>CM076572.1:1074981326-1075581326 GCA_034641835.2 Pinus albicaulis | reverse complement strand
TTATGACTCGTCCCAAGTCACTATGATGGTGGGGTCTCCACCTGTGTGCGTAGTTCGTTGATGGCCGCGACCAGCAGGGGAAGAACTTCTAGAATCTGAGTATCAGTGCTCTGTGTGATATCCACGAGCTTCTGTGAAGTCGGTCCTTCTGTCGTAGCGGTGACACTCTCTAGTGTCTAGTTTAGTCACTTGACCACACCATCGGCATCCTGTCAAAGCTGGAAGGCTGCGGCAGCCCAAGGCTTCAATCATTCCTTGATGACGTGCTTCTTGTGCTAGAGATCCTCAATATCATCCTGGAGAGTGTTGCTGGTCCTCAAACATTTCAAACGCTATGCAGGCACCCAGGTGGGCAGTCTAGCCTCGACCCACTCAAATATTCTTCCTTCTGTCGAAGGAATATATCATTTTGGACCTTGGTCCAGAGCTGCATGTATGACTCTAGCAACTGGGTGCCTTGAGAAATCTGCCTTGTAATAGTGTCCGTAGATTCATTCACCAGTGCAGTGTGCTGGGCTCGTACCTCCGAAGGCGTTTCACGCTGTAATTTGGCATGTAAGTCGGCGATATTTCGCTCTGGCTACATCTTAATGTCCTGCATTCCGGCCATGGACGCCTTCAATGCTGCAACCAATCCTTCAACTTTAGCTCGAGGTGTGGCTGCGGTCGCGATCTCTTCTGTAAATTCTATGCAGAGCTACTGGGTTTTTGTTTCAAGCTTTGCCTGCTGCAAGATAGCGAGGAGCACTTCTGCGTTCTACTGGGCGATGGTCTACTTGGCCACACTGAGCTGATGGTGTGCTTGCTGGTCTCAATGGTGGATCTCTTGGAATACGGTGGTGTCGAGGCCTTGTAATGCCTCATGGGGCAGCTTTGCTAGATCCAAATGTATCCCTATACCTGCTGGGAGTTGGATTCCTTCAAGGGTAGCACTAGGCAAAGAATAAAGACATATTTCTTCCATATCTAGCACTACACTATTGGTTGCTAAGGGAGTCCATACCTGAATTACACTGGTCTAAAGTGTATCTGTCTTCAACTGGAGGGTGCGTAGCTCGACCTGGATGGTGGTGATCACAAACTTCTGGTGTTCCTCTATGGCTGCCGACTTATCCTCTGTAGCCAGTGTAACTACGTCCATGATTTTCTCAAGGTCACCGTCAGTTAGTGTGATCGTCGCATCATATTCCTTGCATTGGGCACACTGATTTTTTCGGGGCCCTTTTGCAGGCTCTCCTGGCCACTTCGTACCCCAGGTGGAGGTGGTATCTTTTTCATTCAACCCTTTTGTGCTCAGTTCTAGCTGTGAACCGACCTGAGTCTCAGCCTTGGCATCCTTTTCAGTGGTCTATGGTGGCTGTGTATCCCTTGCCGTAGCGGTGTCTGATCCCTTCGCTTGGTCCTGTGGTCTCCTTGGGGTTGAAAAGGGGGGTCACTTTTTCCATGGTGGTTCCTTTGGTACTTCTCCACGAAGGGAGCCAGAGTTTAATTATCCTATCAATTTCGTCATGCCCAGGCTAGATCTCCATGATTTATGCAATTTCTAGCTCTGGAGTGGTTTGATCAGTAATGAACAGAATGATACAGGCCCAGAGAATTGTGCAGCATAGAGATAATGCATATGGGTTATGATACATAACCCTTGTATGAGGTATCATTCCTACTTTATAGTGCCTGCGGTCATCCAATGGTAGGTTAAACTTCACCTGGAACTTACCATCAAGGAAATGGTAACAAATCTCATGGAATTTCCTCATTAATTTCCATCCACCCGCTCCATTCAATGATAACTTTTCCTTTCTACCAAATTTTACTATCTCAGAGGCTATTTTCCGCTCCTTATGTGCGCTTAGCGTACCTTCTATGTTTGAGTCAAACACCTGTGCCTCTTGCGCATCTCCCCTCAATACAGGCTTGATCCCTAGGTATTTAAGAACCAAAGGCATGTATGCCTTATCTACATCATCCAAATAGAACCGTGCCACCTTTATAAATAATTCTTTTAGAGATGTTGTGATCAGTGTGTTGGGGTCCTGTGTTTTGATAGATTGGAAAATAAAAAAACAAGGCAACATCAGAGCCAATCTTTAGAGTTCCAGGATCTAGTCCTCATGTTATTAGAGAGGGATCTCTCAAAATTTACTTGTTTTCAAAGGTTTATCTTGTTTTCTTTGAGTATTAGTTTTAGACTAGTTATTAAGTGCAAGTGTTTGTTTGTTTATTTGGTTTAATGACATAGCAGAACATGAAAGGTCTAGGAAAGATAGGTAGAAAGGAGAAGTGCCAGATTCATTGGGAAATGGAGTCAAGAAGAACTTATGATAAACTTATCAATGGATATGGGATATCAAAGGGAAAATCTAACTTGGCCACATGATCCTTTGGTTTTGTGAATGAGATGGACATCAATGATTTGGAAAGAGAGTTTGAATTCTCAACAAAGGGAATTTGAAAACATAACTTGAAAAATAAAGAGGTATTTGATAGACAGGGCTAACCATGAATTCTAGAAACCACACTTTAAGAAAATAATGACTTCAAAACAACTTTTAAAATTAAATCTAAGATTCGGGAGCACATCCTATTTCCTCAAAGATTTGATTTCAAATGACTTAGAAAACATAAAATATTCACTAGTAATTGCATTCATAGAATAGGGAACACCTAAAAACGTCTATGATCACAACTATAAAGACCTTTAAAACAATTGTTCAAGCAAGGACAGAGAGCATGATCAAAACAGACCTCCTTGGCTAACTATAAACAATGGTGCTTCAAAGGGAGACTTCAAAAACAGTTTTCAAGTGGCAGCAGACAAGCATGGAAAACCATAAATCATGCTGAACCCAACTATTTGAACTATTAGAGAAATAAGAAATCATGAGGACTAAAGAGAGAGATTAAATACTCTAAAATACCTCAATAGAAGAAAAAATAAAACATTGAAGGATAAATATGTCTAAGGTGCTTCTAGGAGCCATTTCTTAGCCTAAGCTTTTCATCCTACTGTAGTAAGAAATTATGGAACAGAGTGAATACATGAAAAACATTAAACAATTCAGAAAACTTCACCAACAGCCAAGCTCATGGATGCAATGATAGAGCCTTCTCAAGAACAAGCATGTAACAACACCATCGAGCTTCCAAGACTTCAATTTCTTCTTCAACTTCAGACAGACTATGTATTATTTCAGAGAGTTTTAGTATTACAACAGTGAACAATCAACCTCCTTCTCATCTTCTTCAGAAGTATTTATAGAAGAAATGAGGAGGTGGAAGAGTTTTAATATTGAAGTGTAATTAATTCTACACTAAATGCAACTCCTAGCCTCGAAAACCATGCAAAGCATAAGGCAAGAATGCATCAAATTACAGCTATGTTTCATTTACTTTGTTTCTACCTTTTTAGGCTTTAATGGGTAAAAATATTGACTTTAAGGCCTATTTTATCCTTTACAATAACTTTACTGATAGTTGGGATATTTGTTTTTCTTCTAATAACTGTTCCGCTATCTTTGGCCTTAATGTTCCGGAATGAGATTGGATCTGGGTATTCCTTTCAGGCAGAGAGCTGCAAGGTGGCAATATAGTAGCTGGGAATCAATTAGCCCCTTTAATATGGCTCTGAGGTGTTTTGAATCTAATTCTCTGTTTCCTAAACACAGTGATTTATATTCATATCGGTGTTTAGGCTTGATTAAACCATAATCTTCGTCTTTGACACTGATACGCTTTCATAATTGATGCTGACTCTGTTTTTCTTTTTTGCAGTTGCATAGAGGGTTTACTAGAGTTTTTGCTCAGAAAATTGATAATCATGACTTATCGATTCCATGAAAATGTTTAATTATCCCTTTGAAACCCTTTAATATGTATCAAAAGGCCGTAAGGATCTTCATCCTTGGCCAATAATAGTGTAATCAACTGTGGGAGTTTTTCAACTTTAACTTCATTAAACCTGCAAAGAAACAGAAAAAAATTATTTAAATCCTGCATTTGATTGGCTTAGAACTGCTTTGGAAGGATTATGGAGGCGGTTTGAAGCCGTGCGAATGAGCAAATGCAGTGGAAAAAGGGAGAAAAACTTGGCAGAATAGCTAGCTAGGTGAAGTGGAAGTTTGGGAGCAACGATGAACAAGAGGAATTGGATTAGAATAATCAATGGTCGAGATTGCTTGATCAAGTCATTTGGGAGAAGGTTGGGTGAAAACGCGAAATGGTGGTAAGATTAAGTCGAGGCCGTTCGATCTTCAGAGATCGACGGTGGAGAAATATTTAAAGGAGCGTTTGGGAGAAAGGGAGAAGGGCAAGCGAATGGAGGATGCAATATAATGTGAGCCATCCGATATAAAGGATTGACATCCAGGATTAAAAGGTGAAAAATTAACACAGAGGGTAGGTAGTTTGGCAGAAAACCAACAGTGGTTTTCGCGTGGTGTTCGAGTGGTTTTAGATTTTTCCCAAAAAACGCGATATAGGTTAGCGTTCGACATGTGTCTTTTGAAAAATGCTTATATCACATAATTTTTTGGTGTTAACGTTCAAGAGAAAAAATTACACGACATGCAGTTTGAGCCTTTAGATGATGGGTAGAAGATCCAATGGCACGGGTTGAGTGCGATGGATGAAAAGTTGCGGGGTGAAAAGGTATGCGGGGTCCAGGGTGACGTCGGCAAAATTTGGCGTGCAGTGGAGGGTGAAATAGACTATCCGATCGTTAAATTCCTTTGATAAATTGTTATAATTGAAAAAGGAACAGAAATGAAAAGAAATGGAAAGGGAAAAAAATGGGGCCTGATGACCTTAGATCTTTGAATATCGACGGCCAGGATTCACTTTTAAAACCTTCTGTCGAGAAAAAAAATATACATAAAAGGTAAAGTTTCAAAATGAATTTAGGCATAGAAACGAGGAGAAGAGGGACCCAATTTTTCTAAAGGGTGGAAGGGAAGATGAATGGGAGCCGTTGGATTTAAGAACAATCAACGGTGAAGATTAAAGATGATGGATGAAATGAGAAAGGGGGGGGGGGGGGTTTAAAAATCCAAAGCATTGTGGGCCGTTGGATCTAAGAATGATCAACGACGGAGGTATAAGGGAAAAGTAGCAAGGGAATGTGCCAATGCGATTTAGCACAGACCGTTCGATCTAGGAGATATCAACGGTTAGGATTGAATTGGTGGGCTTGTGTCAGAGGGATCACAAGATGGATGAGCACAATGCAATGAAGCATGGACCATCGGATCTGGTGGAAAGAACGGTTAGGATTTAATCGCATCAGAGAAAAGGACAGGAGATAAAACTCTAGGGCTTTTGATTTTTCGATGCGTGATTAAGCGCTAATCGTTGGATCAGTTTTAGAGATCAACAGTGGAGATTAAATCGGTGGGCATGATAGTGAAGGGTTTAAGACTAAGTGCGATTAAATCTGAGCCATTGGTTCTTGTGGATTCAACGGCTGAGATTTAATCGCTGGATCATATCGGTGGGAGGAAAAATGGAAAAGAACAAAGGGATACTGCGATTGCCAATTTGTGATGGAACGAGAGCCATCAATCTGAAAACTAGATCGATGGTCAGGATTTAATCATAAAGGCAAACGGCGGAACGGCGGGTTTGGAGAGGGAGCGATATGGACAGTTGGATCTGGGCTTTATTGGATTGCATCATGGTTGTAGAAACGATCGTAGGATTGCATCGGAGGGAGGTAATGAACCATGAAAATGCGTCAAATGAATATTTGCAATGTGATTTTAGCCAATGACTATTGATTGGTTTAGATCAACGGTCGATATTCGTTGAAACTTTGATCTGTCAGGTTTTATTGAAATACAAAGGAAAGTCGGGTTTTAGGAAAATACAAAGGGAAATTGGGTTTGGGAAAGGGTTTTAAGTCCTTTTAGCACCCGGTTGCGGGGCCTAACGTCTTATGAAGAAAGGGGTTTTAGGAGTTAAGCCCTAAGGGACTTAGGAAAACCTTATATGCAAAAAAGTGTGGTTTTGGCCTAAAAACAAAGTTTTTTAGGCAATTTGAGGGTTTCGGTAGAAGAAAAAGGAGTTTTTAAACCAAATGGAAGGGGACAAAGTGGTTTTATAGGGATTTTGGAAGATTTTGAGGCCAAAATGAGGGGTTTTTAGAGGAATTTGGTGGGGAAAAATGGGTGAAAATGGAAGTGTTGTAGGAGTGAAAATGATGGAAAATGAGGCCTTTTAAGTAGTTTTCTCTTGGTAAAAAGAAGAGATTTTATAGGATTATGAGGGAAACAGTAGTGAAGATTAACTTAAAGGTTAGTTATCTTCATAAAAACTTTAAAGATGATAGTTGTTTGAAAGGGAATTATCTCTTGAAGTTTTGAAGACAAAGTTTAGCCACTTTCTTGGTATAACGAATTTTATCAGTGGCTAACAGTGGCTCCACTTGGGGAAGACAACTGGTTCTTTAGGTTTCTAGAACCTCAGCTCAAAATCTTTGGCTTCCATTGAACCAGTGCCTTAATCCATTGGGTAGCAACCTTTCTTTTTCATGATATTTGCAGCAATTTAAAACAATGTAGTTCTGTCAAAACAACATGTCTTCCTACCCATTCCTAATGATCCTAACATTTTTTCTTCTTTTCAGAGTGCATTTAGACTAGAAAACTCTCTTAAAAAAAAAATTATTCTTTTTGAAAAACAAAAAACTAATCTAAGTCTAATCTTATTCCTCCATGAACTCAGTTTAAACAGTTGAGTTCATAAGCTTCTCTACCTAACTACTGTCTGTCAGGAATAGATTGTCTGACAGAATTTTATTCTCTAAATTCAAAAACAAAAATTTAAAAGCAGACAAGTCAGGATTGAACAGTCTAACTTGTTGCTGATCTATGGCATAAAAACAAGTTGCACATAGACTAAAATTTATAGAAAATTTAAAACAAAATGTGAAGGCTTAAGATCTAAAAATTTAAAACGTCCTTCATTATCTCTTCAGCTCTGATTTCGAATTTTTTTGAGTTGTCTTTTCTCTCTTTCAGGTTCAAGTTTTGAGTATATTAGAACCAGTTCTCTTTAAATATCAAAGGTTCAGGATTTGAGCATCTTTGAACCTTCTTTCTTCTAACCTAATCTATCTTACTGATAAGCCAAGATTGAATTGTTTGGCAAATCTAATTCACTAACTTATCAGCAGTAAATTGATAACTAATTAGTCATGATTAGGCTATATGACTAATTAGAAGTGTGTTTTTAGGAGTGGAATTTTACCTTGCACACTTTTAGACTTTGTTTCTCTTTTTTGGTATGGGGTTGTACCTTTCTTGTTTTTCAATCTGCCCTCTTTTTTTTTTTCTATTGTATTTGGATTTTTATTTTTCTAACATTGAATGAAATGTTTAAACAATGATATTTACAATGGAAAAAAAAATTCTTTGAAACTCATGATTCTTGGCAGAAGTAATGCTTGAGCATCCTGCCATTGAAATGACCTCCATACAGATCTTATCCATTTAATTATTTCAAGAAAAATGCATTGTGACCCCTCTCAACATGAATAATATAGGGCCCTTTCCACAAGTTCTCAAACTTGCCATGTTTTCCCTTCTCTTCTCTTCTTGAATCCCATTTAAGAAAAACATTTCCAACTTGGAAATTGTTTGCCTTAGTCCTCTTGTCAAATAGCTTCTTGATGTTTTCTTGGATTAACCATGTTCTCTCATAGACTTCTTCTCTAGTCTACTGTAAATGAATTTTTTGGTGGATTCTTCTATGCATATCATTCTCTTCAATTTGCACTTCTTGGAGGAGTTTCATGACTGGAACTCCTAATGAGGTTGGGAAGACTACATCCATGCCATAGACCAGCTGATAGGGGGACATATTTATTGATTTATTTGTATTTAATCTATCAGCCCATAAGGCATGAACCAGCTTACTGTGCCATGATTTTTGATTTTTCTCCAAGAAATTTTTGATGATATTGATGAGGCTTTTGTTGGAGGATTCAGCTAATCCATTTCCTTGGGGATAGTAGGCAGTAGAGTGGCCCAAGGTAATGTGGTATTTGTGGAAGAAATCAACCATTCTCTTAGAATTGAAGGCAGCAGAATTATCAGTTATGATTTTCCTAGGACAACCAAATCTGAATAGGATATTTGTTTCAAGGAACTTGATAATGACAGAGTCAGTAGCATTCCTAGAGGGTATATCTTCTATCCACTTAGTAAAGTAGTCAGTAGCAGTGAGAATCCACTTATTTTGGGCTGATGAAGATGGGTGAATTTCCCCAATGAAGTCCATGCCCCATTCTTGAAAGGGTGACTCAACACTGATAGGATGTAAAGGTAAGGAAAGGATTTTTCTTTTGCCATAAAAAATTTGACACTTCTGGAAAGACATGACTAACTTCTGAGTGTCTAAGAAAAGGGTGGGCTAGTAGTGACCAGATCTAAGGATTTTGTTTGTTGTGGTCTTCCAGTAGAGGTGTCTTCCACATTCTCCTTCATGCAGCTCATGCATTATTTTCCTTGCATCATCTTCAAGTAAACATTTAAGAAAAATTCGAACAACATTTTTCCAATACAATACCCCATCTAAGATGCAATAACTTAAAGCTTTCTATTTCAAAAATCTAGCTTCAGTTTTAGATAAAGAAGGAGGGGCATTCAAATACAAAATCACATAAATGATGTCAGCATACCAAGGAGAATTTAGAAATGTTTCTTCAATGAAAGGGGCAGTGAATTCTTCTACTTCTTCCAACACATCTACCATGTTCATATCTAGTGCTTGGAAGTTTGACTCGTCCATGAGTTTTTCTAATCCCTACCCTTTAATCAACTTGGTGGGCCTGATTTCTTAGTCACATTCAAGAATAGCTGGAATCCATTTTCCCCTTTTACCATAAGGGTCTTGACTTATAATATCCTTGACAACAGTATGCGGAACAAAAGTAATTATGTGGGAGTGTAAAATGTAGACTCTAAAGTCCTTTAATACTTGCACTAATGCTAAGGCTTGCTTCTGCATTATGTTATATTTGAGAGGAGAATCTCTTAAGGCCCTACTAAAGAAGGATATTGGTTTTTCTTGCCCCAATTAATTCTTTTGAAGTAATACTGCAGCTATTGTATGCTCAGATGCAAAAGAAAAGATATAAAAGTCTTTGGTGAAATTTGGACTAATCAAGACTAGTGTTTGAGTGAGAGCTTGTTTAACTAGTTCAAATGATTGTTTAGCTTGTAGAGTCCATTTTACACCTACCTCTTTCTTAAGCCTATTTGTAATGTTTTTTAATAGCTCAAGAAGGTTCGGTATAAACCTCCTCAAAAAATTAATCTTCCCAATGAAAGATTGTAATTCTTTGAGGCTTCTTGGATGGCTGATTTGTAATATGCCATCTATCCTTTTAGGGTCTACTTTGATTCCCTCTTCTGAAATTATATGACCAAGAAGTTTACCTTCTTGGAGATCAAAGAGTGTCTTGTTGGGATTCAAATATAAGCCAAATTTCCTACACTTCTCAAAAAATTTTCTCAAGTGAATCAAATGTTCTTCATTAGTTTTTTAGAAAAAAGCTATGTCATCAAGGTAAATGATTATAAAATAGCCAATATCTTTAGAGAAGGCTATGTCCATGGCCCTTTGTAAGGTGGCCCCTACATTCACCAAACCAAATGGCATTTTGACATACATAAAGGTGCCCCAAGGTGTAGTAAAAGCAGTCTTATGTTGATCACTTGGGAGCACTAACACCTGATTGTAGCCTGAGAACCCATCCAATAATGATATTATTTTTTACCCAACTACCCTTTGAAGTATATGTTCCATCTTGGGCAAGGGGTAGTTTTCTTTTAGGGAGGCTCTATTTAGATTTCTAAAGTCGATACAGAGCCTGATTTCACTTGTCTTTTCCCTAACAAAAACTAAGTTTGATACCCACTCTGAATATCTAATTGGTATTATAATCCCAACATCATGCATCTTTTCAATTTTTGCCTTAACTAAAGGTAAAAAAACAAGGTTTATCCTCCTTATTTTTTGTTTGAAAGGTTTTTGATTTTCCTTAAGATGGATTTTGTGTTGAATGATTCTAGTATCATAAGATTTCAAATCTTTGTATCCCCAACCAAAAACATCTTTAAACTCTTTGAAAAGTTCTATTTATTGAAATTTTATGTCAGCTGGGAGAGTGCTGGATAGTTTAATCATCTTGGGTTCTACTAGGCTACCTATGTTGTGCTCTTCTACATCTGTTTCCACAGGCTCCATTCTTGGTTCTTTAGCCACATCATTTAAATCAAAGAGGTGTTCTAAAGGTGTGAGACCCCTTGGAATTGTATCATTCTTGCATTGTAAAACTTCCAAGTCTTTCTAGTCTGTGTTGTCAATTAATTTTGCTTCAAAAGGATTCTCATATTGATTTATATCAGCAAAATATGTCATTTCTATGTCTAGGATTTGTTCATTGTCAAAAAAATCTTGTTCATGGTTTGTTTTTGATGTTAGTATGTCAAATTCATTTTCTGATTTTGGGAAATCATCTATGTGTTTGTCAGAGTCAAACACTTGCTAGTGATCCTCATTATCAGACACTATAGGTCTATGTTTTACCTTTATACTAAGTTGTTCATATATCTGAGGTATTTGGAAGTTGCTGGCATTGAAGGAAAGTTCATTTGCTATATGATTTTGAGCTCTTGGAATGAAAATGAGTTCATATTTTTCAAAGGTCTTCAATAAATCAAGGATAGCATTTCGATATTATCTAAGTCTTGGGTTTTCAGCTGAATATTCTCCTTTGATTTGTCTTATGATAAGTTCATAATCTCCTAATATTGATATCTTTTGGGCTTCTTATTGTTTAAGAAACTATAAGCCAAACAGAAGTGCCTCATATTCAGCAGTATTGTTGGTGCATGGGAAATCCAATTTATTTGAAAAACTATGATTTTTATTTTGAATCCATACACCTACACCTGCACTTGTTTTATTACATGACCCATCGAAGTTTATTGTCCAAAGTATATCTCCCTCATTCTCATTTTCTTGCTACTGTTGATTTTCAATGTTTTGAATTTGATTTGAGGGAAGATTTGACTGTTCTGGTGAATTGATTTCTTCTTTGTTTTCCTTTTCTTGTTGAGTGATTTCATATTTATTGTATAAGATAAAAGATTCTAGACTTGATTGAATAAAATAGATTGGATATTTGTTTGGTTTATCTATGTTTCTCACCATGTACTTCATGTGGGATTCCCTGTATAATATTCTGTTTTGGTTAAAAACTAGGATGGTGGCATAAGACATGTCAATTTGAAGGCTTCCCTAAAGTTTGGCTCCCCATGATCTTAATAAAAGCATGCCATACTTTGGGGGAATGTCAACTACAACTATGTCCATTACCAGACTTTTAACAGGGATTTGAGATAAGTTAACACATAAATCTTAGATTAAACCCAGGCATTTGACTCTGCTTGAGTCAAAGGAATACAAATCCTTGTATGGTTTAGTAATTTCTAAGCCTAAGATTTCCATTACTACTTTGGGCATAAGATTATGTGAAGCTCCAAAGTCTAACATGGCATTGTGTAAGATTTTCTCATGTATATTCAAACTAACATAGAAGGGAGGGACAACCCCTTCTTGGTATTTTCCTTCAACTTCTATACCAAACAACAACTTAGGCTTTTCATCTGTCAAGTTTAAGGTGTCAGTATCACTTCCTAAGTTCAATGCTTTTAAAACTTGGTTTTTGTACACTTCTTGGGTTACTAGTTCAGCTAGGGGTTGGTAATTTTTATCTTTGCAATCTCTCCCTCAAGGCTGAAAGGAACAATTGGTTTGGTCATATTTACATCTGTTTTTTCAATTGAATTCCTTTTAGCAATTTTCATTTGTTTAACTTTGTTTGGACTACTAATTGGGATAGTTTTATTAGGTCCACTAGCTGAAGTGCTAGGGATGCTTTGCTCAACATTGGATTGGCTACTTTTCTCTTTGTTTGAATCTGTTTTCTTAACCAAAATGTTGGGTTTCTCTGTTATTTTCTTAGGCTGATTTTCTGCATTTTTCTTAACAACAGTGCTAGTGTTTCTATCTTTTGAATTGTCTATTTTCCCTTTGCTCCTCAGATCATATTTTTTGTGCACCTCCATGATTGCATTTTCAAACCCCAATCTATAATCATTAGAATCTTCATAGGTGTTTGTATTTTGATTAGAGAAAAAACCTTGTTCTTATTCAGTGAGGAAAAAATCATCCCCACTGTCTAATCCAATCAAGTTTACATGACCTTCTCCAAACCTTTCAATCTCCCTTTCTTCCTCGTATTTATCTACATAGTTTTTTTGGAAGGGAGGTCTAATCTGTTGGTCATTTTCTTTTTTCCTATCTTGATTGTTTTCTCTTCTATAATTCTGATTTCTATTTTTGTTTTGGTTGTTTTGAGGTTCTCTTGGTGGAACTCTATCATTCAAGTTGATATTTTCAACCATCCTCTCCATTACCTTCACTAGGTTGTCAATTTTGGTGTCAGAAGTTGAGGTTGAGGTAAGTTACCCTCTTCTCTGATCTCAGCCTATTTATTTTCTCAATTATGTTTGCTTCTACACTCACAGACCCCTTTTGCATGTCTTCTAGAGTTAATTAATCTCTCTCTCTTAATTAATAGGCCATTTTAGCATCAAAACCTTCAGGGTATCTTACTAAGGCCATGCCTTGGAGAGGTTTCATGTGAGGTGGAAGAGCATTGTAAACACTGTTAAACCTAGTGGAGTAGTCATGAACACTCTCCCATGGATTTATTTTGAGACTGCTATACTTTGCTAATATTTGAAAAGTGTTCTTTTTGGTTTCCCATTTGTTTATGAATGTTTGATGCAAAGAAGGGAGATCATTGATGTTGTTAGGAGGTAAGTTTTTAAACCACTTCTTTACATCTCCTCCCAAACTTTGGGAAAAGATTCTCATCTTAATGGTCTCTTCTTCTATCTCCATATAATCAAATGCATCTTCCATCCTATCTACATGATGTTGAGTTGTGGTAGATTCTTTTCCAGTGAAATGAGGAATTTTTGATTGGTACTCATTTGGTAAGGGAAGCAGAGGTTATGGCAACACTAATGGGGCATACCATGTTGCCATGGCTGGAAGGAAAGGTGGATTTACAAGGGGTGGATTTACAAGAGGGACTGAAATGGAGTGTTTTGAATAGTGGTAGTGTGGATTGGAGTAGGAGAGACACTCGGGCCAACAAACTGGTTTTGAGCAGATTTGTTATGGAAAAGGCTAAAGTGTTGGAGAAGTTGGGAATCAAGAGGAGTAGTAGGTGAGACTTCTCTACTAAAGCCTTTCTACAAATCTGCAATGTCAAAATTAGCTTGATTTAAATCACCTTGAGATCTGGTTCTAAAGATGTTATTTATATGATGTAAATGAAAGTGTAAATCCTCTAAGACAACAAGGCTTTCAGGGACATATTTTGTTCTTAAGAGGCTCCTATCAGTAGTTGATTTTCTAGATTTAGAAGTTTTCCATAGAATTCTCTCTGGATTGTCAACTATTGTAGGAGGATTAGGGTCTAGATGAGATTTAGTGTTGATCCTATGTGAAGCTAGACTTTTTTTCAAGAAATAAGAGAGGCTGAAGCTTTTTAGGACTATTTTGGAGGTATTTTCTCTCACAATGTCTTATCTAGTATAGGAATAGGCTCCTAAACTTCCTCAAGGCTGATTTAACACAATATTAAAGGAATTTGAAGATATAGAGGGGTAATAGGCCTACTGGGGCTTGTGGAGTTGCCAGGTGGAAAAATTTTAGCTTTTTGTGAAGGTAAAATGATTTATGGTTCCACCACCATGCTTATTATGAAGCCAATTTGAAATGTTTTTTGGGTTTCGTGAGTTTTTTAGGTTATTTAAGGACTTACTAAGAATACAAGATTTTTCTAGACTATTATGTACTCAATGGGTCCCACTGTGATTGCCATTATGTTGGGGTTCTCTGTTTTGATAGATTGGAAAATCAAAAGACAAGTCAAATCAAAAGACAAGGCAACATCAAAACTAATATTTAGAGTTCCAGGATCTAGTCCTCCTGTTCTCAGAGAGGGATCTCTCAAATTTACTTGTTTGCAAAGGTTTATCTTGTTTTCTTTGAGTATTGGTTTTAGAATAGTTATTAAGTGTAAGTGTTTGTTTGTTTGTTTGGTTGAATGACATAGCAGAACATGAAAGGTCTAGGAAAGATAGGTAGAAAGGAGAAGTGTCATATTCATTGGGCAATGGAGTCAAGAAAAAGTTATGACAAAATTATCAATGGATATGGGATATCAAAGGGAAAATTTAACTTGGCCACATGATCCTTTGGTTTTGTTAATGAGATGGACATCAATGATTTGGAAAGAGAGTTTGAATTCTCAACAAAGGGAATTTGAAAACATAACTTGAACAATAAAGAGGTATTTGATAGATAGGGCTAACCATGAATTCTACAAACCACACTTTAAGCAAACAATGACTTCAAAACAACTTTAAAAATGAAATATAAGATTCGGGAGCACATCCTATTTCCTTAAATATTTTATTTCAAATGACTTAGAAAACATAAAAGATTCACTGATAATTGTACTCATAGAAGAGGGAACACCTAAAAAAATTTATGATCACAACTATAAAGACATTTAAAACAATTTTTCAAGCAAGGACAAAGGGCATGATCAAAACATACCTCCTTGGCTAACTATAAACAATGGTGCTTCAAAGGGAGACTTGAAAAATAGTTTTCAAGTGGCAACAGACAAGCAGGGAAAACCATAAATCATGCTGAAACCAACTATTTGAAATATGAGAGAAATAAACAAGCATGAGGACTAAATAAAGAGATTAAAGACTCTAAAATACCTCAACAGAAGAAAACATAAAACAGTGAAGGATAAATTGGTCTAAGGTGTTTCTAGGAGTCATTTCTTAGCCTAAGCTTTTCATCCTATTGTAGTAAGAAATTATGGAACATAATGAAAACAGATAAACATTAAAAAGTTCAGAATACTTCACCAACAGCCAAGCTCATGGATCCAATGATAGAGCCTTCTCAAGAACAAGCATGTAACAACACCATCGAGCTTCCGAGACTTCAATTTCTTCTTCAACTTCAGAAAGAATATGTATTATTTCAGAGAGTTTCAGTATTACAACTAGTGAACAATCAACCTCCTTCTCATCTTCTTAAGAAGTATTTATAGAAGAAATGAGGAGGTGGAAGAGTTTTAATATTGAAGTGTAATTAATTCTACACTAAATGTAACTCCTAGCCTCGAAAGCCATGCAAGGCATAAGGCAGGAATGCATCGAATTACAGCTCTGTTTAATTTACTCTGTTTCTCCTTTTTTAGGCTTTAATGGGTAAAAAGATTGACTTTAAGGCCTGTTTTATCCTTTACAATAACTTTACTGACAGTTGGGATATTTTTTTTTCTTGTAATAAATGTTTAGCTATCTTTGGCCTTAATGTTATGGACTAAGATTTGATCTGGGTATTCCTTTGAGGCAGAGAGCTGCAAGGTGGAAATATAGTAGTTGGGGAATCAATTAACCCCTTTAATATGGCTCTGAGGTGTTTTGGATCTAATTCTCTGTTTCCTAAACAAAGTGATCTATATTTGGATCGATTTTTAGGATTGATTAAACCATAATCTTCGTCTTTGACACTAATACACTTTCATAATTGATGTTGACTGTGTTTTTCTTTTTTGCAGGTGTGCAAAGGGTTTACTGAAGTTTTTGCTCAGAAAATTGATAATCATGACTTATCGATTCCCTGAAAACGTTTAATTATCCCTTTGAAAAACTTTAATATGTATCAAAAGGCCATAAGGATCGTCATCCTTGGCCAATAAAAGTGCAATAAACAATGGGAGTTTTTCAACTTTAACTTCATTAAACCTGCAAAGAAACATACAAACATTATTTAAATCATGCATTTGATTGGTTTAGAACTGCTTTGGAAGGTTTATGGAAGCGGTTTGAAACCGTGAGAATGAGCAAATACGGTGGAAAAAGGGAGAAAAACCTGGTAGAATAGCTAACCAATTGAAGTGGAATTTTGGGTGTGAGGATGAACAAGAGCCGTTGGATTAGAATAATCAACAGTCGATATTTCTCGATCAAGTCATTTGGGAGAAGGTTGGGTGAAAAAGTGAAATTGTGGTAAGATTAAGTCGGGGTCATTCGATCTTTAGCGATCGATGGTGGAGAAATCTTTAAAGGAGTGTTTGGGAGAAAGGGTGAAGGGCAAGCAAATAGAGGACGAAATATAACGTGAGCCATTAGATCTAAAGGATCGACGGCCAGGATTAAAAGGTGAAAAAGTAATGTGGAGGGTAGGTGGTTTGGCGGAAAAATGACAACAGTTTTCATGTGGTGTTCGAGAAATTTTAGATTTTGGACCAAAAAACACAATATTGGTCAGCGTTCGACACGTGTTTTTTCAAAACTGCTTATATCGCTTAATTTTTTGGTGTTAACGTTCAAGAGAAAAAATTATGCGATATGCAGTTTGAGCCTTTGGATAATGGGGAGAAGATCCAACGACACAGGTTGAGCATGATGGATGAAAATTTGCAGGGTGAAAAGGTATGTGAGGTCCAAGGTGGCGTCAGCAAAATTTGGCACGTAGTGGAGGGTGAAATAGACTATCCGATCATTAAATTCCTTTGATAAATGATTATAATTGAAAAAGTAGCGGAAGTGAAAATAAATGGAAAGGGCAGAAAAATGGGGCCTGATGACCTTAGATCTTCGAAGATCGATGGTCAGGATACACTTTTAAAACCTTCTTTCAAGAAACAAAATATACAGAAAAGGTAAAGTTTCAAAAGGAATTTAGGCAGAGAAACGAGGAGAAGAGGGACCCACTTTTTATAAAGAGAAAAAGGGAAGATGAATGGGAGCCGTTGGATATAAGAGAAATCAACGAAGGAGATTAAATATGATGGGTGAAATGAGAAAGAAGGGGGGGGGGGGGGGAGTTTTAAAAGTAGAAGCATTATGGGTTGTTGGATCTAAGAATGATCAACGACGGAGATTTGATCGTGGGATCGCATCGACGAAGGTAAAAGGGAAAAGTAGCGAGGGAATGTGCTGATGCGATTTAGCGCGGACCGTTAGATCTAGGAGAGATCAATGGTTAGGATTGAATTGGTGGGTTTGTGTCAGAGGGATCAGAATATGGATGAGCACGATCTAATGAAGTGCAGACCGTTGGATCTGGTGGAAAGAACGGTCAGGATTTAATTGCATTGGAGAAAAGGAAAGGAGCTAAAACTCTTGGGCTTTTGATTTTGCGATGCATGATTAACCACTGACCATTGGATCAGTTTCAGAGATCAACAGTGGAGATTGAATCGGTGGGCGCAATAGTGCACAGTTTAAGATGGAGCGCGAATTAATTTTAGCCGTTGGTTCTTGTGGATTCAACGGCTGAGATTTAATCGCTGGATCACATCGGCGGGAGGAAAAAGGGCAAAGAACAAAGGGAGACTGCGATTTCCGATTTACGATGGAATGAGAGTTGTCGATCTAAAAACTAGATTGGCAGTTAGGATTTAATCATGAAGGAAAAAGGTGGAACGATGGGTTTGGAGAGGGAGTGATATGGACCGTTGGATCTGTGCTTTACTGGATCGGATCAACAGTGGAGAAACGATCACAGGATCACGTCGACGGGAGGTAATGAACCATGGAAATGTGTCAAATGAATATTTATGATGCCATTTTATATTTGCGATGTGAGTTTAGCCAATGACTGTTGATCGGTTTAGATCGACGGTCAATATTCGTTGAAACTTTGATCTATCGGGTTTTACTGAAATACAAAGGAAAGTCGGGTTTCAGGAAAATACAAAAGAAATTCAGGTTTTCGAAAGGGTTTTAAGTCCTTTTAGCACCCAGTTGTGGGGCCTAAGGTCTTATGAAGAAAGGGGTTTCAGGAGTTAATCCCTAGGGGGCTTAGGAAAATCTTGTATGCAAAAAAGGGTGTTTTTGGCCTAAAAACAGAGTTTTTAAGGCAATTTGAGGGTTCCGGTAGAAGAAAAAGGAGTTTTTAAACCAAATGGAAGGGGAACAAGTAGTTTTAAAGGGATTTCAGAAGATTTTGAGGCCAAAATGAGGGGCTTTTAGAGGAATTTGGTGGGGAAAATTGGGTGAAAATGGAAGTGTTGTAGGAGTGAAAATGATGGAAAATGCAGCCTTTTAAGCAGTTTTCTCTTGGTAAAAAAAACAAATTTTATAGGATTATGAGGGAAAAAATAGTGAATATTAACTTAAAGGTTAGTTATCTTCATAAAAACTTCGAAGATGATAGTTTTTAGAAAGGGAATTATCTCTTGAAGTTTTGAAGACAAATTTTAGCCACTTTCTTGGTATAACATAATTTATTAGTGGCTAACACAGTGCATACTTCCGAATAAAATTTCGGTAATAACTTGCGTAGTTGATAATTGAAAGAAGTTGTTACTTTGTCTTAGAATTTTTCATCTTTATGATACTTATGTCTCCTGTGTCTGCAACCCCAATCCGAGCCAACGCAGGGTGCATCTCAAAGCTACCCGGTCACAGCCTGAGCGGCCCAGTATCTGCGCGCATCTTATCCAATTCTGAATCAGACATAGTTGTGGGTCATCCTTACCATATGTTGGTGCCAAGCTGTGGTATTCGACCATGCTCAGAACCTACATTTCCCATGTAGGTTCTTTAGGTGCGATATATAGGTGCGATCTGCCCCATGCTACATTGTCAGCTTCTCGCAGAACTGTGTCAAGCACCTTTGTCCTACCTACTAACCAAAATGTTCCCATAAATTCATCCTTCAATGTTTCTGAGTGGTGGGTGCACTGATGGAGCTCTGCATCTAAGTACCATGCAGTGGGAAATGGTCCCAGGGCATGAATAAAAAAGTGAACCCTTTCTTTGGTAGGCATGTCACACCATTCTTCTAACCAGGTAGGCAAATATTCGCATGGGTCTTCTGACCTAAGGAATGTCTTGATTCACACGTCAACTGAGGTCTCAAATCGTAGGATCATCATATCCCGACACTCTTCCCAATCCTGAAACGCCTCCTCATGCATCTCCACCATTGTGCAGGTGTGGCTCGTAGGGCTATCTTAAGGGCCCAAAGCCTTCGTTCCCTACGAACCCCGGCTTCGAATGCTTGTAAAAATTCCTTAATATTACCAGAACCATCAAAGCAGTGCAGATCTCTTACCTCAGAAGATATACATCGGAAATATCTTGTAATTCTGAGACATCACAGCGTGGATATGTACTGTAACCGGTGTTGCCAATGCTCTAACTCCCCATTCGAGTCAGAAAGATAATCGCTATCCTTTTCCTAGCAGAGCATACTATCTGCTATAGGGTTTATCCAATATTCATGTTGCGTATTTATCTTGTAGAGGTGATCTACCTCCTCATTGCTACGCACCATCTCCGTATACCTTTCTCCTTCTGGAGGGTCTAAAGGGACTATCACTCGTATCCCTCCATTCTCAAATACCATGCTTCTCTTCTTTAGGTTGATAATACCACCCATGGCAATGGCTCAATCCAATCCCAAGAGTGCTGGGTAGGGGTCCCCATCTTCCATTGTTTCAATAACTTCAAAATCAACCCATACTTTAACTCTGGCGATATCTACTACTACCTTCGATAATCTTCCCAGTGGTACTATCTTCTGGTTAGCCATATGCATTTGGATAGTAGACCATTCAAGCTTAGGCTCGCCCATTTGCTGCCAAGTCTATTTAGGGAGTACATTCGCATCAGAACCTAAGTCAAGAACAACCCGATGCATCTCAAAAGTTCCAATTTGCGCAATTAACTGCATCTCCTGACCAATGCGTATTTTTTTTCGTACAGTTTGTGTACAAATTTAACCTACATGATGAATTCGGTTCTCTCTGATCAGCCGTCGATCAGGGCTTGGAGGTTCTCTACGGCCTGCCGATTGTGTAGCAACTTCATGCATGCTTGTAGGAATGGTTTGATCTCATCTCTGATTGCACTATCAGGAGTTGATGTCTCACTTTGAGCACTCTCTACCCTAGGTGCGTTAGAGGTTCCATGCACCTTATCCGGTTTGAAGGCTGTGTTATAGCTCAGAGGTCTCGTTACAACCTTATCCATCATTCCTCTGGTGGCTAGACCACTGCATGTGATTATATTAACGCTTGGTCCCTCTTCGCATGGTTCCGCCTTTACCCGTTGTACAATTTGCGTAGGAGTTTTCTACTTTTCCTGTAATTTTGCTAGTAGAATCAGCCAATCCTCGATCGTATGATCCAACTGTTTGTAATATCTGCAGGATTGTTGGGTTGGGTTCATGCAGTGTCTTGAGAAATTACCTATTTCTCCATAATTATAATAGATCAGTTAGCCTCTAACCCTACTTGCACTTCCTCCTTACCCCCGACCCCTGCCTCGAGTTGGGGATCCTCCCATACCTGCGGGGGATGTAGGTGATGCAGGATCTGATTGTACCCTGTATATCCTTCCCTGGTCAGTCAGTAGCTCATAGGTGTAACTGTTTTGTTCATCGTGGCCGACAGACCTACAAAACCTGCACCACTTCTATTTAACTTCTAGGCCATATGTGGTAAGACGGGGGTAGTGGTAAGTATCATGCAGCCCAGCAATGCGAAATTCATCACACCATAGCGTCGACACGCTCGATCCCATAGCCTCCCTAGGCTGCAGCGGGCTAAGTGCTCTGGTCTATATGTAGGTCGCAAGAAGCGGAGAGTTATCTTTAGTGTGGTCATTCACCCAGCACCGGATGCACCATTTGTCAGGGATAGCCTCTGCTCCTCTCTCCTTGCACAGATTTTGGATATCCATGTGCATTGCTTCTAGTTGGCCCTATATTTTCTGTACACCCATCTGAGTATCATCCTTTGGTACAAATTCTAGTTTCATGGAAACTTCCAACACTTTTTCTTGAGTGTCAATGGCTTGATGACCCATAGGTACCCACAAGTGTGGTAGCAACATAGTAATGAACCACTCTATGTGTTCACTGTCACCATAATGGAATCCCCCTTCTCTGATTGGTTTCTTCAATAATTAGTCAGCTTCCCATACAGACTCAGATGGTCCGTGTTTGATATCTTTCAAGTTGTTTACTATCTGTGAATAGGACTTAGGTTTCTTAAACTGTTATTTTAACGCAACCTTAATTTCATCAATAGTTGCGTTCACAATTTGGCCAATATATGTCATATACCAATCTAGAGCTCTCCCCTCAAAAGAAAGGGATAACTGGGCCCCTTTTACTGTGTCACTTACTACGTTCTACGCAGTCCACATTGAACCCACAAGAAACCAGAACCGATCTATGTCTTCATCACCCACACCATTGAAGGTAGGTAGCTTTAAATGCGTAGCCATATAATCTTCTAGCAAGGGTGAAGGTGAGTTTTCACCCCTATGATGGTTTGACGGTGGTTTTGATGGAGGGTCGAACGCAGAAAAATTTCTTACTAGGCTCTAAATTGATCGATCCCCTTCTTAGTTAGTTCGGTAGTACTTACCGCTGCGTGTAGTACCCTCGCTCTGGTCAGAGCTCATTCACTATGCATGGCTACACAAAATTATTTTTTTGAAAAACAATATTTTAATCAGTAGTGGCAATGTTTTCAAAAACTTACCCCGGAACCCCGTAAAAAATATTTTCTCCACTTCAGAATATGATACATATTGATCAATTGAAAATTCTGTCACAAATCCTCCTAACGCACTGTCTACCCAATGGTATATTGTGTGAGTGATGGTGTTATCAGTCTTTTCTAGCTGCAGAATTCATTCAGGGGTCCACTCCTTAACCCACTCATATTTTCGGCACTTCTGAAATTTAACTAAGTTTGCGAGCCACTCCTAGAGCTTGATCGCAATTGTTACAAAGAATTTTTCTTAGCTTTCCGTGAAAATATACTGGTTCTTCCACTCTTCATTAGTTAACTTCTTACTGCGGTTCTCTTTTATTGCTAATTCCTGAACTTGATTTTTGAACCATTCATCAATTTTTTTCCTCTCAGGTTTCCAATACGGCCTTGGCATCACAAAATCTCTCTCAGAATTCTCCTGGTCCTGGAAATGGAACCATTTGTTGGCTCAAGGGGTTCTGACCTAGTTTTGGAGGTTAAGGTTTTCCAAAAAACCTCTATACTACTAGCCCTTTCAATAGTGACCCTCTTGCACAAGTCAAAGTCTCACCCGAAGTAGTATGGGAGGGTGCTGGAACAAGGTTTCCACACCCAGAGAGAGAGCAGGTAAGTCAAGCCATTCGGTAGTTATCAGATCTATGCAGTGAGAGGTCGTTCACAGGGCTTCCAATGATTAATCAGATTACATATTTACTAGATCTAAGTAACAAACTCGCATCCACGTGCGTGCAGTCAAGTATAAGCATAAAATAGTATATTTGCAATAGACTTAATCGGATCACAGATACAATTATCATAGCACAGATAATTCACAGCTTATAAGCACATATATTTCGTAGTTCATAACAAAATCAACATATAATATAGATCCACATTAACCATAACTAGACAGATCAACAGTATCAGATACCCACAATACTTCACATAGATTACATATAAAAAATCCTGTTACATACCCCAAAACCCACCTGTGCACGCAGCCAGTAGGATCTGCACATAGCAAGACAGAGGATCTCCACACACACAACCAGCAAGAGTCCTAACCAAATACCCAACAACCCAATCCAAAATCTAACAGTTCCCACCTAGCTTCAACTTCTGTTCATTACTACTTATCGACTCAAAAAGCTTCAACTATTTATACTACTTTAGCCTATGCATCCAATGGTCTGCAAACCATGGTTTGCAGACTCTTGGTCTATCGTTGACCAGCTTACAATGCATTAGGGGCTTTGACCTACCCAAAACCCCTGCGCTAGACTAAATATAATAAAAAAAATTACAAAATGGACCAGTTTCACAGCTTTGTAGGAGACCCTGTTCCAACACTCAGCATACAAAACCACCAAGTCAACCTAGCAGGAGTGCAATTTTAACTCTCATCTAAGTCCTTTGCTAAAGCCACAGGTATACCAGACATTGGTGAGAGATGGTTTAAACAGAATAAATTGAACTTGAGCTACTATGATCCCTTCCTCAAACCTAGTTGTCAACAAGACTGCAACGTTGTTTTCCCCTTCTCCCACCTGCTAGAGAGGTATGCCCTACTAATGAGGCAGATCATCAAATATTTCACTTGTGAGGGGAGGTACTCTAGGGTTTATTCATATCATATAAGTCTGCTAATGCACTTCACCAAGGTTAAAATTATAAACTTGACATACTATATCTTCTGGAGCATTGACAAGATGGCTTCAGTGGTCAAGGAGAGAAATTATGCCCACCAAATGCAGAGCCTTTCTCTTTGATTAAGATGATTGCTTTGCACCAGTTGGAACAATAGGGAATCCTTTGGGAAGTTTTTATCTCACATTATTTACTTGCAAATCCCCAAGCCTTCATTCAACAAAATTTCCTGTCCACTTCACACCCAGTCACCTTCACTCCTCCATCACCTCCACCTATGACTTCTCCAGAAGGAAACCTACCTCTCTCCTCGTCTAATGATGCATCAAGTGAAGATAAGGACAATGGAGGTAAATAAGATAGTAGGTTAGAGACAAAGTTTAATGATGAACAAGGAGGTGGCAGTACAAATAAAGAGCAAACAGATGACAGTGGGAATGAGGAAAATAGTGAAGCAAGTGCAGGGTTTGATGAGGAACAAGGAGATGGAAGCAACAATAAAGAACAAAAAGATGATGGTGGAAATGATGAATATAATGGGGCAGAAACAGATTCTAATGAAGAAGAGCAGCAGAGTGATGATGACCATAACAGGAAAGATGAACATGGCAGTCTTGAAAGCAAATATAGTGATGAATTAGAGAAGGAAAATGATAGTGATGAGACAAATAAATCACTCCCAAGTGCAGAAAAAGAGATTATTGATGAACAAGATGAGGACTAAGAGGGTTCTAAAGACAATGATGAATATGACAGTCAGCAAGAAGATGAATAGGAAAACTAAGAGAAAGATGATAATGGGCATGACATTGAGCACAATAATGGTGCAAATAGTGACAAAATAAGTGAAGATGATGAAACTGAAGAAACAGAGGGAGAGGATGAAAACATAGAAGATCAAAAAGAGGAAAGGAGTGAGGCTGAAATAGAGTTTGAAGAGACAGCTAGTGACTAATGTTATCACTCTATTAAATTCTTAAGTTGTGGGAGCTTTGAGTTTTTTAGTCTAAGAATACTAGAGGTAACCACAAACCTACTTGAAACTCTAGGATCTAGCCTTCCTAGGGTTCAGAGAGGGCGCTCTCTTTAAAGATTAACTTTTTTTTTTTTAATTTGTGAATATTAGGCTAGTTATGAAAGTATAATTTGGTTTTGGTTTTAAATGATTTGGTGGGAAAAATCACTTGAATGTAAGGATAGAGGGAAATATATTTTTCCATTGGGCTAAGGGGTCAAATTCAAGCTAACAACACTAGGATTCAAGGCCAAAAAGGTCAAATGTCTTCAGGGTAAGATAGATAACCCTTGGAGATCTTGGAAAGTGGATTTTGGTGAGGTGGTATGATCGGGATAAAGGGCACTTAAGTATCCTTTGATCTGGAAAAGGGAAGTATTAGGATGAGGTCAAATGGGAGAAGGAGAAATTAAGGGTTCCTTACACCAGAAATCAGAAGAAAACATAAAAATGGCAACTAGTTAAAAACAAGGAGCTCTTAACTAATCTTGTAGTAAGACTCCTAGTTACACATTTAGATTTAGAACAAACACAAATGAATGCATGAAACTTAGAAAGGAAAAACAGTGACAAGTAGGAATTACTGCACTCATTAGCTAATCACAGGGATCTTGAAGTATGATGCTAGTCAGCTTGTTCCAGTCTACTACTCAAAGTTCGAACACACAAAAGCCTCCAATGTCCAAAAAAATGTCTATAATAATTCTAGAAATTTTATTCCACTAAATACTTCAAAGAGTGAAGTATTTATACAAAATGTATTACAAATATACTAGAAGACTTCTAGGAATTAACTTAGGAAAATAAAATATGATTACATAATCAAAGGGACAGCTTCTTTAACAAATTAGAAAGTTGTCCTCTTTTCTCCAAAATAAATAGGACCATTTTCAGGACAAGGAGCTGATGGTAACCTATGTGTCCTTCTTGCTCTCTGTTAGATATTTTATTACAATCTTACTTGCCTTCACTAATACTCTTTCATGCTGATACTCTTTTAACCTTATACTCTTTGACCATCAGTTTTACTGTCTTATTGCTATAAAACATATTTTTTAGCAGTAAAAATCAGCAAACTATTTTTTATTTTGCGTTTCTTTCGATTGTCTTTAGGCAAACTATTTCAGTTGTTTTATCTTCAATATTTACGGCAATTCCGTAAAAGACTTCCACTCTTTAGCTTTATGAATTTACACATTCTTCAACTTCTTGAAGTTCTCATCAGCGTCAATATATCTAGCAAAAGTAGGCTTGTTGACAAATAGATGTTTAATTTCATGCTGTAAGAAGAACAAATCCTCAAAGTACTGGAGTAAAACCTTCCCTGTTGGATTGATTTGTGCTGGTGGTTTGTTTACTTGTTCTTTGGAAAACTCTCTAATCATTTTGTCATAATCTTTATGTGGCACAAGCTTTTCATTGAAGACATGTATATCAGGTAGACCTCTCTATCTCAAATTTGTATATTTCACCATGAATCTGGTTATGGCACGGTTCATGGCTTCACATTTCTCTTCAAGTTTCTTCATCAAATTCTTTTTAGTGACAACCTTCCTGATTTGTAAGATTGTCTTAGTCCTATATAATACTTAAATTTCCTCAAGTTCTTTTCTATTTTTACTATCAAGAAATGTTATGAGCTTTAATGCTTGTTCAGGCTTATTAGTCAATTCATCCTTTGTCTTCTATATCTCTGCTTGAGCTGCCAATAGTAACTCTTTCTACTCGAAATTATTTGAATTGAAGGCCATTGATTATGAATGGCTTCAATGATGTTGGTCCAGAGATAATTTTTCATATAGGAAATATGTTCTGTCAAAGTCAACTCCTTTTGCATATTCTTGAGTTGCTCACCTAATCTAATAGCCTTTTGTTAATGAATTTTGGCATTAATCTGAGTTGTTTTATTTTTGCTCTCAAGATTTTCTATCATTTCGTTCAATCTGTTTATTTCATTTGTCTTCAAAGACTTATCTTCCATTTCTTTTACTATATGGTTGCCTTCATCTGTATGTTGTACTGCTATTGTAGAAGATTTTGTAGCTGAAATGGTGGAAGATGTCACTGGCACTACAGTTTCCAGTGGGCCCTTTGGTTCTAAATTTTCTCCTAAAGTTGAAGGAACTATTGTAGTAATCACTAGAATGACTATAGGAACTGTAGGAATTTCTAGCTCTTTTACTATTTCTCTTTCTTGGACAAGCTTGTCCATTTGTATTTCCATTTCCTTAATTTGATTTGTCAATTGAAGAATTAGTTTCATCATTTCCTCTTTTTCACTTTGATATTGGAGGACTTATTTTGTTTGAGGATGCTCACTTTTAGGAAGTTTCAGTTGTTTCCTCAAAGATGCTATATCTTCACTCTTCTTTTTAATCAACAATTCTGCTGCTTTAATATTTGAAGGATCATATCCCACTTGTAATACTAGTTCTTATAAGGCTTTGATCCTTAGGTCCTTGGCATACAATGAGGCTTTTTCCATATTCATTTTATCTTGCATGTTGAGGATGGTGTTTTGGAGTTTATGAACACTCATAGCTTTAGTTGCTACTGTGGAATATATCATTTCATAACTCTACCTATGGAACTCAATCTAATCCAATTCATGGATGGTTTCAGTATCTACCTCAAGATCACCCTTCTTATAGTTTGATATTGTTTCTGGTACTGAGGTAGTAGGATGTAAGAATGACATAATCATTTTATTTCTTGAATAGTCAAAGGCCGATAATAATCTATTCTGATTGCCAGGCTTCTTCTTTAAGAACTTAGAGTAGATTTCTATCTTTATTTCTTCTTTTTTCTACTTGATCTGTTTATACTTCTCTTTATTGTCCAAGTCCTTTTCCTCAGCTGGCTATGAGGAATAGGCTTCCATACTGTGTTGCTTCTCTATCATATGTGTATCAACTTTGTTTACTAGTTTTTCCTTTTGAATTTCAACAAGTGTTTCATTGATGATGGTTGTTGGTATATCATCATTGGTTTCTGGAGCATCTGTCTCATCAATATCAATTGTTACTTTTTCCTTATCAACTAAGCTTAGTTTGGGCCTTTTGATATATATTAATTTAAACTTAGTCTCAGTTGTAGTCTCTATAGTGTAATCTCCCTCTTCCCTAACTCTTTTAGTTAATTTTTTTGGTTGTTTGGCAACTTCTGAAGTCTGGCTTGTATCTTTTTGGCTTGCTACCTCTGTCAAGGTATTTTCAATCCATTCTATTTCATTAGCAATTTTTTCCATTTCAGGCTTTGACCCATGGATAAAGGGTGTTAATTTATATTTAACCCTTAGTTTTCTTAAGATCCCTTTTGGATCATAATTCCATGGGAAGCTCACTTCAAATTTGAATTATGATAGCTTCTTTGTTACCTCCTTCTCTGCATCTCTTTGGTTGCATATAAATGCCCCAATTTGATTCTTTAAATTAAATTGTGTCTTCTTTTTAGCAGCCATAAAGTTAATTGAATCTGAATTGAGGATCTGTCTAAGATATTTTAATGTAAAGATCCTCATACACACATGCTTAGGAAACCTATACGGTAACATGTTTGACCCAAAAATCCTTAGTTCAGTTTGTTTCTCATAAAGGTACCAATCTCCAACGTTTTTTTTGTTCTCAAAGCTGTAAAATTCTCTTCATTTCTTCACTAATCCTGGGCTGATTTGATTTTTTCAATATGGTCATTGGTAGATGCAAGAATAGCTCTGAAAATTCTGAATAGATGAAATCATTGCATTCTTTTATAAGTAATGATGTCCAAAAAATGATAGATAGAGGTTTTCCCTCTATATCCATATTTTGCAAATTAACTGGAAATTTGTCTGCTTGAAAGAATAGAAACAAATGAAATAGGTAAGAAGTATATCTAAATACTCCCTCTGTTGGAAATTTTCTCAACTGGTAATGGATAATATCTGCTATGAAACCAACATAATAAAAAATGACTTATGGGGGTTGAACAGGAGACATGGTGGACAAGAAACCTAGAATAGACTCGTCAGTATGCTCATCTGTGAAATATCTAAGGATGAAAGAGAGCATAGAGATTATATGTCTTGAGCTTTCTGAAAATTTAGCTGTGGAGTATGGAGGGATCATCTTAGGAATATCTACATGAGAAGGCATGAAATTATAAAAGATCATGAATCTTTTAGGGAAATCCAGGCCAAGATATAGCTGGGTCAAGGCCTCTATAGATAAGGGGACTGCTTGGGGATCAGGCTGCAATTGTAGCATTTGATTAATATATTGGGATGTAATATTGAAAAATATTTCTTTATCAGCATTTACTATAGCCATTTGATATATTTCATAGTATTTTTGACACAATCTGATGACTTCTTCACCTGGGTGAGTTAATGGGACTACAATCTTTGGTAAATGAGTTTCCCAAACAAGGATCTCATCTTTGTCTAAATATTTTTCAAAACACTAGTTGTGTATATCTAGCAAATTGAACTCAACAATAGGATCTGCAATTTTATAATAAATATCAATCAAAGGGAGGTTTTCAACAACAACTATAGGTGGTTGAAGAGGGTTTACCATTATCGCAGATTTGGCAGTGATAACTGGAGTAGGCTTGCGTGCTTTGGATCTCTCAGGCTTGCTTGTACTCTGTTTTTTAGGCATTTCTAGGCTACTTCTGCAATATTAAATTGTTTGCAGGAGTAATTTTCTTTAATAGAGGGATAACTGAGAAAATTTGGCTAAGGATAGTCTCTTTTGGGATTTATGCTCAATCAAGTTTATCTTAGGATGTAAAAACTAGTATAAAACAGAAAACAAGAGTTTTCTATGTTTATTTGATTGAAAAATAGGGTTTCAAAGTATATTAAAAGGTTTTTAGCCTTTCAAATCTTTAAAATGGATTCTTAAACTCTTGAAAATTGACAAAATTCCCTTTAAAAGGCGTGCAAAGGATAAGCACGGTTTCTGGGAAAATTTTGCTAGAGTTTGGCCTGGTTTTTGGGTTTTTAGGCACTTTAACTTCGATTGATTTCTTAATTTCAAAGGTTCTTTATCTTTAAATATGGTCTAAACTTGATTTGCAGGTTTCAATTTTGAGAAAAATACCTTTTTATGCAGGTATTCGGCTCTGAAAGGGGTTTTTTACAGTTATTGGTTGAAACGCTGGCTTCGGCAGCTTTTTGGAGTGGTGCATAGCTCCTCAATAGTCTTTAGGGGTTTATATTGGAAAATGCAAAGGCTTTGGGCATAAATTGGAAATCAGAGGCTTAAAATTATTTATACGGTCGGGAGCAGCAACTGAGAGGTTTAAAACGCATAGATAAAATGATGAAATAAAGGTTTTCAAAGGTTTTAACATATATTTTGTTCATTTTTATCAGTATTAAATTTACGTCACATCATGGTAGGAGGCGGTTTCAGATTTTAAATGGAAAACCTGACAATGGTTATCATGCAACGTTTGGGTGGTAAGTGGATTTGGACAAAACGCACGTGATCTAGTGAAAAAGTGACACATCAAGGAGAGAGAAATGGGCAAAACTTTCAATTTCACGTGCATTCGAAGTTCGGGTGATCGATTACATTTTCTACGCAATATTACGTATCGGCCATCGAATCTGATGGATGAATGCGAAGGGTCAGGATTGATCTGGTAGTTGTGCTGAATGAAATGATGGGACCGGGCTCTATATGCATGTGCGGATAGTTAAAAAATATAATTAAAACTTTATGTTTTGTTGCGGGTAAAGGCTTTAATCATATATCGAGGTGGGGTTTTTTAGGCGGAAAGGATTAGCAACTTTATACATTGCTTTATATAATAACAGAGTGATAATGGTTTAAAACATAGGATAACGCTTTAACCAATGAAAAGGTATCAAATTTTATGTATAAGTAGGGCTAAAGCTTTTTGTAACTTTATTAGATTAAAAACTTTGGAATGTGGGGTTAATATGTCTCACTCAAAACATTTGTAATATGTCTTTAATAAAAAATATAAAGGGTGGGGTATTTAGTTTATTATATAGTATTTAAAACTTTTTGAATGGTTTAACTACCATAGGGGCAGGATATTTATTTAACGATATGTTTTACACCAAAGGGTTTTTTTAATTGGGGTTTTTTATTTTAGCACATGGGTAATAACTTTGGTCTAAAACTTTATAATATTGGGTTTTTTGGGAATATTTAAATATAGGGAATTAATAAGTAGGATAGGGTATTTTGTTAAGGATTTAATAAAATAGGTTAAAATTTAATATGAAAGGGCAATGGAATGTAACAAAAAACACATAAAATCACTAAGTGTAAAAGTTAAAGCATACCTTATCTTTATATTATTTTACCGATACTTAGGAAAAATGTAGTTTTGAGGGTTTTAAGAATGTTTCTAAAGGGATGAGGTTATTTATATGGGATTTTATACTTCACTAAGTAAGAATGTGTCTTTACTTAGGAAAAGAGGTTAAAATGTATGAATGAAGGATGAATCATGATAAATGGGGATTTAACATAAGAACTCAATATTTTCAACTAACCAGTCATCGAGCCTTAGGTCCGGTCCCAACAAAAGTCAGAGAAATGCTCTGGGCCTGTTTGACTGATAGCTTAGAATATTGAATACTTACGGGGGATGGGAAATTAGTGATTTTGCTCGATGATCATTATTAAATTCTTTCTCCACTTCTTTCTACCTACCCAGCCTTATTCTAACATTTTTTCTTCATTTTGCGGGTGCCTTTAGGCTTGCAACTTTGAAACATTTATTCTTTAAAATCATAAAACTATCCAATTCTACCTTATTTCATCCAAGGGCTCAAATTAAACTGTTGAGCTCTTCATTATTTTCTACCTATCTACTGATTTGTCAAGATTAAACTATCTGACAAATCTTTATTCACTATTTGAAACATGAAATTGGAAACATGACAAGTTAAGATTAGACAGCTTAACTTATCATGGGTTATGGCATTTATTGACACTCAGCCATAATCATTTATTTTGTAGAAAAAGTAAAAAGTAGTCGCATTTGGACTTACTCACTTTCAGGTTTTATTTTCATCTTTTTTCTTTTGGGGTATATATTTTTTAGGTCCTTTGATATTTATTTTAGGACTTTTACCCTCTTTTTGACTTTTTATTATATATATATATTTCAAAATATGGGAAAGCAACTTGCAGAGAGCAAGGTATGTAGATATTTACAAGACTATCAATAGTCAATTCAAAATTATGAATCCTATTATTATAGGACCCTAACAGTGGCTTCACATAGGGATGGAATTTCTTGGTGAAATGTCAAGAACTCTAGGACTAGCAGCCTTCAACTTTGACCATGATGATCCAATAATTGTCTTTTGATTTCTGAAATAACATATATTTATGACATTTTACCTTTCAAAGCTTAGGGTCTCCTCTTTGGGCTTCAAATTTGTAAATAAAATATCCAATCCAATCTAAAAAATTACATTTATATGTACAATGGAGTCAAATTAAATAGGACTAACTATTGGTTAGCTCAGATGAATAGTAGTGCTTAAGCATTCTACTATTTAGGGGTCCTTCTTGTAGATCTGTTCCATCCAATTATTTGAGAAAGAAAGCATTATTACCTCTATATCCATAAATCACATAAGTTCCTTTCCACAGAAATTCAAACTTCCCATGTTTGCCTTTGTCTTCTCTTCTAGAATCCCACTTTAACACTCGGTCTCTAATGTAAAAATCATCGTCTTTACTTTTTTTATCAAAATTTTCTTGATTTTATCTTGGATGGCTTGGGATTTTCCATAAACTTCTTCCCTTGTTTGTTGTAGATGAATAGTTTGATTTATTCTCCATTGTATATCATTTGTTTCCACTTGTAACTCTTGAATGATTTTCATTACTGGAACACCTAAGGATGATGGAAAAACTGCATCCGTATCATATACAAGTTGGTAAGGGGAAGTGCCAATGGATTTTTTAGTAGTAAGTCTGTGTGCCCATAAGACATTGAGTAACTTCTTATTCCAAGTATTTTTATTGTCTTCAAGTAACCTTTTTATGAAATTTACAAGACTTTTGCTTGAGGATTTAGCTAGGCCATTACCCTGGGGGTAATATGCAGTAGAGTGACCTAGGATAATATGATATTGGTGACAAAAATCAATCATCTCTTTTGATTTGAATGTTGTTGCATTATCAGTAATTATCTTTTGGGGACATCCAAATCTTGACCGAATGTTATTTTCTAGGAAAGAAATAATGACTGTATCAGTGGCTTGTCTGGTGGGAATGGCTTCAATACACTTTGCAAAGTAATCAGTGGCAGTCAGAATCCATTTATGTTGGCCAAAAGATGGGAGGTGAATTTATCCAATGAAGTCTAAACCCAATTATTGAAATGGCATCTCCGTTGAAATAGGTTTTAATGGTAAGGGTAACAAATTTTTCTTGCACTCAAAAATTTGGCACTTGTGACATGAAGTAACAAACATTTTAACATCAGCAAACAAGGTTGGCCAGTAAAAACGAGCTCTAAGGATCTTGTCAGTAGTAGTTTTCCGATATAAATGTCCTCCACAGTCACCTACATGAAATTCTTCAAGTACTTTATCAGCGTATTCCTTTACTAAAAAATTCAATAATATCCCACTATGATCTCTCCAGAAAAGTACATTATCTAAAATGAAAAATCTTACTTCTTCAAGTTTTAGAAATCTAGCTTTAGTCCTTGAAAATCCAGGACGAGTTTGTAAGTTTGTTAGTACAAATATGATATCTGAGCATGAAGGTGAATATAGAAATCCTTCATTGATATTTGGAGTCACCATCTCTTCCTGATCATCAACTTGAGCAATAAAATTTATGTCTATGGAATTACAGTTATATTCAGCCATCAATCTGGCTAATCCTTGTCCTTTAATGAGTTTTGTGGGTTTAATTTCTATGTCATAATCTAAGATAGTGGAAATCCACTTACCTCTTCTTGCATTAGGACCATCCTGAGTAAGAATGTCTTTAACTATAGAATTTGGTACATAGGAAATTATGTGTGAATAGAGAATATACACTCTGAAGTCTTTTTAATGGCCTTAACCAAGGCTAAGGCTTGTTTCTCCGTAATTTTATACTTCAAAGGGGCATCTATAGGGTCATACTGAAAAAATATATGGGTTGTTCAAATCCTTGATCATTCTTCTGCAGTAAAAATGTAGCAATGGTATGCTCTGAAACAAATGAAAAAATTATGAAATCTTTCATAAAATCAAGACTTATTAGGACTAGGGTTTTAGTTAAGGCTTTCTTAATAGATTCAAATGATTGTTTGGCCTCAACAGTCCATCTAAGAACTGAATCCATTTTTAGCATGTTTTTTAGTTCTCTAATGATTTCAGCTAAGTTTGAAATAAATATTCTTAAAAAAATAATCTTACCTACGAAAGCTTGTAATTCTTTGATATTTCTTTGTGGATGAATGTTCAGAATTGCTGCAATCCTAATAGGATCTATTCTGATTCCGTCTTTGGAAATTATATGTCCAAGTAACTTACCTTATTCTAATCCAAATAGACTTTTCTTGGGATTTAAAGAGATGCCAAATTTTCTACATTTAATAAAGACTTGTCTTAAATTATACAAGTGTTCATTATCTATTTTGGAAAACAAAATAGTGTCATCTAGATAAATTACCAAGAAATCATGTATCTCCTTAGAAAAGGCTATGTCCATAGCTCTCTGAAAGGTTTCTCCTGAATTCATTAGAGCAAAGGGAATTTTTACATACATAAAAGTGCCCCAAGGAGTGGTGAAAGTTGTTTTAGCCTGATCTTCCTTTTGGACTAGGATCTAGTTATATCCTGAAGAGCCATCTAACAAAGAAATCTTGGAAGAGCGAAATACCCTTTGTAATATATGATCCATTTTAGCTAAAGGGTAATTATCCTTTAAGGATACTTTGTTAAGATTTCTAAATTCGACACATAATTTAATCTCTCCTGTTTTCTTTCTTGTTGGCACTAGGTTTGAAACCAAATCAGAATATCTGATTGGTGCAGTGATCTGAGCATCATACATTCTTTTTACTTCCTTTTCTATCAAAGGTAATAGAACAGGATTAATTCTTCTCAACTTTTGTTTGAATGGTTTTGTATCATCTTTTATTGGAATTTTGTGTTGGATTTTGTTTGTATCATAAGATTTAATATCTTCATAATTCCAAGAAAAAACATCTTGGTATTCCTTTAAAATATCAATGTATTTTTCCTTTTCCTGTGGAGGTAAAGATTTAGACATTTTTATCATCTTGGGTTTTAACTCTATCCCAATATTACATTCCTCTATATCAGATCTAACTGGCTCCATTTTTGGTTTTTTAGGCACATCATTGGAGTCAAAGACTCTTCCAAAGGGGTTAAACATTTAGGTAAAAAATTATCCTTTAGATTCAACATTTCAATTTCCTCATCAATGATTTCTTCAATCACTATTTTCTCTAAGATATATATATATAAGATTGACTAAATATAGTAGGTTTATAAAAATTTTCTTTATGTATATCTATGTTATTCAAATCTATTTCACAATCCAAATATATATCTACATTACAATCTGTATGTATTTTACAGTTTTGAAATTCTTCTTAATTGTTTAGAAAATGGTAAATATGTTCAGCCTGAGAGAAAATCTGCCAATACTTGAGATTATCTGGGATACTTTGCCTATGTTTGACTTCAGCAGTGTACCTATGGTTTGGTTGGAATGGTAAATTTAATGTACTAGCAAAAGTTGTTAGACAGTGAGACTGTGTGTTTTATTTTCTAGGTATAGAAGCAAATTTGCCTTCCAATAAATCATTAGTTAAATCAGTTACAGTGTCTCTGTATCTGGATAGTTTAGGATTGTAAACAAAATATACTCCATTTATTTACTTTATGATCAACTCAGAATCTCCCATGATTAATATTCTTTTTCCTCCTGAGTTCCTAATTATTTGGAGTCCTAGAATGAGTGCTTCATACTCAGCCATATTATTTGTACATTTAAAATTGAGTCTGAAGGCATGTCCTTCTCAGTGATTACTCTCCATGTTTTTATCCAAACTCCTGCTCCTTCCCCTAATTTGTTTACAGAACCATAAAATTCTAAGTACCAAAGGGATTCATGAAAGATGTTGTCATTGTTTGGTGGTGTCTTTTTATCAATTAGTTTATTTTGGATTTCATCATTTTCAGAGTTACATAATATAAAAGAATCAAGGTCATTTGGTGTAGAATAAATTGGATAATTTATAGATCTTTCAACACTACTGACCATGAACTTCATCAATGTTTCCCTATATAACTTTTTAGGCTGACGAAACAATGATATAGTAGCATAAGACACATCCAATTGTAGAGATCCCTGCAACTTTGTTCCCCATGAATGAGAAAGTAGCATTACATATTTAGGTGGGATATCAGCTACTACAATGTCCATTAATATACTCTTACCAGGGTATTGAACTAGTGTCACACATAATTCTTTGATTAATCCTAAGCACTTAACTTTACAAGATTCAAATGAAAACAAATATTTGTAAATCCTGGTTATTTCTAAATTAAGAGTTTCCATTATAGATTTGGGAATTAAATTATGGAAAGCTCCTGAATCTAGCATAACGTTATGTAGAATTTGATCACGAATGGTAAGACTGATATAAAAGGGAGGGAATGATCCATATTCATGTTTTCCATTCACATCAGGGCCAAAAATCAACTCTGGTTGATCATCATTCAAATTAATAGCATCTTCACCATCATTAATATTCAATGTTTCAGTTATAGTTGATTTGTATAAGTCATTTTTACCAATTCTGTTAAAAGAATGGGTATTTTTAACTTAACAATTTCATTTTGAATATTAAATGAAGGTTGAGACTTACTGATTTGAATTAATTCCTCTTTAGTAACTGTAGTTTGACTTGGTTTTTCTTGGGTTTCTACAGTTTTATTTCTATTGTCAATTGGTTTGATATTATCTGTCTGAGTTTCCTGTGTTTTACTACTTTTAACTTTATTTTCAGGATTTGTTTTTGTAGCAGTAGAAATTTTTTCAGACTTAGAATTATCATCAGGTGTTTTTGAAGTATCAGTTTTTGGATCTGCTGATTTAGAATCAGCAGAACACTTTTTAGGATCTAAATTTGTTGATTTAACTAAATTTGAAGCTTTTACAGTAATAGGTTTCTGTGAGTCTTTTGAAGATTGAGCCACTTTATCAGTAATATCAACAACTTTGGGACTTGATGATTTTTTAGGACTGGAAATATGTTGGGAAGAATTGGAACTTTGCTTATTTTCCCTTGGGAGAATTTGCAAAACTTTTGTTTTTGGTGCTTCTAAATTTTTCTTGTTTTGAGTTTGGGAAATGTTTTTGGTAGAAGACACATTGTTTTTCTTGTGTCTAAGGTTATAATGATTGTGTATTTCATTTATAGCTTAGTCATAACCCTGTTTATAATCAAAGGATTCACTAGACTCTAATTTGAGTTATTGAAGCTCAAATAGTTCTTGATCTTCTTGAGTGAGGAAAATAGTATTATTTTCATCTATTCCCATTATATGATTGATGCCATCCTCATTTTCATCATTATTCTATGAAATTTTAGCATAGTTCTCTTGGAATGGGGGCCTAAGGGTTTGGTCTGGGGCTATTTCTTTTGATTTTCGTGAATTTTTTTTTTTTTTTTTCTGAAATTGGGATTTCTGATCTGAGGTTGCTTATCCCATTGGGGTTTTATTTCAATATGATCTAATCTATCCATCACCTTTTCTAGAGTTTTAGCAAACAAGTTCGTTTTTATATCTGAATTAGAGTTTTCTTCTTTAATTGTCACTCTTCTTTCATTCCTGAGTCTAGCTTTTTTAGCTAAAATTTTAATTTCTACACTAACAGCATATATATTCATTTGTTCTAATGTCTGTGCATCTATTACCCTTAATTAATAGACCATATCTGCATCAAATCCATCAGGGAATTTCAACAAAAAATAATAAGCAGTAGGTTTAGGATTTGTAGGGATGGTATTATAGACGCTATTATACCTAGTGCGGTAATCTTGGACAAACTCATTTGGAGCTCTTCTCATGGAATCAAACTGAAATAAAATTTGAACGAGGTTCTTTTTCTTTTCCCATTTATTTAGAAATAACCGATGAAATATAGCTAGATCAATTATACTACCAGCAGCTAAATCTTTGAACCAATTTTTAACTTCTCCTCTCAAGCTCTGAGAAAATAACCTCATCTGAACATCTAACTCATCAATTTCATAGATTTCATAGAAGTTTGTCATTTTAGTTATGTGTTGCTGAGTAGTATGTTTCGTAGTGCCATCAGATAGTGGTACTTTATTCTGATAGTATTTAAGCATGTCATGAAGGTTTTTAGGCAAGACAAGGGGAACATACTTGGTAGCGATGGCTTGAAGTTTTATTTGGCTAGGAGGTATAATAGTAATTTTAGGGGAAGTACCAGATATGGTAGTTGATGAACTAAAAATTGTAGTTGATGAGCTAGGAAATGAGGCTGGTATATAAATGGAACTATTAGGAAATAAAGATGATGTGTTTATGAAATTTGAATGTAAACCAGTGGATATAGTGGATGGAGTGGATGATGGAAATAATATCCTAGGATGTAAAGGCAATCTAGGAATAAATGGATCTGTAGATGAATTGGTATTTATAAAGGATGTAATAGCATAAAGAGATGAATCTTCTGCTGGTATTATTGTGGTATGTAATTGAGAAACTGAAGGTTTGTTTATATAAGACAAAAAATGAGCTAATTCAATAACTTCATCAATATCCTTGAGTAACATTAATTTTTTCAACTTTAGTCTGATATTAATCTTTCTTTGATTTAGATCCTACTGAAATAGTTTTCTATTTTGAATTAAAAAATGAAATAAAAACAAGATCTAAGACAATAGTTTTCAAATAGCTTTCAGATTTAGTTTTAAATAATGAATGCTCAAATTTCAGATCAAAATCAATATATCTCAGACTTACTAACTCTTTGGGTAGAGAATTGCCTCTTTTCAATGGTACTTCAGTTTCTAAATTTTCAATATGTTTTTTCTTTTTTCCAATATGATATGGGTTATATACTATAACTGCAGGGTTAGGATCCATATTAGACCTGGTATAATAGGTTTTCCTAGAAGCCAGAATGACTTTTTTTCAATACCAACAACTTAAAAAAGTAATCTTAAAGTAAAAGGATAAATAAAAAAAAATGCCTTTAAGATTAATTTTATGACTGAGGATTGGTTAATTCCCCAGTATGGTCACCAATATGTTATCACTCTAGTAAATTCTCAAGTTGTGGGAGCCTTGATTTTTTTATTCTAAGAATACTAGAAGTAACCGCAAACCTACTTCAAACTCTAGGATCTAGCCTTCCTAGGGTTCAAAGAGGGTTCTCTTTTTAATGTTTAACTTTGTTTTTAATTTGTGAATATTAGGCTAGTTATGAAAGTATAATTTGGTTTTGGTTTTAAATGATTTGGTGGGAAAAATCACTTGAAGGTAAGGATAGAGGGAAATATATTTTTCCATTGGGCTATGGGGTCAAATTCAAGCCAGCAACACTAGGATTCAAGGACAAAAAGTTAAAATGTCTTTTGGGCAAGATAGATAACCCTTGGAGATCTTGGAAAGTGGTTTTTTGTGAGGTGTTATGATTGGGATAAAGGGCATTTAAGGATCCTTTGATCCAGAAAATGGAAGTAGTAGGCCGAGGTCAAATGGGAGAAGGAGAAATTAAGGGTTCCTTACACCGTAAATCGGAAGAAAAAATAAAAATGGAAACTAGTTAAAAACATGGAGCTCCTAACTAATCTTGTAGTAATACTCCTAGTTACACATTCAGATTTAGAACAAACATAAATGAATGCATGATACGTAGAAAGGAAAAAAAATGACAAGTAGGAATTACTTCACTCATGATCTTATCATAGGGATCCTAAAGTATGATGCGATTCATCTTGTTCCTGTCTGCTACTCAAAGTTCAAACACACAAAAGCCTCCAATGTCCAACAAAATGTCTATAATATTTCCAGCAATTTTATTCCACACTAAATACTTCAAAGAGTGAAGTATTTATACAAAATGTATTACAAATATCCTAGAATACTTCTAGGAATTAACTTAAGAAAATAAAATATCATTACATAATAAAAGGGACAACTGCTTTAACAAATCAGCAAGCTGTCCTCTTTTATCCAAAATAAATACAACTATTTTGATGAAAAGTAGCTGCTGGCTGCCTATGTGTCCTGCTTGCTGGCTGTTAGATATTTTATTGAAATCTTACTTTCCTTCGCTGATACTCTTTCCTGCTCATACTCTTTTAACCTGACACCCTTTGAAAATTATACTCTTTGACAATTAGTTTTACTGCCTTATTGGTGTAAAGTATATTTTTTAGCAGTAAAAATCAGCAAACTATTTTTTCTTTTGCCTTTCTTTTGACTGTCTTTAGGAAAATTATTTCATTTGTTTTATCTTCAATATTTAAAGCAAGTTTGTGAAATACTGCCACTCTTGAGGTTTAGGAATTTGCACATTCTTCAACTTCCTAAAATTCTCATCAGCCTCAGTATATCTTGAAAAGTAGCCTTGATAAAAAATAGATGTTTAATTTCATGTTGTAAGAAGAACAAATCCTCAGAGTACTGGAGTAAAACCTTCCCTATTCGATTGGCTTGCACTGGTGGTCTGTTTACTTGTTCTTTGGAAAAATCTCTGAACTTTTTGTCATAATATTCCTGTGACATAAGCTTTTCATTGAATACATGTATATCAGGTAGACCTCTCTCTCTCTTAGAATTTTATATTTCACAATGAATCTGGTTATGGAAAGGTTCATGGCTTCACATTTCTCTTCAATATTCTTCATCAAATTATTTTTAGTGGCAACCTTCCTGATTTGTAGGATTGTCTCAGTCCTATCTAATACTTAAAGCTCTTCAAGTTCTTTTCTGTTTTTACTATTGAGAAATGTTATGAGCTTTAATGCCTGTTCAGGATTATCAGTCAATTCATCCTTTGTCTTCTGTATCTTTGCTTGAGCTACCAATAGTAACTCTTTATGCTAAAAAATTATTTGAATTGAAGGCCATTGATTATGAATGAATTCAATGATGTTGGTCCAGGGATAATTTTTAATATACGAAATTTGTTCTGTCAAATTCAACTCCTTTTTCATAATCTTGAGTTGCTCACCTAATCTGATAGCCTTTTGTTCATGAGTTTTGGCATTAATCTGAGCTGTTTTATTTGAAAACTCAAGATTTTCTATCATTTTTTTCAATCTCTTTATTTCATTTGTCGTCAAATACATCTCTTCCATTTCTTTTACTACCTGGTTGGCTTCATCTGTATGTTGTACTACTGATCTAGAAGATTCTGTAGCTGAAATGGTGGAAGATGTCACTGGCACTGTGGTTGCCAATGGGCCCTTTGGTGCTAAATTTTCTCCTAAAGTTGAAGGAACTGTTGTTGTAATCACTGGAATGACCCTAGGAACTGTAGGAATTTCTAGCTCTTTTACTGTCCCTCTTTCTTGGACATGCTTGTTCATTTTAATTTCCATTTCCTTAATTTGAGCTTTCAATTGAAGAATTAGTTTCATCATTTCCTCTTTTTCACTTTGATATTGGCGGACTTATTTTGTTTGAGGATGCTCACTTTGAGGAAGTTTGAGTTGTTTCCTCAAAGCTGCTATATCTTCATTCTTCTTTTTAATCAATAATTTTGTTTCTTTAATATTTGAAGGATCATATCCCATCAGTAATACTAGTTCTTCTAAGGATTTGATACTTAGGTCCTTGGCATACAATGAGGCTTTGTCCATTTTCATTTGATCTTGCATGTTGAGGACGATGTTTTGGAGTTTATGAGAAGTCATAGCTTTAGTTGCTAATGTGGAATATAGAATTTCATAACTCTGCCTATGGAACTCAATTTGATCCAATTCATGGATGGTTTCTTTATATACCTCAAGATCAAACTTCTTATAGTCTGATATTTTTTTTGGTACTGAGGTAGTAGGCTGTAAGAATGACGTAATCATTTTATTTCTTGAATAGTCACAGGCTGATAATAATCTATTCTGATTTCCAGGCTTCTTCTTTAAGAACTGAGAGTAGATTTCTATCTTGATTTCTTCATTTTCCTGCTTGATCTATTTATAATTCTCTTTAATGTCCAAGTCCTTTTCCTCAGCTGGCTGTGAGGAAGAGGCTTCCATACTCTGCTGCTTCTCTATCATCTGTGTATCATCTTTGTTTACTGGATTTTCCTTTTGAATTTCAACAAGTGTTTCATTGATGATGGTTGTTTCTATATCATCATTGGTTTCTGGAGCATATTTCTCATCAATATCAATTGTTACTTTTTCCTTATCAATTGAGCTTTGTTTGGGCTTTTTGCGGTAGATTAATTTAAACTTAGCCTCAGTTGTAGTATCTGCAGTGTAAGCTCCCTCTTCCTTGACTCTTTTACATGATGTTTCTGGTTGTTTGGAAACTTCCAAAGTCTGAATTGTATCTTTTTGGCTTGCTGCCTCTGTTAAGGTATTTTCAATCCATTCTATTTGATTAGAAATTTTTCCTATTTCAGGCTTTGACCCATGGAAAAAGGGTGTTAATTTAAATTTAACCCTTAGTTCGCTTAAGATCCCTTGTGGATCATAATTCCATGGGAAAATCACTTAAAATCTGAATTATGATAGCTTCTTTGTTACCTCCTTCTCTTCATCTCTATGCTTGCATATAAATGGCCCAATTTGATGCGTTAACTTAAATTGTGTCTTCTTTTTAGCAGCCATAAAGTTAATTGAACCTGAATTGAGGATCTGTCTAAGATATTCTAATGCAAAGATCCTCATACACACATTCTTGGGAAACTTGTATGGTAACAAGTTTGACCCAAAAATCCTTAGTCCAGTGTGTTTCTCATAAAGGTACCAATCTCCAACATTGTTTTTTTCTCAAAGCTAGAAAATTCTCTTCATTTCTTCACTCATCCTGGGCTGCTTTGATTTGTTCAATATGGTCATTGTTGGATGCAAGAATAGCTCTAAAAAATATGAATAGGTGAAATAATTGCATTCTTTTCTAAGTAATGATGTCCAAAAAATAATAGAAAGAGGTTTTCCCTCTATATCCATATTTTGCAAAGTAATTGGAAATTTGTCTTCTTGAAAGAATAGAAACAAATGAAATAGGTAAGAAGTATATCTAAATATTCCCTCTGTTGGAAATTTGGTCAATTGGTAATGGATAGTATCTGCTATGAAACCAGCATAGTCAAAAATGACTAATGGAGGTTGACTAGGAGACATGGTGGACAAGAAATCTAGAATAGACTCATCAGTATGCTCATTTGTGAAATATCAAAGGATGAAAGAGAGCATAGAGATTATATGTCTTGAGCCTTCTGAAAATTTAACTGTGAATTATGGAGGGTTTATCTTAGGAAAATCTACATGAGAAGGCATAAAATTATGAAATATCATGAATATTTTATGGAAATATAGGCCAAGATATAGCTGGGTTAAGGCCTGTATAGATAATGGGATTGCTTGGGGATCATGCTCCAATTGTAGCATTTGATTAATATATTGGGCTGTAATAGTTAAAAGTATTTCTTTATCAGCATTCACTATAGCCCTTTGGTCTGGCTCATATTATTTTTGACACAATCTCATTGCTTCTTGACCTGGGTGAGTTAATGGGACTACAGACTTGGGTAAATGGATTTCCCAAATCGGGATATCATCTTTGTCTAAATATTTTTCAAAACACCATTTGTGTATATCTAGAAAATTGAACTCAATAGCACGATCTACAATTTAATAATCAATATGAGTTAAAGGAATGTTTTCAACAGGAACCACAGGTGGTTGAAGAGGGTTTACCACTATAGCCAATTTGGCAGTTATAACTAGAGTAGGCTTGGGTGCTTTGGATTCCTTAGGCTTGCTTGTACTCCATTTTTTAGTCATTTTTAGGCTGCTTCTGCAAGATTAAATTGTTTGCAGGAGTAATTTTCTTTAACAGAGGGATAACTGAGAAAATTTGGCTAAGGATAGTCTCTTTTGGGTTTTATGCTCAATCAAGTTTATCTGAGGATGTGTTGTAGCCTATACAACAACCTCCAAAAAACCCACTTTAAAATTTTTTGGAGCCCCCCTTTGAACTTAAAGAAAAAACTAAGTTAGGAGTCCAGAAGGCTGGGTCGCAAAGTCGCAAAACTTCTTCTTTGGAAAAACTGCAACCCCGCGACCTTGCGACCCGCGACTTGGAGGTCGCAAGGTCGCAAGGTCCCAAAACTCTATTTTTCAGAGAATCGCGACTCCGCGACCCGGAGCTCGCAAGGTCGCGAGGTCGCACATCTCTCCAATCTTCTGAATTGCGACCTAGAGACCCCGCATTAAATGCCCACACGTGCGACCTTTTTATATAAAGGAGGTCGCTAGGTCGCATTTTTCACATTCGGTGAATAGAAATAAACGGCTCTGACAGGTTGACTGGCGCAATTTTCCGGGGTAAGTTGTCGTTTCCCTCCTGCTTTTTCCTTTGTGGGAATTTCTTGCCAAACCCATGTCTTCTTAGACCTTTAAATTGCCTTCTACATGAGCTATTATGTTCTTTTTCGGTTTAGGGTGGTTTTTTTAATCTTGCCTTCACCACAACTGCCCAAGCTCACCACATTTCTTGTCCAGCTTCTCATGGCCTTGTTCCCTACTCCCAAAGCCATCCCTCAACTCTGCCTGGACCCTTTTAGCTTTATATGTTTCCAATTGGAGGGAGAAAACCTTCACGCCGCGCGCGCCCAAAACCCCCCGGCAAGCCCGACTGTGACCTGCGACCCAGCGACCTAGTCGCGAGGTCGCAAGGTCGCATTCCTTTCGATTTTCGTGATTTGCGACCCCACGACCCAGTGAACTAGTCGCAAGGTCGCAAGGTCGCATCTCTTCATTTTTCTACGATTTGCGACCCCGCGACCCCGCAACATAGTCGCAAGGTCGCAAAGTTACATTTCCTGATTTTTTCTTAAATTCGCGACTCAGCGACCCAGCGACCTAGTCGCAAGGTCGCAAGGTCGCATTTTCATCTTTTTGTGTGATCCGCGACCCTGTGACCCTGCAAACCAGTTATTCAATTTTGCATGTGTCTCAGCTAAAAATCATTGATAAACTGTAATCGGCTTTATATCATCATGTCATTCTTATCTTGGGATTATTTCATGAATATGGCAGGTGAACTTGAAGCAGACACGGAGTGTATACTGGTCCTATCTGACTCCAGCGACATGGGACCCCCAGTGTGCCGGAAAAAGCACAAGAAATTGGCAGAAGAAGTTGTAGAGCTGGACATGGTATCCCCACCCCCGATATACAAGGATACACTATGTACATTTGCAAAAGGGGACAACATGCGATGGTACCAAGTGTACCATCAATTCGCTCCAGCAGAATTCCCAAAAGACCTCCCGGATCGGGAAATATACTCGAATGTCAAAAGGTCTAAGCTTCATCTCGCAGCCGCTCATCCGACCATATTTCCATGCCCAGAGGTTATACACTGGATCATACCGAGAATGGATCCCAGGAAGTTCATGATCCGAGACAGCGAAGGCAAGGCTTTCACAATGATCGTAGGCTCGGATGCCCACCTCTATTACTCGTTGCCTCGCCCAGAAGATCACTTCATAGAAGAATGGGCTCTTGCTCATGCAATCCATGTAGCTGACACTATCAGACAAAGGTGGGTGGAGCCTGAGAAATTTAAAGCCAAGAAAGACCAAGAATATCAGGTGGCTAGCCTGAGAAAAGTATATAAATTAGTAGCCGCCATGCTTTGCAGATTGTACGATCGCCCTGATTGCACCACCTTTAGTGGCACTTGGGCTACTATCATGGAATATGTAATGGCGCATGGCACCCGTTTCAACTGGGCTGGCATATTGATGACTTCAATGCAGACAAACTTGTCCTCGGCATTGGCCCCAGATGATGGAATGCCTGTCGAATTCTACATGGCCTCTTACCTATTGGATGTTTTCTGTGCGAGGTTACACTTTGAGGGATGGGCACACAACTGGAATTCCGCGCATACCCGTGCAATTCATCTGCAAACCAAGGTGTTTTGGGAGTCCAGGTATAAATACGATATAGAGAAAATCTCCCAAGTATTTATCCCCGCTCTATATAGAAAACTATTTGGTCAAGACGCGCCCTGCATGTCTTGGTGGGCCAGGGAGACTTTAAGCCAAGTGGCACATTGGTTCCGTTTTGCCGGATATACTTTCATCCAAGTCTTTGGATATTTTAGAACACCACATGCTATGCCTTGCTTCGTTACAGACAAAATGCTCATTCAGGAGGTATGCTTCCAAATGTCCCAAGGCTTCTCCAGTGTCCTGTCTAAAGGTAAAAAGAAGCCGTGGCCCACGCTACCCCTCACCATCAGCGCGTACACAGTTAAAGACTTCAAAGAGGTAGCAGCGGAGGGAGAAGAGATGAAAAGCTATCACCTTGGGGCTCTAGAGCATCGAACATACGACCCGGAGAGAGTAGTTCCTAAACATTGCAAGAAAGCTAAATTCAAATGGAACTACCAGCATATAGAGTGCCCGGGAGAAGACAAAAGAAGGAACTGGTACAACGCCAAGAGACAACTTGCTCCGGGGGCAGACTTTGGCCAAGAGGATCCAGATGATCAGAGCCTAGAAGACAGGAGCCGTCAGTTGGGAGGTGCCTCTTCCTCTCTACCCAAAAAGTCTCAGACCAGCACAGGGCTTATTACATCTATCCAACAGAAAGAAGCAGAGGCAAAAGCCCAGGAAGAGAGAGAAAATAAGATAAAGGAGGATGAGGAAAAATGCAAGAAGAGTTTGAAGGCAACGCAGAAGAAGAAGCAGGCCGAGGAGGCCAGGAAAGAAAAGGAGGAAAAGGAGGCACAGGTCGCAGCAGAACGGGAACTCAAGGAAGAGCTGGACAGAGCAGAAGCTGAACGCCAAAAGAAGGCAGAACAAGCTGCTGCAGCCGAGTGGAAGAGGAAGGCCGAAATATAAGCAGCGACAGAAACAGAACGCCGACGAAAGGAAGAGGAGGAAAATAATAGAGAAGAAGAAGAGGATGAAATGATAGAAGACATCGAGGTGACTCCCCTCGAGAACCTCTGGGCGGTACCAAGCTCTTTGATGTTAGTTCCCCCCAGGGGCAGGAAGAGGAGGTATTCGACCTCACCAGACTCACATTCAATCAATTCTCTTTCAAAATCCGGCAAGAGAGAAGAAGGTCTCTGGCGCAAAGTCCCTCCGTTGCATCCACAGTTGCAATAGGCAAAGACATAGTCCTTGATACCAGGACTAATCCCGTGATGATAGCATCGGTAGGCACGGGTTTCGCCGTAGCCATGGAAGAAAATGTAAGAAGAATGAGTAGAGAAATAGTCTCTCTGCAAAATAGACTACAAGCAGCCAAGCAACGGGAGAAAAGGGCAGAACAGGAGAAATCAGAGTTGAAAGCAGAAGTTCAACAACTCCGAAACCAGACTCCCCCAGTCAATAAAGTCCCACTAGCCATTCTAAAAGAGTGTGATGTGTTAGAAGAAACCATGAGGCATGTTTATGGAGAAATGTTCACCATCAAACAAAAATTCACCCCATTGGTATGAGCACAAGCAGAAACTAAGCAAAAGCACGAGCAGCTCAAGGAGGCCTTACAGGCCTTAGACAGAATGATGGATTGGACAGTGCTATACCCTCGGGCACCTGAGAATTTTCCCAAGAAGGATTGGATTCATACACAAGATGCTAAAGTCCAGCTCCGTATGAAAATGTAGTCTAAGGACAAACTATCCAAGGACTTGGAAAAAGTAATGTCTTCATACAACCACCTGATCAGCGGCATCGACTCGATGCACACTCTTCACCACATTCCTTCGCTTGGGGCATTGGACGAAGAGAAAGCCTGGGAACAAGTGGATCAAGAAATCTAGTCATTTCTGCGGCCCATCAAGCAAGCTGCTGCCACCCCCAAGCTCGCAGCATCTCAAGAACATCTGGATCAGTTTCTTGCCACACCAGTTCGGATTTATACCAAACTTGCCTCTCTTTCCAACCATATCTCACAAAAAAGGGAAACTCTAGTTCTAAATGATTTGGAATGCATGCATCGGTTGAAAGAGGAGGTCCCTCTTGTTTCTCGCATAGCGGCAGAGTACCAGACATGGCAAGGTTTCCTCAAAGAGCAGCAGATTGACACCCTTGACCTCACCATTGCGCGTCCATCTTCATAGCCCGGTAGCAGCAATTCATTGGCAATAGTTAGAGGCAGGTCACAGGTCGCACCACCCGGGCAAGTCGTAGGTCGCACTGCCTATCCAGGTCGCAAGTCGCACACACTAGACAAGTCACAGGTCGCAACCTTTTCCAGGTCGCGAGGCAACTCAACAGGCAGGCAGGCGAAAAGTTGGGAAGCCCAAAGGGCAAGTTTTGTGCTATAAAACTCCCTACGGGGAAAGTGTAAAAGGGGATTTTTTCTTTTGGAAACTCAAGAGCTACATGGCATTGTATTGAAAGATTATACTCTTGTGCATATGAATACAGATACTTGTTAAAACACCCTATGGTTATGATGTGTTTTGCTGTGCGAACACTATGTGTATTTTGTTATACAGTTTCAAACATCTTTTGATTAATGAAGCTGCACTCTTCATGTCATCATTTATGTGTCATGGATATCTGTGTTGTATCAATGATGTTTAATTTATCATTTTCTCTCTTAATGAATTTTAATGAACTATTTTATTAGCATTTCATTTTATCTTTCAGAAAGTAAAGGGATATCTCACCATAAAGAACTATTTCTTTTGTGGTCAGACTACCTTATAAGCATTACCCCGAAGATGTGTTGCTAACGACACCTCCTTAGGTGTACATGATTTATTTATGGTCTTGCTACGCATATTGTTGTATTCATGTTTAATACATCAATCATGTATTATGTATCATGTGAATAAGTGTGTGTCACCTCCAGGCCTACATTACAATGAAGTCTTTCCAGCCCTTTTATAGGCTCCATCACATGTAATACCATGGGTCAAAACCATGGGTGCACAAAAACCATGTGCCCCAAAAACCACCACTGTTTACCCTAGTCCACATTGACTCTACCCTGAGTCATGTTTACCTAACAATTCCCCCCTTAAACTTGACTTGGGGCTTCTTGACTAAATCCAGCCAAACCTGCTAAGTGAGACAACCCCGCTCACTCTAGCTCTTCCCCCCTCAAATTTTTTTTTTTTACCCAGGGTAATTGTTAATTTGGCATCCCCCCTATCACCTAGGTCTAACCCAGACTTTACCAGTGATTACCCAGGAGTACACATGCCATACCAGGTCTTACAGTAGTATGCCCATTTACATGTAATAAAATTAACTCCATTATAATAATTTTTTATTTTTTTGTTTCATTGTTGCTGTTCTTTGTATGACCATTCTCTACATTCATACATGATGTCCTCTCCAAAGAGGACATCATAGTTGTACATCAGTCTGCCGAATGACATCAATGTCCATATAAAAAGAATCCATCTATCGGATTACATAGGTCACCAGCCTCTGTAACCGCCAGTTCTCTAGGAGTTCTCTTCAGATACATGGTTCATCAATTAATTAATTCACATGCAAATATCCTCTCTCATTGACACATTCTGTCAAACACTTTGCTCTTCTAACGCAGCTAATGGCTTGCTATTCCAGCACATATTCTCTCCCTCATAAACTGTCAACCCTCGTGAAAAGAAAACACTTAACCACCATATACCCAAGAAACCAATTCGGTTTCTCACATCACCGAGGGTATCCACGAATGTCGTTCTGCTAAGTCCATGGATTTTATATCGTTCTTCTCACCTCTGGTCTTTTCTTCTGGAGCACCATCAGCAGATTCATCTATAGCCATGTTCGCGGAATCATCAAGCTCTACCTTAGGCTCTTCCCTGGTTTCCACCTTCTCAGAAATAGAGATCTCCTCCTTTTCGACCTCGACCTTGTCATTGGTCATCGACTTTCCCTTTTTCTTCACCTTAAGACCGGCCCGCCGTTCCAAAGCAGCTTTTCTTCGACTCTTGCACTCAGTAACCAGCCGGAACACCTGTGGCTCCGAAGATTCGAGACACCAGAGTTTCTTCGAACAGACGCACCTCGCCAACGTCCACAACCCAAACAATAACTTACGCGTTTTTCAACAACTTCACGCTCTCTGTTGCAAGGCCCGTCTCTGCTTGCATATTCTCACACGTATTTTGAGTGTTGTTGCAATGATCGCTATGAGAAGCCACTCCCAGTGAGAAAATTCTCATGCGGAGGCAGATCCACGACCTCCTACATATGATGATTGTACAACATAGACGGCGCACATATTTCCTCAGTCGGCTGATCTCCAAGGCACTCACAGTATTCCTTTCGATCTTCAGCATCATTGGCAACTTCTAGATAACCAGAGCTATTTACCAGCATCTTCATCTGTAGCCTTGAAAGATGATGCGCAATCCAGAAAATTTGCTTAGAGATCAACACCGCTTAACAGGAATTTTTAGACTGGCTTTCATGGCTTAAATGGACGTTTGGCACGCGTAGATTTCCATCTCAGAACCGTCGACTTAATCCACGAGCTTCTGCTCGTTCTGCCTGCTACTGCTGATGCATATCTACTATTGACGCAAAAAACTAACTCGTATCCTTGCGATAGGAAAACCGATCCAGCGAGCTTTGCGTGCAGATTAATACTGCCACGCTGCCACAATTTTGTTTCTGAGAGAAAAAAAAAAAATTTGCCTGCGATGTCCGCCACAGGCAGCTATTACAATCCGCCTCGGATCTGATGTCACTGCAACGATCCACCACAAGACTTCAACGCCACAATAACACATTAGCGTGTAATGGCAGTGACAGGATCGTGCCTCCACGGGGGTTGATGCAAATATTTTCAAGGAAGGGTCGATCAACGCGTGATCTAGCTTCATCAGACCCGCGTTGTCGCCCGACCAAAACTTCGTTGACCAGCACCGCTACGACACCAAATTACGCGTTGTTCCTCCATGACAGAACCACCAGCCTCTCGGATCCAGCCACTAAGGCTGCGCACTTCCACTAGGATGGGATCTCCATATACGAATTGGGGCTGTAGAAATCGACATTCCAACCAGGAATGGAAGAGGCGGAGTAGCCGAGAAGGTAATACGATCTGCAACACCGTTACAAGGCCCAAAAGAAAGACCAGTGTGCCAACACCATGTTTGATCGATTCTGGAGCTTTGATCTAGCTTCTTCACACACAGATCTGTCCAATCGAAAAGTCATATTCACACGCAGATCTAACCAGATCTAGATGTAGATCTGACACCTTCACAAGTCATTAAACTTGGCTCCGATACCAGTTGTAAGGATTCTGGACACCACATATCTCCACAATGGTATGATATTGTCCACTTTGGGCCTAAGCCCTCATGGCTTTGCTTATGGGCTTTACCCCAAAAGGCCTCATACCAATGGAGATATTTGTCCATCTTTATATACCCATGATCCTCCCCACTTCTAGTCAATGTGGGACTTTGGTCGTATACCCAACATCAATCAGGTTCTTTTGAGACCGAAGGGGAAGGTGACTTAAGCGGTAGCCGGACCCACACCCTGGATGGGATCCCTATTCCAAACGGTTCAAGGTCTAATTGGGACTTTCTACCGAGGAGATCCCCTAATGTTGGCCGGACATATTTTCACGTCAACATAATTGGCGCTAGAAGGAGGGCCGAATGGCAGCCTCCTAGCATACAACCAAATTTCCATCACAAACTCCCCACTGGGAGGTCATAAATGATGAACCTATCCCTCCTCCTTTGGAATATATTCCAGGGGAGGAGGCTCGATATTTCAAAATCACCAGAGTGCAGTTGAGAGCCTTGCGCCCAGCTGCCCGCAATCTCATTAGAGATTTACGATTTACCCCAATCATGGAATTCCTAGCCCACACTAGGACCCCTGATGAGAACATCACTCGTAATGGTGCCCTGGTGAGTACCATACCCCAGCTCGTGAATCTCATGCTGGAAGACCTCGGCACTACTGTTGAGGAAAATGACCCAATTCTCCAAGAGGGCGAGGAATTTGGCAACAACGAACCTTTCCCCGACTCCCAGCCTAACCAGACCTGGAAAAACAACAACCAGGCACACCCCCCACCTAGGGAGGGTGAAGAAGATAGAGGCCGAGGAAATGAAGGCAGTGGAAATAGAGTTCGCAGAAATGAAGGTGAAAGAAATAGAGCTCGCAGAAATGAAGGTGAAGGAAATAGAGGCCGTGGGGCTGGAGGTAGAGGAGATAGAGGCTGAGGCCAAGGAAACCATGCCAAGAACCATCACCCTAAACCAAATAGGCCTCCTGTCCACAACTAGGGATATCTTAGAGACTTCCCTTACCATGAGAGACATCAAGATGAACACTCTCGCCATGAGTCAGAAGCATCGGTTTCAGGTTCGGGAGGTGAATCTGAGCCTGAGTTTAGGCACCACCAGCAGGCTAGGAGAGTGCAACCACTAGCTTGGATGGCTCAGTCCCCATTAAATATTTTGGGCCCACTCCATGATCTGCCTAGGCATCCGGAGAAACACCTCCCCAAGTTTGATCCTGAGAAAGGCACCTTAGCTGAAGATCATATAAGCAGTTTCTATTTCTCTCTAAAAATCATGAGAGTTCAGTCTGATGACGTCGCATGTCGACTGTTTCCCCACACTCTTGAAAACAAAGTGGCCACATGGTACCGCTCCCTCCCCAGTGCCTCTATTACTTCATGGGACCAATTCCGTTGCGTGTTCCTGCAGAAGTTTTCAGAAGATAAAACTCCTTCCATGCTCCTCACGGAATTGAGCACCATCAAGTGTCATAAAAAAGAGAAGGTTAAGGACTTCAACCAGCGCTTCGCTACCATAATGCAGAAATTTCCCCCAAACCTGGCGTTGGATGACTCAATCACCATTGACTACTATACCAAGGCTCTCCCTAGGGACATCGCCGTTTTCGTCAAACGTGAAGCCCGCGCCACCCTTACGTCTAATTATGCGGCTTCTCTCATTGTGCAGAAAGACATGATTTCAATAGGAGCCATCCATCACAAAGGGAGAGATGATCACAAGCCAATCACGAAAAAGGGCCAGTCCTCCACTCCTAAGACCACGGATAGGGATAAAGATGCATTTTATTTCGAAAGCATGGAAAAAACCCTCAAGCTCTTAATGAATGAAGTCTTTGACCTAAAGAGAAAGGGCATAGAACCCATGACTAGCACTAAACCACCCAAACACTTTTTCAGAAAGAGAAATCCCAACACCAACAGACCTCCGTCTAACCCGAATACTGTTCTCAATGTGGAAGAAATAGGGAAAGATAACTTCTGTTCTTTCCACCAAGCTGCCCACACTGAAAAAAAATGCCCTCAATGGATTGGCAGCATGACAGCAGTAGTTAATCAGCTTTTAGATGACCAAACCCCGGGGGATGTGACGGAGGATGATTTTTCCGATCACGATGAAGATTCACCCCCAAATGAAGAACCAGGGTCCTCTATCCTAGCTTTTGACAGAATTCGAGGGGGGGACAGCCTTACCTCCATTGATATCAACATGGAAGACAATCCCAAAGGCCAGCCCGTACGGAATTATAGTCTAAGGAGAAAAGGACCTGTTCCCGAGCAATCTTATGAAGATAAGAAAAGGCTTTCCTAAGAAAAATTCTGCCCCCAGGGAACGGAAAACAATCTGCCCCAGAGAAGCTCGCAAATAACATTACCCGAGCAAGTCAAAAGGGAAATCTCCTGGCAGAATCCCCAAAAACCACTACCGAGCCTAGCCCTCAACCAGATTCTAGCTATAACATTGTTGAGGATATGAAAAAAACAAGAGCAAATATCTCTCTCTACGAGCTTGCCTGCATTACGAACCAAAGATAACTCTTCTAAAAGCTTTCGCCAATACTTCAGCTACGAAGACTGTGAGCAACACGTCTGCGCAAGCCGGTCCAGATGTCCAGTCTATAGTAAACGCCATCAATACGAAATCAAGAGGATCCACCCCTCCTTTCCTTTTGTCCTTCGATATTTTTAGCTTCAACGTTCACAACTGTCTGGTCGAATCCAGTGCCTCTACAAACGTCATGCCTCTATCTGTCTGTAAGAAGCTAAACATTCGCCTGGAGAAAACTGACGCAAAGATCATACAACTCGATAGATCGCAGGTGCCAGCTGTAGGAGAGTTGAATAATGTCATCATCCGCCTGTCGTCAGACTCTACGGTCCATCAATGCATTGATATTGTGGTTGTTGACATCCCTGAAGCATGCGGTCTATTTCTTAGCAGAGACTGGTCCAGCAAGTTGCAAGGCTATTTCGCCATCAACTAGTCCCACTTGTGGCTTCCTTACAAGGGGCGGAATAAGAAAATCAGGGTCGAAAGTGAACCATATATGAAATAAACCGTGACTGATTTGGATGCCGCTAATGAACCCATCAGCTTTGCCCTGGAGGAGCTTGGCATGTGTTTTGTGGAAGCCATATTCGAATGTTACCAACCCCCTCAGTCTTTAGTAGGCCCCGAGGTCCAATCTGAACTAGCACTTGTCGCGGAGGAGCAAGCCACCCCTGTCCCACACCAAGCCGAAATCCCTCTGCAGCCTACTACCCCGAAGGAACCAGAAAATGACATGTGGACCTTGTACTATGACGGTTCCAAGACCCATGGCAGAGCTAGTGCGGGCTGCATCTTGCTTGACCCTCAGAAGAACAAATTCTTAATCTCATGTCGGCTAGAGTTCCAGTGCACCAACAACACTACTGAATACGAGGCTTTAATCCTCAGACTTAAGAAGGCGCTGGATTTGAAGGTAAAATGCCTACAAGTCATTGGAGACTTTGAGATTATCACTCGGCAGGTACGCAACACTGTTCACTGTTTGTCTCCACATTTAAAGACATATCAACAAGAGGTATGGCGATTGATTTCTACTTTTGATGCATTTGGAATTAAATCTCTTCTTAGAATGCACAATGCAGCAGTTGATACTCTGGCTAATGCTGCTGCTAGATTTACCCCTTTGAGGGACGGTTTTTCTATTGAAGTTATATATAGACCCTCTGTGCCAGATAACATTACTAATCTACGTGTTTTTAACGATGATCAACAGATCTTGGACTTTATGCTCAATGCTGAAGTATTCAAGGACGCGGCAATAGATGAGGCGGAGCATGATCATGCTTTGCAGAAAGAGCATGATGAACGCAAAGAGAAACCCATGCCCAACGGGGTGGTGTCATTAGAAAATCTCTTTGATCTACAAAGCCGATTCTGCAGCCCCCCAAACACCAAAGTGCAAAGTTCCATATTGGCACATCAGCAAGTGAACTTGGGATCAGATGAGAGCCCAAAGTTCGTTAACCTTGGCGAAGACTATAGTGATGAGGAGACACGGGCCTTCACCCAATTATTCCAGAAGTATTGAGATGTATTTTCTTGGATGTATGACAATTTACATACGTACGATACTAGGATCATTTAGCATGTGATACCCGTGAAGGAAGGCCTTAAGCCCTTCCAACAGAAACTCAGAAAAGTGCATCCGGCTTTGGAGCCAATGATTCTAAAAGAACTTAAGAAGCTCTTGGATGCACACATTATTTTCAAAGTTCGTCACTCCACGTGGGTGTCAAATTTGGTACCGGTAGGAAAGAAGTCTAGCGAGATCCGCTTGTGCATAGATTTCCGTAATCTGAATCGGGCCTCAAACAAAGGAAACTACCCAGTGCCACCCATGGAACGGATATTGCAAGCTATGTCTGGATCTAAAATGTTCTCCCTATTGGATGGCTTCTCTGGTTATAACCAGGTGCTGGTAGCTGAACCGGACAGATTAAAAACCACCTTCCAGACCAAATGGGGAACCTTTGCTTTCAGGCGCATGCCCTTTGGATTGATCAATGCGGGGGCAACTTTCCAACGAGCCATGGATATAGCTTTCCATGGTTTGATAGGGCAAAGCGTGGTGGTCTATTTGGATGATGTCACTGTGTTTTCAAAACGCAGGGGGGATCATTTATGCCACCTCAAGCAAATCTTCGAGAGGTGCAGAAGGTACGAGATTTCGCTCAACCCTAAAAAGAGTGTTTTCGCTGTGGTAGAAGGGAAATTGCTAGGCCACATTATAACCAAGCAAGGCATTGTAGTTAATCCAGAACGGGCGAAAGCCATTGCTCAGATTCCTCCCCTGAGTAGCAAGAGAGCAATGCAATCTTTCCTGGGGAAAATCAATTTTGTCCGTAAATTCATCTCAGATTTCGCCCAGATAGTCAGGCCGTGGCAGGGAATGATAAAAAAGAATGCGATGTTCCAATGGAATCTGCCGAAAAGGGAGGCCTTCAAAAAAATCAAACAGGCTATAGCTGAAGCTCCTTCCCTCCAAAGTCCAAATTTTGGCAAAGGTTTTATCTTGTATACTTTTGCTTCAGATTCCTCACTTGCGGATGTCCTTATGTAGAAATATGGAAACAACGATGAACGGCACATTTCTTTCATGAGCACCGGTTTACAAGGAGCTGAGTTGAACTACCCAGAAATCGAAAAGCAAGCCTATGCGGTCTATAAAGCGGTCAAGCATTTTAGGCCCTACATCTTGAAAAATCATGTCATGGTTTTTGTTCCACACCCAGCTGTCTGCTCACTGTTTGTGTAGCAGGAGCTAGGCGAGAGGCGAGGCAACTTGGTGGCGTGCTTGCAAGAATACGATTTAGAGTTTAAATAGACACACACCGTTAAAGGACAGGGCTTATGCCAAATGGCCGCGGAAGCTGCAAGTTCCCATGGAATTGAAGAAGGATGTTGGGAACAAGAAATCGACATGTACCAGAGCAACCATGTGCCTCAACAAAGTAGCCCTTCCTGGTATTTCGACATTTCAGAATATTTAGCCGAAGGCACCTTGGACCCTGCTCTAACTGCTCGGCAGAAACGCGCGATAAGACTCATAGCTGCATCTCACCAACTGATCTGGGGGAAGTTGTTCAAGAAACATTATGATGGGGTCCTGTTACGCTGCTTGGAACATGACGAAGCACAGAAAATCTTGACCGAGCTGCATGACAGACCAACTGGAGGTCATTTTGCCGGAGATACTACCGCCCATAAGATAATGTGGGCAGGATACTATTGGCCTACTCTTTTCATAGATGCGCATGCATATGTCCGAAAATGCATCCAGTGCCAGAAGTTCGCAAACCAAGAAGCACATCCAGCCACCCCCTTACTCTCAGTAGCAGTGGAGGAGCCTTTCCAACAGTGGGGTTTGGATTAATTGGTGAAATCACACCTCACTCTTCCAAGCAACACCGGTATATCCTTACAGCTACTGACTATTTTACCAGGTGGGTCAAAGCAACACCTTTATGCCAAATCAATGATCAAGAGGTAATAGAATTCCTCACGAATTCCATGATCAACAGGTTTGGCGTTCCAACTTCCTTGGTTTTCGATAATGCAACTTACTTTTCATCTTTTAAATTATATGATTTTTCACTGGAAAATGGTATTGTTCTAAAAAATTCTGCAAATTACTATCCCCAGGGAAATGGATTAGCTGAGTCAACTAATAAGAATCTTATCTGTATCATTAAGAAGACCCTGCTGTCCCACCAGCGCAATTGGCACAATGCCCTTCACAATGCACTTTGGGCTGATCGTATCACTCCCAAGTCCTCCCTAGGCACCTCTGCATATTTTCTCGTGTATGGAAAAGAAGTTTTTCTTCCTCCCCATCTATCTCTCCCTGCCCTTCAGCTGTCCCAAGAATGTCATGGTACCCCATGCCCTACCTTGCAGACTCGAATCGACACCTTGCTGAAGTTGGAGGAAGAAAGGCAAAAAACCCGAGAAAAGTTCGCCATCCACCAGAGCCAAATCAAGAGATGGTTTGATAGAAAATCCGCAGGGAATAAAAATTTTGAGGTAGGAGACCTGGACCTAAAGTGGGACAAAGCTCATGAGGAAAAGGGGAAGCATTCCAAGTTCCAAGCACTATGGACAAGCCCTTTCCAAATTAAGGAGAAGTTAGGATCCCACACATTTAGATTGCAAACCCTTGAGGGACGAGTCGAGGTCCTTCCGATAAACGGGCATGACCTCAAACCTTACCTCACCTAGCAGCCCTCCGAGGGCTGTCTTATCCTTGTACCATAGTTCCGTTTTCATTCATTTGTGTTAAAAAAAAAAAAAAATTAAATAATTTTTTTTTTTATCATAAGAAACGGAAGGACTTGTCGGAGCTACGCATTTGGCACACTGCAGCAGGTTCTATGTTGATGAGAGGCCCCTTATTGAATGACATAGAGGTCGTAAGAACTTGCTTGTTATCGGCACCCAAAGGTAGCACACAACCTAGCTTAAGCCATCAAACAGGGGAGCCCACCTAGCAAGTTTGAAAAGGTGTCTACAAAAGAAAGTGTGATATGGCGGTCACTAGATCGGAAGGGAAAAGAGGTACTCCATGCTGCATGAGGGCATCTGGGAAAAACCAAAGTCCTCATACCAGACCAGGGGCAACCTCTCAACAAGTAAAATAAGTCGGGATCCCTCATCCGCCCTGGCAAAGTCGCCCATCTCAAATAAGTGTCACGAGCACATCTTAATAAGTGCCTCAGGCACATTCAAAATAAGTGCAATAGCACACTAATAAAGTGTAAAGGATTGAGAAAGGCTTCCTGCGTAGAGAGGTGATGTGACGACTCCGCCAGGGTACTGACCAGGCTCGCTGGCAGCGGAGCAACGTTCATGATTCCTAGGCAGTGACTCCACCGGGACCGAGAGGTTCGCTGGCAGCGGAGCAACACAATGAGGAAAAAATAATCGTACCGGACCTGGCAGCTGATTGGAGTCCTCCAAACCTTTCGATCTGGAGACTTGAAGGAATTAAATGTGGTTAAGCAGCACCCGAACAAGCCATAAGGCCGAGCAACCCCGCAAGGTGAATTAAGCTAGGCAGTGTGACCGTAAGGTAAAGGAACAGCTAGCGAAGGCCCCTCCCTCCCCCCTCCAAGGCTGACCGTCGACAGAGAATCTGAATTCTGCCAGTGAATCGCCATTTGTTGTAGCCTCTACAACACCCTCCAAAAAACCCACTTAAAATTTTTTTGGAGGCCCCCTTTGAACTTAAAGAAAAAACTAAGTTAGGAGTCCAGAAGGCTGGGTCGCAAAGTCGCAAAACTTCTTCTTTGGAAAAACCGCGACCCCGCGACCTTACGACCCCGCGACCCAGAGGTCCCAAGGTCGCAAGGTCACAAAAATCTATTTTTCAGAGAATCGCGACCCCGCAACCTCGCGACCCCACGACTCGGAGGTCGCAAGGTCGCGAGGTCACACATCTCTCCAATCTCCCGAATTGCGACCTAGCGACCCCGCATTAAATGCCCGCACGTGCGACCTTTTTATATAAAGGAGGTTGCTCGGTCGCATTTTTCACATTTGGCGAATAGAAAGAAACGGCTCTGACAGGTCGACTGGAATGATTTTCCTAGGTAAGTTGCCGTTTCCCTCCTCCTTTTTCCTTTGTGGGCATTTCTTGCCAAACCCATGTCTTCTTAGACCTTTAAATTGCCCTCTACATGAGCTATTATGTTCTTTTTCGGTTTAGGGTGGTTTGTTTAATCTTGCCTTCACCACAACTACCCAAGCTCACCACATTTCTTGTCCAGCTTCTCATGGCCTTGTTCCCTGCTCCCAAAGCCATCCCTCAAATCTGCCTGGACCCTTTTAGCTTTATATGTTTCCAGTTGGAGGGAGAAAACCTTCACGCCGCACGCTCTCAAAACCCCCTGGCAAGTCCGAGTGTGACCTGCGACCCAGCAACCTAGTCGCGAGGTCGCAAGGTCGCATTCCTTTCGGTTTTCGTGATTTGTGACCCCGCGACCCAGCAACCTAGTCACACGGTCGCAAGGTCACATCTCTTCATTTTTCTGCGATTTGCGACCCCGCGAACCCATAACCTAGTCGCAAGGTTGCGAAGTCGCATTTCCTATTTTTTTCTTAGATTCACGACTCAGCGACCCAGCGACCTAGTCACAAGGTCGCAAGGTCACATTTTCATCTTTTTGCGTGATCCGCGACCCTGTGACCCTGCAAACCAGTTATTCAATTTTTCATGTGTCTCAGCTAAAAATCATTGATAAACTGTAATCAAATTTATATCATAATGTCATTTTTATCTTGGGATTATTTCATGAATATGGTAGGTGAACTCGAAGTAGACACGGAGTGTATACCGGTCCTATTTGATTCCAGTGACAGGGGAACCCCAGTGTCCCGGAAGAAGGACAAGAAATTGGCAGAAGAAGTTGTAGAGCTGGACATGGTATCCCCACCCCCGATATACAGGGATACACTATGTACATTTTCAAAAGGGGACAGCATGCGATGGTACCAAGTGTACCACGAATTCGCTCCAGCAGAATTCCCAGAAGACCTCCTGGATCGGGAAATATACTCAAATGTCAAAAGGTCTAAGCTTCATCTCGCAGCAGCTCATCCAGCCATATTTCCATGCCCAGAGGCTATATACTGGATCATACAGAACGGATCCCAAGAAGTTCGTGATCTGAGATAGCGAAGGCAAGGCTTTCGCAACGCTCGTAGGCTCAGATGCCCACCTCTATTACTCGTTGCCTCGCCCAGAAGAGCACTTCACAGAAGAATGGGCTCTTGCTCATGCAGTCCCTGTACTTGACACTATCAAACAATGGTGGGTGGAGCCAGAGAAATTTAAAGTCAAGAAAGACCAAGAATATCAGGTGGCTAGCCTGAGAAAAGTATATAAATTAGTAGCCGCCATGCTTTGCAAACTGTACGAGCGCCCTGATTGCACCACCTTTAGTGGCACTTAGGCTACTATCATGGAATATGTAACGGCGCATGGCACCCGTTTCAACTGGGCTGGCATATTGATGACTTCAATGCAGACAAACTTGTCCTCGGCATTGGCCCCAGATGATGGAATGCCTGCCGAATTCTACATGGCCTCTTACCTATTAGATGCTATCTAGGCGAGGTTACACTTTGAGGGATGGGCACACAACTGGAATTCCACGCAGACCCGTGCAGTTCATCTGCAAACCAAGGTGTTTTAGGAGTCCAGGTATAAATAGGATATAGAGAAAATCTCCCAAGTATTTATCCCCGCTCTATATAGAAAAATATTTGGTCAAGATGCCCCGTGCATGTCTTGGCAGGCCAGGGAGACTCTAAGCCAAGTGGCACATTCGTTCCCTTTCGCAGGATATACTTTCATCTGAGTCTTTGGATCTTTCAGAGCACCACATGCTATGCCTTGCTTCGTTACAAACAAAATGCTCATTCAGGAGGTATGCTTCCAAATGTCCCAGGGCTTCTCCAGTGTCCTATCTAAAGGTAAAAGAAGCCGTGGCCCACACTACCCCTCACCATCGGCGCGTACAAAGTTAAAGACTTCAAAGAGGTAGCAGCGGAGGGAGAAGAGATGAAAAGCTATCACCTTGGGGCTCTAGAGCACCGAACATACGACCCGGAGAGAGTAGTTCCTGAAAATTGCAAGAAAGCTAAATTCAAATGGAACTACCAACGTATAGAGTGCCTGGGAGAAGACGAAATAAGGAACTGGTACAATGATGAGAGGCAACTTGCTCCAGGGGCAGACTTTGGCCAAGAGGATCGGGATGATCAGAGCGTGGAAGACAGGAGCAGTTGGTTGGGAGGTTCCTCTTCCTCTCTACCCAAAAAGTCTCGGACCAGCACAGGGCTTATTACATCTATCCAATAGAAAGAAGCAGAGGCAAAAGCCCAGCAAGAGAGAGAAAAGAAGATAAAGGAGGATGAGGAAAAGTGCAAGAAGAGTTTGAAGGCAATGGAGAAGAAGAAGCAGGCCGAGGAGGCCATGAAAGAAAAGGAGGAAAAAGAGGCACAGGCCACAGCAGAACGGGCACTCAAGGAAGAGCTGGATAGAGGAGAAGCTGAACTCCAAAAGAAGGGAGAACAAGCTGCTGCAGCCAAGCGAAAAAGGAAGGCCGAAATAGAAGCAACGACAGAAACAGAACACCGGCGAAAGGAAGAGGAGGAAAAGAATAGAGAAGAAGAAGAGGATGAAATGATAGAAGACATCAAGGTGACTCCCCTCGAGATACCTCTGGGCGATACCAAGCTCTCTGATGTTAGTTCCCCCCAGGGGCAGGAAGAGGAGGTATTCGACCTCACCAGACTCACATTCGATCAATTCTCTTTCAAAATCTGGCAAGAGAGAAGAAGGTCTCTGGCGCAAATTTCCTCTGCCGCATCCACAGTTGCAACCGGCAAAGACATAGTCCTTGATACCAAGACTAATCCCATGATGATAGCATCGGTAGGCACGGCTTTCATCGCAGCCACGGAAGAAAATGTAACTAGAATGAGTAGAGAAATAGTCTCTCTGCAAAATAGACTACAAGCAGCCAAGCAGCGGGAGAAAAGGGCAGAACATGAGAAATTAGAGTTCAAAGCAGAAGTTCAACAACTCCGAAACCAGACTCCCCCGGTCAATAAAGTCCCACTAGAAATTCTAAAAAAGTGTGATGTGTTAGAAGCAACCATGAGGCAGGTGTATGGAGAAATGTTCACCATCAAACAAACAGTCGCCCCATTGGTAAGAGCACGAGCAGAAACTAAGCAAAAGCACGAGCAGCTCAAGGAGGCCTCACAGACCTTAGACAGAATGATGGATTCGACAGTGCAATACCCTCAGGAACCTGAGAATTTTCCCAAGAAGGATTGGATTCATACACAGGATGCTAAAGTCCAGCTCCGTATGAAAATGCAGTCTTAGGAAAAACTATCCAAGGACTTGGAAAAAGTAATGTCTTCATACAACCACCTGATCAGCGACATCGACTCGATGCACACTCTTCACCACATTCCTTCGCTTAGGGCATTGGACGAAGAGAAAGCCTAGGAACAAGTGGATCAAGAAATCCAGTCATTTCTGCAGCCCATCAAGAAAGCTGCTATCGCCCCCAAGCTCGCAGCATCTCAAGAACATCTGGATCAGTTTCTTGCCACACCAGTTCGAATTTATACCAAACTTGCCTCTCTTTCCAACCAGATCTCACAAAAAAGGGAAACTCTAGTTCCAAATGCTTTGGAATGCATGGATCGGTTGAAAGAGGAGGTCCCTCTTGTTTCCCCCATAGTGACAGAGTACCAGACATGGCAAGGTTTCCTCAAAGAGTAGCAGATTGATGCCCCTGACCTCACCATTGCATGTCCATCTTCGTAGCCCGATAGTAGCAAGTCATTGGTAGCAGTTAGAGGCAGGTCGCAGGTCGCACCACCCGGGCAAGTCGCAGGTCGCACTGCCTATCTAGGTCACAAGTCGCACACACCAGACAGGTCGCAGGTCGCAACCTCTTCTAGGTCGCGAGGCAACTCAACAGGCAGGCAGGCGAAAAGTTGGGAAGCCCAAAGGGCAAGTTTTGTGCTATAAAACTCCCTATGGGGAAAGTGTAAAAGGGGCTTTTTTCTTTTGGAAACTCAAGAGCTACATGGCATTGTATTGAAATATTATACTCTTGTGCATAAGAATACAGATACTTGTTAAAACACCCTATGGTTATGATGTGTTTTGCAGTGCGGACACTATGTGTATTTTCTTATACTGTTTCAAACATCTTTTGATTAATGAAGCTGCACTCTTCATTTCATCATTTATGCGTCATGGCTATCTGTTGTTGTATCAATGATGTTAAATTTATCATCTGCTCTCTTAATGAATGTTAATGAAATATTTTATTAGCATTTCGTTTTATCTTTAATAAAGTAAAGGGATATCTCACCATAAATAACTATTTCTTTTGTGGTCAGACTACCTTATAAGCATTACCCCAAAGATGTGTTGCTAATGACACCTCCTTAGGTGTACATGCTTTATTTATGGTCTTGCTACGCATAGTGTTTTATTCGTGTTTAATACATCAATAATGTATTATGTATCATGTGAATAAGTGTGTGTCCGCAGGTTCAATCAGGTTCTTTTGAGACCGAAGGGGAAGGTGACTTAAGCGGTAGCCGGACCCACACCCCGGACGAGATCCCTATTCCAAATGGTTCAAGGTCTAATTGGGACTTCTACCGGGGAGATCCCCTACTGTTGGCCGGACATATTTTCGCATCAACATGATGTAAAAACTGGTATAAAACAGAAAACATGGGTTTTCTAGTTTTCTTTGATTGAGAAATAGGGTTTCAAAGTATATTCAGATGTTTTTTAGCCTTTTAGATCTTTAAAATGGATTCTTAAACTCTTTAAAGTTGAAAAAATTCCCTTTAAAAGGTGCACAAAGGATAAATAGTGTTTTTGGGAAAATTTTTCCAGAGTTTGGCCTATTTTTTGTGTTTTTAGGCACGTTTACTTCGATTGATTTCTTAATTTCAAAGGTTCATTCTCTTTATGTAGGTTTCAACTTTGAGAAAAATACCTTTTTATGCAGGTATTCAGCTCTGAAAGGGGTTTTTATAGTTATTGGTTGAAATGGCGACTTCGGCAACTTTCTGGAGTGGTGCACAACTCCTCAATAGTCTTTAGGGGTTTATATTGGCAACTGCAAAGGTTTTGGGTGTAAATTGGAAATCAGAGGCTTAAATTTTTTTATATAGTTAGCAGCAGAAACTCAAAGGTTTAAAACGCATAGATAAACTAATAAAATGAAGTTTTTCAAAGGTTTTAACATATATTTTGTTCGTATTTATCAGTATTAAATGTAGGTCACATCATGGCAAGAGGAAATTTCAGATTTTAAATTGAAAATCCGAGAGTGGTTATGACGTGGCCTTTGGGCGGTTAGCAGATTTGGACAAAATGCATGCAATACAGTGAAAAATAAACACGTCGGGGAGAGAGAAATGGGCAAAACTGCCCATTTCGCATGCATTCAGAGTTCAGGTGATCGATTACATTTTCTATGTGATATTGCGTATTGACCATCAGATTTGATGGATGAATGTGAAGGGTCAGGATTGATCTAGGAGTTGCGCTGAATGGAATGGTGGGATCGAGCTTGATATGCATGCACGGATAGTTAAAACATATAATTAAACCTTCATGTTTTGCTTCGAGTAAAGGCTTTAATCATATATCGAGGCGGGGTTGATTAGGCGGCAAGGATTACCAACTTTATACATTGTTTTATATAATAAAGGAGGGGAAATGGTTTAAAAAATAGGATAATGCTTTAACCAATGCAAAGGTACGGGCTTTTATGTATAAGCGGGGCTAAAGCTTTTTGTAACTTTATTAGATTCAAAACTTTGGAATGCAGGGTTAATATGTTTCACTAAAACATTTGTAATATGTCTTTAATAAAAAACATAAAGGGTGTGGTATTTAGTTTATTATATAGTATTTAAACCTTTTTGAATGGTTTAACGACCATAAGGGCAGGATATTTATTTAACGATATGTTTTAAACCAAAGGGTTTTTTTAATTGGGGTTTTTTATTTTACCACATGGGTAATAACTTTGGTCTAAAAGTTTATAATAGTGGGTTTTTTGGAAATATTTAAATATACCGAATTAATAAGTAGGATAGGGTATTTTGTTAGGGATTTAATAAAATAGGTTAAAAGTTAATATGAAAGGGTAATGGAATGTAACACAAAACACATAAAATCAAAAAGTAAAGTGTAAACGGTAAAGCATAGCTTATCTTTATATTATTTTACCGATACTTAGGATAAATGTAATTTTGAGGGTTTTAAGAATGTTTCTGAAGGGATGAGGTTATTTATATGGGATTTTATACTTCACTAAGTAAGAATGTGTCTTTCCTTAGGAAAAGAGGTTAAAATATATGAATGAAGGATGAATGATGATAAATGGGGATTTAACATAAGAACTCAATATTTTCAACTAAACAGTCATCGAGCCTTGGGTCCGGTCCCAACAAGATTTAGAGAAATTCTCTGAGCATGTTTAACTGATAGCTTAGAATAGTGAATACTTACGGGGGATGGGAAATTAGTGATTTTGCCCAATGATCATTATTACATGCTTTCTCCACTTCTTTCTACCTACCCAGCCTTATGTTAACATTTTTTCTTCATTTTGCATGTGCATTTAGGCTTGCAACTTTAAAAAAAATATTCTTTAAAAGCATAAAACTATCTAAGTTTACCTTATTTCATCTGAGGGCTCAGATTAAACTGTTGAGCTCCTCATTATTCTCTACCTATCTACTGATTTGCTAGGATTAAACTGTCTGACAAATCTTTATTCACTATTGAAAACATGAAATTGAAAACATGACAAGTTAATATTAAATAGTTTAACTTATCATGGATTATGGCATTTATTGACACTTTTCCATAATCATTTATTTTGAAGAAAAAGTAAAAAGTAGCGGCATTTGGACTTGCTCACTTTCAACTCTTATTTTCATGTTTTATCTTTTGGGGTCTATATTTTTTAAGTCCTTTGATATTTATTTTAGGACTTTTACCCTCTTTTTGACTTTTTATTATATATTTTTTTATTTCTTCAAAATAAGGGAAAAAAACTTGCAGAAAGCAAGGTATGTACATATTTACAAGACTATCAATATTCAATTCAAAATTATGAATCCTATTATTACAGGACCCTAACAACCAAGACAAAGACACTGATAGGGTAGTCAAGGAGCAAGACAACTTAGAAAATAGTCATGACAGCTGTCATGACACCAATCAGCCTATACATGACCAAGAAAATAAAAGTGACAGCGCTGAGATTGATGAAGAAAAGGACATTGATGAAGGGCAGAGCCAAATTGAGACAAGTGATGAAGGTAATGATCAGATTGAAGGCCAAAGTGACAACATGGAAAACATTGAGGAATACAATTATGATGATGGTGCTAAAGACCAAGAAATTAGTAACCCTATGAGACATAAGGTAACCCATGAAATCCAGGGCTAGAATGAAAAGGCTGGTGACAATAGCAAAGGTCAAGGACATGATGGAAACACCTCCAGAACCATCATCATTCCTTTCACATACACCTACCACAGAGGACAAAGAAATGTGTTTGTTTCCTCAAAAAGGAAAAGGGCCATCTCTCCTCCAGCTATCCAGCCCAAATACAAAGGCAAGGAAAAGGTAGAAAGAGGTGAATAACAGGTAAAGGTAAGTAGGAGAAAAATAATCAAGAATACTTCTCAAGATTCTCAATTCATTGATCTAGAAAGTGACAATGACGACAAGGAGATGACCACTAGATTTCTTCTCTTGGACAAAGATGCACAACTTAGGGAGTGGGAAATATATTTTGAGAGGGCACAACGTGTCATTCAGTACTACAAGGATGAGCACAAGCATTTCAAAAAGCTAAAGCTCGGCCTTGCTCTACAAAAGAAAATGACCAAGCATTGTGCAAGGAAAAACATGCTTGCTTGTGCAAAACTGAAGGAAGCCCTCATAGAGCTACAAAACCAAAAAATGGAAAAGGAGCATGATGGCCTTGGAGTTTTGGCTAAAGCTTCTCACCAGGTGTCCAAGACCTCTTGAGGGACCTCTCCACCAAGTTTGGGCTAAATTGAAGAAAATTTTGTCTTTTTCAAATTTTGACCCCTCTGTGTGTAGCACGCTAGGCGCTATGCACAAAATTGGTGCATTCTCAGCTCCCAAAATTTGAATTTTTGGATTCCTCACATCACAGCTAGTCTTTTCACCAAATTTAAGATCATTTGGAGCATTTTGGACCCCCCAAAAGGTCAAAAAACATCAAAATTTTGACCTTTCTGCCTCATTTTCAGACCAGGTGCTGTGCACAGAGTCATATTAGGAAAATTTTCTTTTGAGCAGGAAACTGGCATCCACTTATGGAAACTCAAGAATTTCTAGAAATTAGAATCATCAGGATTTCATTCAGATCTTGATTCTTTCATCTTATGCAATGAGGAAGACATTAATGAGCAGGTATGTGAAGTTGAAACACATCAAGTCACATTAGAACATCCAACCCAATATCTACATGAAGAGCCCAACATTCAAAACTATGGTAGCCATGACCAAACACGTAATGATAAAACCAAACTTGACTTCCTACAAACTAAAAATGAAACCTCAATACCAATGGTCAGTTTGAAATATGAATCAGGTTGCTCAAATGGAGGAAAAATCTCAGAAACACAACCATTCCCTTTTTTCTATCACAAAATGCTAAAATTCCCTCACAGAACATAAATTTTAAGAGATCTGAATCAAAAGAGTCTTATGTTTTTACCTTATCTAGACACCTCATTATTATAAAGTTTTGTCCCTCCAAAAAAGCTTCTGACTCTCACTAATGTTGCCATGAATCTTAAAGGAATGTCTGTTGAAACTGATATGGAGGGATACAATATAGACAACCTAATAATACCCAAAGTGATTAAGTTATCTAAAGCCTTGCCATCACACACAAAACTGAAATACTTGAGGTTGTGCAAAAAGTTTCAAGATGATCTTGTATATAGGAGTAAAATCTCAAAGCCTGATGACATAGGCATTATTCAAAAAGGGTCTTTTTCACTAACAAAAAACTATCAAAACTTTGCGAAAATTATATCACTAACAAAGAAGGCCAAAGGATGTAGACTATGTATAGACTTTAGACACTTAGCCAAAGACTCCATGGATTCCAAATACCCTTTTCCCAAGATAAGTCATCCTATGCCAAAAATAGGATTTTCTAACAAGATGACATTGATTGGTAGTGTTTCAGGTTTTTATGAGATGATACCACTTCAAATAAATCAACACAACGACATTTTCAAATTTCCTTGGAATGACTACATGGTTGACCAAATTGTTCCTAAAATAAAGAATGATGAAGACACCTTTCAGGAGGCCATGGCACCTATTCTCAACTTTTTCACTATGATATATATTGATGACATTTTCACTTGTTTGGGAACTGATGAAAGAGGCCTTCTTCACCTAAACAGTTTCTTTCATAGAAACAAGGTTTGGAAACAAAACTTAGAAAGGAAATATGAAGGAGAACTTGTCCAGTGTGAGAATTTTTGGTAGAAGTCTTCTACAATGCCCTCAAAGATTGATAGATAGGTTCCTTTTCTACAAGAGCTAGATGATAAAGGGTTGGTAGATGATCCCGAGGATGATAGGGTAATCAAATACCACGGCCATTCAAAGTCTTAGTTTGAATTTCTCACTCACTGTACACACCATTGTTTAAAGAAGTATTATAAAGAAAAAAAACACAAAAACACAAAAAAATAGAAAATAGGGAAGATTCGAAAAGAGGTAAATCCCCATACCGAAAAAATAGATCTACTGAAAGTGTGTAAGACTAAATACCACTACTAGTACATGAAGGAGTCTTGTTTTAGTCATCTAGCCTAATTATGGCTGAAACATGTTTTAAATTTATTATTGATAATTTAGTGAAAGATAGATTGGTCAAATTCTTCAAGCTTGACTTGCCAAAAAGATAGGTTAGGGAGAACGATACTGGTTCCACATGCTTAAAACAGAACCAAGGAGAAAAATAGGGATGAATAGAAAACAATGTATCCTAACCCTGATTTTTCTGGTCTTATTTTGTACAAAAATAACATTTGTGTGTAGCCTGTTTTTATGCCACAAACCCATGGTCAGTTAGACTGTCTAATCCTGATTTAACCATGCTTTCAATTTCATGTTTATAGATTAGTGAATGAATCCTATGAAATAGTTTAATCTTGGCAGTTGAGTAGCTTAGGTAGAGAATAAGAGGAGTTCATTAGCATAATTTGAACTCCCAGAAGAAATAAGATAGAAATAGATAGTTTGATTTGTTTTCAAAATGAAAAGACGTCAAGGTTGCTAGTCCAAATTCACCTTAAGAAGAAAAAATGTTAGGAAAATTAGGCTAGGTAGGTAGAGATGAAGTTGAGATGATCATGCCTTTCATATTATTGAGATCATAGCTTCAAGAAAACATCAGCAAAAGAAAAGAGGTAAAAATATGCCCAATGGATGAGGCACTAGTCTCCATAAAGCTAGAGATCTGATGTTCTGGACACCTGCTGAAAAGGAGTTTCCCTCCCTAAATGGAGCCACTATTAGTCATCAATAATTTTTTGCCTTGTTGATGAATAAATGATTATCCCAAGATTTCTAGAAATAAAGTTCATAAACATTGTTAGTTCTAGAAATCTCACTGCATTGATTATCCCTAGGATAAAATTTTCACTATCTTATCATCTTATCTAGTCATGCATAGCCTACCACTCCCTGAAAGCCCATCATGGGTTCAAGCCATTCATTATTCACCATGTCTTGTCACCTATGGCCCAAATCCTCTGTTTTGTTTTGCCTAAGCCCCACTGTCGCCTAAGGCCACCATTCTAGCAGCTCTTTTGTGTCTCCCTAAAATACCCCAAACATTGATAGTCTCAAACTATCTTTGTAGGATCTTTAGATAAATCAAGTAAAGTGGATTTTAGCTCTTCAATACTTCATTTTATCATAAAATCGATCTTACACTTGATGACCCCAAATCCTAAGTTTCAATCCAAAATCCAAGTCCAAGTAACCTTCCACTAGGTCACCTAGGGTTTCACAAAGTCATAGGGTGGATTTGGTATCCTAAAAACTCTGTTTTTTCCTGTGTGAAGAAATTGCATTCAAAGAAGAAAGGGACAAGTGATTTTGTCTGAAACTCATCAAGGAAATCACTGAAGGAAATATTTTTTGCCTAAAGCACAAATTTTTCAGGGGGAACAACTTCACCTTGCCCACATTTTTGCAAATGGATCAAATAGCCATCAACCTAATAAGAGGTAAGGTAATGGGAAGAATCATCACAAGAAGACCATCAACAACAAAGAGAAGGCAACAAGCATATGTTAGAAGAAAATCATGGTTTGTGACTGTTTTGGCCAAACAAGGAACTAGTACCAGGGCTACAAGGGAAATAGTCATTCTACTACATCAATGCACAATTGAAGATTCTTTAGAAATGATAAATGAGTTTTGAGAAGTTTCAGAGAACTTAGAAGATAAAACTATTTACTTATTTTTAAGCAGCCCTAAAAACTAGGAGTTTGGGAAAATGACAAACAGGTCAAAATGATGACAAAGAGCCTCATTTATAACAACATATGGCTTCAAAGGTTTTCAAGCTACCCTCTAGGGTTTGGCAAAAAGGCATTGACTCCTCCTCGCCTAAGGCACAAAAAGACTAGGAATATCAGTGCCAGGGTTTTACTTCTCAATAGTCAAAGGCATTTTCAAATAGTCAAAGGAGGAAAGCATGAGATAAGATTTCCTAAATAGGTAAATATGAGAAGCATGGGTTCACTATTTATAAAAGAGGTTCCTAACTCCAAAGGGACAGTCATCAAAAGCTAAAGTTGTGTAGGCACCTGCAAAAACAAAAGTGGCCAAGAGAGATAAAAATGGTTTAAAAAATTTCTACTCCGATAATGGTTTCCTTATCAAAGGCATATTCTGCAAGAGATAGATTAGCCCTGGGTGACAATTCTGTAGGACTGTCACAGAAGGTTACCTATAGGAAAATTGGTAAGGACAAACAAACCTCATAATCCTCACAAATGATAGCACACATAAATATTAAAAGGGTTTATTGATGCTTGCTGCTAGGGTTTTCATACTAGGAGGCTTTTAACTATTTTAAAGAGAAAACATGACAGAATGTCAGTCAGAGGAAAATATAAAAAATAATCACAAATATGTTGTGTATAAGTGTTAAAAATCATGAAAAATGTTCATATTTCCAACTATGGATAAGAGGCATAGTTTTAGCTTCACCAGGGAGTTTATAAATATGAGGGATGACATCAGAATGCTTCAGCAAGACAAAAGGTTCCATATTTATAGAACACTACCACCAGCAGGAGAAAATACCCAGAAACAGATAGTGAAAAAGTAAAGAGAAATAAACCTTAGAAAGTGGGTTTTGGCTCATAAATTTATTTTTCAAAAGGCTATAAAGGTCTCCTTGACCCCTTCCCCACCTCACTTTTATTTTCAAAAAGAGAGAGAGCCATTGAAAGTAATATTTTATGGTTTTTGTGCGAGTTTGGTGAAAATTTGCAGGCGCTGCGCACCTGCCTAGTGGCGCTATGCACAGAGGAGGTAGTGGCAGTATTAATTAACACTACGTTTCACACCTGGAGAGCGGCTCTACGCACCTATGAAGGCATTGTGCAAAGGCTCAGATCGGCTTTACTACCCACATATTGACCAACGTTGTGCTCCGACAAGGCCCAACAAGCCCATTCATCGCCCGGCTCACCCATTGAAGGCCTTAGGCACTTCGCATAGGCATTCCAACCTAAACTGACCTGACACTACACACAACAGGGCTCGACCTACACGGGAAGTTGGGTGGTGCTATGCACCTATAGTTTTTGTCAAAATTTGCCCAAAAGTGCCCAAAAGAAAATTTTCTGCCTCCAAGCTCCTGAAAATGGTTAGACATGGTTGGTGGCCATTTTTTTCCCCTCCAAGTTTTTATTTTGCATGCATGATCAAGGGAGATGTTAAAAACCCTAAAAACTTGGTCAAACCCTAACCTTCATGCCAATCAAGCTTTTAACCCTCTAAGGCAAGGAAATACCAAGTAAAGAGTTGTCATTTGTGTCAAGACACTCATTCACAACAACCCTACTTCTAAACTCTGAAGCTTCCCTAGCCCTACTTCATTTTCCCCCTCACATCACTCACTTGCCCTCCCTAAACCTAAAGACCCTCACCAAGATAAAAATCCTTTTCTTCTAGACTAGTCACCATGTTTGAGGAAGAAATCAGTGCCAACAGTGATGAAGGTCAAAGGACTATCAAGCCAAAGCACAAGGGAGGAAGGAATAATATTTTTGAGCCCTTGGATACCATGAAAATCACCTCTTCACCAATGATACTTACCCATTTTCAAGATTTTGGATGCTACCAGTTTTGTGAGAAGGTTAAACAGATCCAAAGCCACTCAATAATGACTAGGTTGTTTGTTCTCAGCATACAAAACCACCAAGTCAACCTGGCAGGAGTGAAATTTGAACTCTCATCTGAGTCCATTACTAAAGCCACATGTATACCAGACATTGGTGACAGATGGTTTAAACAGAATAAATTGAACTTGAGCTACTATGAGCCCTTCCTTAAACCTAGTTGTCAGCAATACTACAAGGTTGTTTTCCCCTTCTCCCACCTGCTAGAGAGGCATGCCCTACTGATGAGGCAAATCATCAAATATTTCACTTGTGAGGGGAGGTACTCCAGGGTTTATTCATATCATATAAGGCTACTAATGCACTTCACCAAGGTTAAAATGATAAACCTACCATACTATCTCTTTCAAAGCATTGAAAATATGGCTTCAGTGGTCAAGGAGAGTAATTATTCCCACCAAATGTAGAGCCTTTTTCATCAGTCCTTGATTAAGATGATTTTTTTTGCACTAGCTAGAACAACAGGGAATCCATTGTCAAAATTTTATCTCACATGATGTATTTTCAAATCCCCAAGCCTTCATTTAGAAAAATTTCCCTTCCACTTCACACGCACTTACCTCCACTCCTCCAACACCACCAGCTATGCCTTCTCCACAAGGAAACCTACCTCTTTCCTCCTCTAATGATGCATCAAGTGAAGATAAGGACAATGGAGGTAAAGAAGATATTAGGTCAGAGAAAAAGCTTAATGATGACCAAGGAGGTGGTAGTAGCAATAAATAACAAACAGATGATAGTGGAAATGAGGAAAATAGTGAAGCAATTGCAGGGTTTGATGAGGAACAAGGAGATGGTAGCAACAGTAAAGAACAAAAAGATGATGGTGGAAATTATGAAGATAATGGGGCAGAAACAGTGTCTAAAGAAGAATAGCAATAGATTGATGATGACCATAAGAGGAAAGATGAACATGGAAGTCTTGAAAACAAAGATAGTGATGAATTAGAGAAATAAAGTGATAGTGATGAAACAAATTAATCAGTCACAAGTGCAGAAAAAGACATTATTGATGAACAAGATGAGGACCAAGAGGGTTATGAAGACAGTGATGAATATGACAGTCATCAAGAAGATGAAAAGGAAAACCAAGATAAAGATGAGCATGGGCATGACATTGAGCACAATAATGGTGCAAACAGTGGAAAAATAAGTTAAGATGATGAAACTGAAGAACAGAGGGAGAGGATGAGGACATAGAAGATCAAAAAGAGGAAAATAGTGAGGCTGAAACATAGTTTTAAGAGACAGCTAGTGACCAAGAAAAAGACATTTATAGGACATTCAAAATGCAAGACGACTTACAAAATAGTCATGACAGTCATGACAGATGTCATGACTATCATGACACTAATTAACCTATACATGACCAAGAAAATCAAATTGACAGTGCTGAGAATGATGAAGAAGAGGACACTGTTTAAGGGTAGAGCCAAAGTGAGGCAAGTGATGAAGGTAATGATCAAATTGAAGGCCAAAGTGACAACATGGAAAACAGTGAGGAAGAAAATGATGTTTATGGTTCTAAAGACCAAGAAATCAATAAAACTATGAGACACGAGGTATCCCATGAAAGCCAGGGCCAGAATGAAAATTTTGGTGACAATAGCAAAGGTGAAGGCCATGATGGAAACACCTCCAGAACCATCACCACTCCTCTCACATACACCTACCACAGAGGACAAAGAAATGTGTTTGCTCCCTCAAAAAGGCAAAGGGCCATCTCTCTTCCAACTATCCAGCACAAAGACGAAGGCAAGGAAAAGATAGAAAGAGGTGAACAATAGGTAAAGGTAAGGAGGAGAAAAATAATCAATAAGACTTCTCAAGAGACTCAATTCATTAATGTAGAGACAATGAGGATAAGGAGATGACCACTAGATTGATTCTCTTGGACAAATATGCACAAATTAGGGAGTGGGAAAGAGATTTTGAGAGGGAACAATGTGTCATTCAGTACTACAAGGATCAGCACAAGCATTTCAAAAAGGAAAAGAGGGGCCTTGCTCTACAAAAGAAGATGACCAAGCATTATGCAAGGAAAAACATGCTCACTTGTGCAAAACTGAAGGAAGCCCTCATGGAGATAGAAAACCTAAAAAGGGAAAAGGAGCATGGTGGCCTTGGATTTTTGGCTGTGACTTCGCAACAGGTGTCCAAGACCTCTTGAGAGACCTCTTGACGAAGTTTGGGCCAAATTGAAGCAAGTTTTGTCTTTTTCAAATTTTGACCCCTCTGTGCACATCACCCTAGGCACTACGCACAAAATTGGTGCATCCTTAGCTCCAAAACGTTTCATTTTTGGATTCCTCACATCACCGACAGTCTGCTCACCAAATTTAAGATAATTTGGATCATTTTTGACCCCCCAAAATTTCAAACAACATCAAATATTTGACCTTTCTGTCTCATTTTCAGACTGGGTGTTGCACACAAAGAAATATTGGTAGAATTGGTTTTTGAGTAGGAAAATGACATCCACTTAGTGAAACTCAAGCCTTTCTAGAAAATAGACTCATTATAATTTCTAAAGAGCCATCATGGAGCCAAATCCGGTATCGGGAAGGGGTCCAAAACTCAGCCACAAGGGACCCTATTTTCTGCTTAAGTGGCACTGCGCACATAGACTGTCTAGTGTGTTTTGGACCAAAAGTCAGCAAAAAACACTCATTTATTGTAAAATGAAATTTTTGAGTTTTTTGAGGCTATTTACTCTAGAATTAGGTGAAAATAGTTATTTTGGAATTTATTTCTTAGGATAAGATGTTCCTTGGGCCTTGCATGGTCTCTTGGCCATAAATGACATTTATGGTTGAATTTGACATTTTCCTACCATATTTAGGGTTTTAGTCCTCATTTTCTCCATGAATAGAGCATGAGGCCCCTATGTATTTTGTTGGAATTTGATGAGCTTTGAGATCAATATACATGGTTTTATGAGCTTAGAGAAGAAATTGGAGTTGTGGAGTTGATGAATGGATTGTTTGTCTTGATGATGGAGAGAATTTTTTGCAGGATTCATTAGCTCAGTGAATGGTGATGTCTTCCTAATTTTTCTATTGTTTCCTTGTTATAAATATGTTTCATTTCTCTTAGCTTCTATAACATAGAAAATTATAGGTTGAGACATGCCCTTTGAGGCACCTTAGTCCTCCTATTTGTTATAGCCATGATGTTTTCTTCTGTTTGGTCTGCTTAAGGAATGCTTAATTGCTCTTTAGGTTCACTAAAACTTGTTCTTGTTTCAAAAATGGTTAGTATGTTAGTTTTCAAGTATGATTCACAGTATTCCTTGCTTATTTGAAGCTTTCAAAACCCTATTTTGAAGCCTTTCTTTGAAATGTTGTCTGGTAGGTTAAGTCAAAGAGGTCTTATTCGATATTTCCCTTTGTCCATGGTTATCAACTTGTTTTAGGGTTCTTTATTACCTTGTTTATGATGTTTAGGAGTTCCCTCTTCATAAATTAAGTTATTGTGCTATATTTTATGTTTTCCCCAAATTATGAAGGTGAATTTATAAAGTTGGAAGCTGTAATTCTCCTATGTTTCATTGAAATGTTTATCTTGGATGTTTATTGGTTTGATATATTATCATACAGTAAATCATTTTCCCTAGCTCATGCTTAGTATCTTTTACTAATCATATTTAAGACCTCCTTGTCCCTAGGTATTTGAAAAAGGATTCTTTATTACCCCTTGCCCTACCTTTTTCAAAAACTTTATGTCCATCCCATTTCACCGATAACCTTAAGGATCCTTTCACCTTGCTAAATTGGCCTTGCACTATACTCTGATTCGTTTTCAAGACACCCTTGACTTTATTGACTCCATATCCCAATGGATTTGACATACTCTTGCTCCTCATATTACACTTTACCATCTTATCCATCCAAAACAATCAAACCCTACAATTAACAACTAGCCTCAAATCAAAACCCTACAGAAAAAAGAACACATTCTTTGCACTCAATAGAGAGAGCCCTCTCTGAGTCTAGGAAGGCTAGGTCCTCAGACTCCAAAGATTGGTTTCATGTTACCCTGTCATTTGGTCTACCAATCTGCCAAATCACAGGACACTAACACATGGATCCATGTTTCTCCCAGTTTTCCCAAAAAACATTGTTTAGGGCCTCAAAACGTATTGAGAAGTTCAGGACCCAAAAAGATGCTAAAAATATTAATTTGTGCCAACACTGAAAAAATGAAAGAACTGATGGTGGGGGTCCAAATGGAATAGTTGGGTGACCACCAATATCCACCTGGATCATTAGGGCCCAAAAACGGCTTCGGAAGTTCAGTACTCGAAATCCTGCTAAAAATAGTAAGTTGTGGTTAAAGTGAGAAACTGAAAGAACCAATGGTGTGGGTACAAATGGAATAGGTGGGTGGCCACCAATATCCACATGGATTATTCATCCCCCATTAGGAAGAAATGGTCCCCATTCCATTCATATCCTCCATGAGATGAGGCAAATTCTACTGAATTGGATATTGAATTTGTCGAAGATGTCATGTGCCCATGGGTGGACATGCTAGATGAGTTCAGTAAATTTGGTGTCTTTATGAGCGTCATAGAGTACATGTGTGGATTATACCTATGTGGTCGCATGAGGTATGGAAATATCAGGCAGTAATGCGTCGAGGGTCAAATCAATGGAGTTCTTGTCCTGACAGTGTCGAGGAACCTTTGTGGGTGGGGAGAAAATGTCCTCGTATTCCTCCACAAATTTGTCCATATGATGTAGTCGTGCAGGGGAGACTTGTTTCGAGGTTTTGGCCACAATATTCTTCTTTCCCTATGAGCAAGTTATAAGGAAAATAATTTTTCTGGTTTGGGAAACAATCTTACTGCGTTGTTTTGCAGTAGTCAAGAAGATGGCAAGAGGCGGTACTACCTCTGGTATCCTGTACAATTTATTTCCAAAAGTAATAACAAGAGAATGAGACCTGGACTCATACACAACATTTTGCCTCAAAAATTATGGCTGGCCCAATAATACATCAGCTACATCAAGAGGAGCAACATCACACAATACCTCATTTGTGAATGGCTTGATGTTGTACAGAAGGTGACACTGTTGGCGGACGTAGAGATCTCTTCCTGGGTGAAGCCACCTAATGGTATATGACTATGGGTTTGATATGGTCAGTAGTTTGAGCCACTTCATGACCTCTGTTGAAATGAGGTTCTTTTGGCTTCCGCTATCGACAAGAAATTGTAGTGGAGAACCCTTCACCCATATCTGCGAATGGAAGTGGCGCTCCCCCTCTTCTAGATCCTTAGGATCCTCCCTTTGGATCTTGGTGGTGGAAATAATGGAAGTAGGGTACGCATCAATGATATTTTTCCCTTTTTCATCTCCCTTGTCTGGTTTTGTCTCAGGATCAGAACATGCATCTGATTCGAGTGCCTTTAGTTCGGCCACCAACGACTGTTTGGCTTGACATTCATTTGTGATGTGAGTGGGGCTGTTATAAAATTCACACCACTTCCCTGTGTCCTTATTTGGATTTGTGATGGTGTTCTCAGTCAACCTGCCTTGGCTCTACCCCCTGTTCTGTGGTTCGGGGGCACCTTTCCCTGAATTCAGATTCATAGATCCAAAGTATCGCTTCTTCTACTCAAATTTTAGCTTGATCTTGGCGACATAGTGATATGATGTGCCAAGCGAGGTAATGTCGAGGAACCCAATTTCCTCCTAAATGTGTCTATGTAGATAGCTGCATTACTTGAGCACCAAATTTCTCTCTGAATATTTAATACCCAACTTTGTGCACAAGGTATGGAACAAATTCGTCAGTTCGTGCACATCTTGATCCCTTTTCTACCATACCATGGTCCATTGGATGTACTTGTCCTCATAGCTCTTGACAGGCTAATATTTTTCCTTAATTTCGTCTCAAAATGAATTCCAAGTGGGTGTGGCCGAGAAAAGAGAGGTTTCCCCCTCGTCCTTTTGCTAAGAGTAGGCTTCCCACCAAACTTTGACATGGAGGGCAGCTTTGACGAGTGCAAAAATAATCTTTTCTCAGTCAGAGAAATCATGGACTGAGAAATACCCTTCTAGAAATTTCAGCCATCTATCTACAACTTTTACATCTATATTGCATTCAAATACAGTAATGTCAAATTTTACCTATACCTTGAAGGGAGTGGCGCTTCCAGAGTGGTTGTTGGATGTAGATGTGTCGTAGGTGGGCAGTAATTGAAGGATCTGAGTAAAGTTATCCATCATCGTGTTCCTTTATTTCTCGAGTGCCTCCTCGAGCAATATTTTGACAGGATCTCTAGCTCCCTCATTTTTCTTTTCTTTCACCATGGGAGGTCATTGGGGTTTGCGAGGCTAATCTTGCAAGGGTTCAACCAGATCGAGCCCTAAATCCTTATACCCTGACCTCATTGGGGAAATGCAAAGAAAAATAGAGAAAGAGAAGACTTCTCTAATACCATTGATAAATATTAATGCAGGAACACAATAATACACAAAAATAAAGATAAACACAGAGATAGGTCATCAAAACTATGGGCCTAGTTTGGGTAAATTGGTGTTTCAACTTCCCGAGGACATAGCTTTGGCATACGATATTCGTTTGATGTGCATCATACCTAGTTAGAAATATATATCTGAGGAATAAAAATTTTTATGTGACTCATGCCGCTCCTGTTTTTCCCAAAAAATGTCGTTTAGGGCCTCAAAACGGCTCGGGAAGTTCAGGACCCGAAAAACTACTAACAATTGTAAGTTGTACCGAAACTAAAATAAATGAAAGAAATAGTGGTGGGGGTTCAAATGGAATAGGTGGGTGACCACTCATATCCACCTAGATCATTAGGGCCCCAAAATGGCTTCAGGAGTTCTGTACCTGAAAACCTGCTAAAAATAATAATTTGTGCTGAAAGTGATCAACTGAAAGAACCGATGGTGCGGGTCCAAATGGAATAGGTGGGTGGCCACCAATATCATCATGGATCCAAAAATGAAACCTGTCTTGGGACCAATTTGGTTATTATTTTCAGGACTCATTAAACTCATGAAAATACCGATATTCTTTTGTTATCTTTTCATTGTAATAAAACATGCATGAAAATGTCGAGTTCTTTCTGTTTTTTCTAGCTCGTTAATTAAATTGAAATTCGATGATATGATTAAAATTTTATCATTGTTCCAAACTCATTAGAACTTACGAAAAATAAAAATATTGGAGTTACCTTTAAGCTTTTTATGACTCTTCAAATGTGAAATTTTTTTCGAGTATGCTTGTTTGTTTTGAGCTCATTAAAGAAAACGAAAAAAATTGTCTACTAGATATAAGTTTTCCCCTTTTACCGGTCATGTGGACTATTTATGAAAAATGTATAATTTTATTAATCATGGTCAAAATAGTTATCTCTTGCATTATTTTAAATTTTTCCAAGCTTGAGAGACTAAATTTAAGAAAAATGATATTTTGGAGTTCACTTATGTTTTTCTCCTGACTCGCTAAAAAGGAAAAACGTCGAGGTTTACTTTATTCAAGCTCATTAAAAATTTTAGGTTCAAATTATTTTTCTTTTTATAATAAAAATTAAAATAAAATGTTTTCTAAATAAAAACAGAGTCAACCATAATTAAAAACAAAAATAGAGGAGTCAACCGTAATTAAAAACAAAAATAAATATATTCATTTGGTTAGTTGTTGGTTTTAATTAAAAGCATTATGAAATATAAATAATCCTACTCCGGTTTGTGTTGATATTACAACTCAAAAGATGTGGTAGGAATATTTCACTGTCTCAACCATAACTCAGGAGATGTGGTAGTACTATTCCAGTTCCTCAACCATAAATAAAAGATTCATATGTTCATCTAAAATAGCATAATTTTATATCAACTTCAAAAAACATGATATAAGTAATTAAAAGTGAAAAAAATGAAATATAAATACAAATGAAATATTTTGTAAATAAAAAAAAATGTTAACTATAATTTAAAAAATCAATATACCTATTTGGTTATTTTAAATTACATTACAAGTTACAATATGTAAAAATGTTTCACTCTCACACTGAAATATAAATAAAATATTTAGGTGTTAATGTGAAATAACAAATTTTTATATCAATTATTAAAAAAAAAAGTTTATATAAAATAAATATATTTCTAATTTTAACCGTGAAAGATGTATAATTTTTAGAATTGAAAATAAAAATAATAAAAGGGAGGTGTGCAATTATTCCAACTTTTAATATAAAATTAATATGTGGCATTTAAAAAATATTAATAAAAAATAAAAAAATTAGATTATAAAAAAAATATTTCAATCATTTTAGCTCCACTATAAAATAAATGTGAATATTGAAAACCCCGTTTAGATTTGAACATTTGACTTCCCAACAATAATCAAATTTATTTAACCATTAGTACCTTTTTATTATTTCAAAAAAGGTAATAAACTTAAGATATGTTATTGGATTTATGATCATAATGTAATAAATAAGTATTAGGTAACACTCGTCATATGCCAATTATAATCATTAATATGTAATATTGATTAGTTATAGAACAATTATTACATGATATTTATTTATTGCATTACGATAATATTTCTTATAATATGCCTTAGATATACTATACAAACCTTCTTCAAATTTAATAAGATTATTTAAATTTGATCAGATTTTTTGAAATCACTAGGAAAAAATTAGTCTTTTTGTAGATTTTTCAATTAAAAAGTGTTTATTATGAGGGATATGCTTTCTATTAATATTTTATCCTTAAATTTTAATGTGTTCCTAGATTTTCAAAAGTTTATCAACATAAAATCCGAGGTGCCTTAAATTTGATTTTATGAGGTTGTTCAAAAATAATTTTGTATACTCTCCATTAGTTTGATAAGGATATTTAAAATATATTTTGTGCCACCTCATATGCTTAAATATGGAGAGGTTTCCTATATTTCCAAGATTTTATCCACATTAAATTTGAGGAGCCTTAAATTTAAATAAACCTCTTTTGATTTGAGGTTGCTCAAAATTGATTGAATATGACCTTCTTTAGTTTGAGAAGGTTGTTGTTAAGAAGTTGAATTTCTTAAATTCAGTTACATTTAGTTGTCAATATGTGGTCATAAACCTATAAACACTAACATTCTATATGAAACTAGTACATAAATGATTCACAAAGTATGTATGAACTTTTACAATATGATTCTCGAAGACATACACTCGCAATAAAATTCTATTAGAAATAAAATCAAAGGGCTACAAAATATTTTTTGGATTAGTGAGATTATGTTTTCAAGAGAACTTTGTGAGCTCTAATCATATTCCTTTGTTTAGCATCATACACATTAAATGGTTATATGATTCCTTACGAATCATTGTTCCTCTTTAACCTTCACTGCTTAATTTCTTTAGGGGGAATCCACACTTTACACTCAAAACATAAAATTCAATCAGGAAGAAACTAAAACGATACAAGTTTCTTGGATCACTAGGCTTATGTTTACAAGAGAATTTTGCGAGATTTGATAATAAAAAAAATGTTTTGCGTTAAAGGCATTAAATAGTTTTGCAATTCCTTAGAAATCACTTTTGTTATTCAATATTCAGTTCCTAACCTCTATAGGGAATCCACACATTTTCAATGAAGGATATATGAAATTGTTATGTAACGAACTCACAAAATAGAAGAAAAGATAGATCAAAGACTTAAAAATTAGCATCTTTGAGGGGGAATCCTCCTCTACATTACATAAATGAACAATTTTTGGATGATACAAATGACAAGACCTCATTTATATATATAGGATTCTAAGGTGTCACAATATAATTAGAGCCTACATAACAATAATAATGTAATAGCACAACAATAACAATAGTTCATTTTAATGGGGCACAACAATAACAATAAGGGGGCTACACTAGTATTATAGGGACCTAACTTGCCACTCTCCTTCAAAAAAAATTCATCCTCATAGCTTTAGTAGTTCTAGATTCTTCTGTATAAAATTCTCATCCTCTCATGTGGAATATTCAGTGGGTAAGTTCTTCCACTCGATGAGATACTATGAAATTAATCGATTCCGTAGCCTCAAATATGATTTTTCATTCTTTGTCAAGTTCTGGAAAAACTCTTTGAGTTGGAATATTATCACCGATAACATTTTCTAAGCATGAAACATGGAAAACATGGTATACTTGGAATGATAAAAGTAGCTCCAATTTGCATGCCATAGAGCCAATATTTTGCAACACCTTGCAAGGATGATAGTACTTGGGTGATAATTTATGATCCTTCTTAGCTTGCTTGAGGGAAATTTGTTTCTATGGTTATAGCTATAAAAATACCCAATTTCCTACATCAAAACTTCTTTCACTGCGATGATGATCTTCTTGTTGTTTCATTCGATTATTCACTTGAGTGAGTTTATCCTTTAAGAGTTGGAGAACTTGTTGTTGATATCAATGTGATCTTCCACTTCTTGAACCTTGGAATTTTCTCTTAAAGAAGATGTGATGCATGGTGGATGATAGCCATAAAATGCCATAAATGGGGTCATTTTTGTTGCATTATGGAAGGAAGTGTTATAACACCATTCATCTAGAGGTAACCACTTGACCCACTGGGTTTGTTTATCAAATACAAAGAAACGAAGATATCCTTCCAAACATTTATACAACATCTCCAAAAATTTCCAGTGAAAATGGGATATTTTTCACTTACTATAATCTTTGGGTTTCCATGAAGCTTTTGAATTGTTTACATAAATGTAGTATCAATTGTATTGGCTTTAAAAGGATGATATAATCCACAAAATTGTATCTATGTGGTAAATCTATCAAATAATACCATGATGACACTATTTCCTTCAGACTTGGGTAAAACTGTGATAACATCCATTAAAACCTCCTCCCAACGTTGACTTGGAATGTATAAAGGTTGTAACATACCCGGTGTTGTAATTGTCTCAAATTTATTTTGTTCTAAAATAAAACATTCTCCCACAAAATTTTGACTATAATATTTAAGGCCATCCCAAGAAAAATACTTCTTAATGTTGTGGTAAGTTTTTAAAAATCCTGAGAGCCCTGCTAAGGGAGAGGTGTGCAATTCCAAAAACATAATTTGTTTGAGTTGGGAATTCTTACAAATATATGGGCGATATTTGTACCATGATGAATCAATTTTCCAGCTAAATGTATCAGACGCACTAAGATCTTATTGCAACTTTTGAATTATCTTCTACACCTCTTCATCATTCTTCCATTCATCCCTTGCTTCAGTTATCCACTAAGGTTGGATAATAGAAATGGATAAAAGAAATGCTTCCACATCCTTATCCTTTCATAAGAGTGCATCTACAAAAACATTTTTCTTCCCTTTTTTTTATATAATTTCAAAGTCATAACCCAACATCGTTGTGACCTATTTTTTTTGTTTTTCTGAAGATAATATTTGTTCCAAAATGTATTTAAGAATATCATGATATTTATTTACCTTGAAGTGTCTTCTCATTAGGTAAGGTCACCATTTCTTTAGTGCATGTAGTATTACCAACATTCCCTTATCATAAATAAGTTTGTGTAAGTACTTTCCTTTCATTGTAATACTTTCAAAAGTAATGGGTCTTCCTTCTTGCTTTAAAACTGCACCAATTCCATTCCTAAAGCATCCATTCAACCATAAAGGTTTTTGTGAAGTCTGGCATAGCTAATAGTGTTGCTTCACACATTGCGTATTTAAAATTTTCAAAGGCCATAGTTTCTTCTAGAGTCTAATAAAATGATTTTTTCTTCAATAGTTATGTTATTGGTTCCGTTATTCTCCCATAATTCTTAAAAGACTTGCGATGATACCCTGTCAACCTGATAAATCCTCAAATATGCTTTATGGTTGTGTGGATTTTCCATTCCTTAATGAATTTGTTTTTGTTAGGGTTTACCTTTATACCCACAGGAAATATAAGATGACCCAAATATTCCACCTCCTATACTCCAAAGAAAAAATTGGAGGTTTTTGCAAATAATTGTTTCTCCTCCAATAGTTTGAGCAGCCTTTCAACATGTTGAACATGATCCTTCCAAGACTGGGTGTATATTACTATATCATCAAAAAATAATAACATAAATTTTCTAAGGGTTTTAAAATGGCATTCATCAAACCTTGAAACCCTAAAGGTGCATTAGTAAGGCCAAAAGGCATGACCAAAAATTCATAATGAACATTATTTTTTTCAATGTTTTTTTCAGAATGTTTTCCATATTCATTCTAATTTGATGATATCCTGAATGAAGATCCATCTTGGTGAAGTAAATTTCTCCATGTAATTCATTTAAAAATTAATCAATGACAGGAATGGGAAATTTAACTTTAATAGTGAGCTTTTATATCTCACTATAATCCAGAAACATATTCCATCATCCATCCTTCTTATGCACTAATAATACTAGAGAAAATAAATATCTTTGACTCGGTTGAATTATATCAGCCTGTAGGATTTCTGCAACCATATCTTCAATATCACTCTTTTGGGATACAGATATCTTTAGGGCTTGATTTTTTGAGGAAAAATTCCTCGAATCAAATGAATAGCATGATCATGATCATGAATAGGTGGGAGGCCTTTCCGACTCTCAAACCCCTTGGAGTGATTGTCCAAGACTTTTTGGATATCTCAATAAATAGATGATTTTGATGTTTGAGCCATAAGTGAGCATAATTGTGCAATTACACCTTAATTTTATTTCTTCTTTCATGAAATTAGAGCTAATTATATTTCTTGGTTCCCTATGACAACCCTTAATTCAAGTTCCTTTCCCCCAAAAAAAAAATCAAGAAAAGTTCTTGAAAATTAAAATATTTTCTCCCCAAATATTGTAACCATTAGACTCCTAGTACAACAATGGCACCACCCATTAATATAGAAATCGTTGGAAAATTAAATACATATTCCCCCATGGCTAGCTTGATATTATGGCAATTTCCAAAGAAATTTGAAGCTCCTCCATTTGCAACCATAACTTTACACTCTGGTTTTCGATATAGGAAGAAATTAAATTCCTTGGTTATCTTACAATGAATTAAATTATGGTTACTACCGAAATAAATCAGTATTATTACCTTTTTCTTCTTCATATATCATTCTAGCTTGTGATTTTGAGGAGTGGTAATTATTGCCAATGTATTACAAGATATGGTCGGATTCATTTATTCATTCTCTAAGGTTGGTTCCTAGTGTATATCCTCCTATTTTGATGTCTCTTGTTCTTTGTCTTCCTCCTCTTCACAATATATGTAAAATAATATTTTCCCGACGCACTTATTACCTTTAGTTTATTTGATATCACAACTACAGCAAATCCATGTTGCTCTTTTTTTCCTCCAATTCTTGCAGTGTCAATCTTGTATGTTGTGGAAGGCTAGGAGTAGAAACACTTCCATATTTATAGCTTTTAGTGGTATATTTGTTTCCATAATTTTTCTTTCAACTTTTTCTTGCCACCCTGAATGCCTTCTCTAATGAATCGAGTTCCCAAAGGTGAATCTCACGTTGGATAATTATTCTTTAAAGTACCTATGAATACCCCAATCCTATGCTACTCTATAATATCAGTTACCATGATATTTAATGTTTTTAAGTCCTCAATGTGCTCTGCCATTGAACCCTTTTGTTTGAGATTTATAAATTGGAAAAAGAAGGAGTTTCTCTTTGTATCCTCATAATGCGCTATCATTTACTCCATAAAAGTTGTCCAAGTGACAATTGGTTCACAAGAAAAAATCCGTTGATACCATACAAACTATTTAGGTTCTAAATATAAAGATGCAATGTGTAGCTTTTGTGTGTGTTTCACATCATGGAGATCAAAATATTGCTCCATATGTAGTATCAATTTTACTAGATCCTTGCCATCAATCTTCCCCATATCAATTCTTTGAATGTGGTTGGTATTCAACCCAACATTGGAGTCTCTAAAATAATAATTGGCATTCCGTTTTTTCTCATAATGAGTTTCATGGAATACCTTTTGATCATTAGGAAGAATTTCTTTTAGTAACCTTATTATTATACTATAATGAATCAATTTTCCAGCAAAAAGTATCAGACATACTAGATCTTCCTGCAACTTTTGAATGAGTTTCCACACCTCTTCATCATTATTCCATTGATCCCTTGCTTAAGTATCAACTCAAGTTGGATAATAGAAATAGAAAAAAGAAATGCTTCCAAATCCTCATCTTTTCTTCAGATTGCATCCGCAACAACATTTTCCTCCATTTTTTGTAGATCATTTCAAATCCATAACTCAGCAATTTTTTGAACCATTTTTTTTTCTTCTGAAGATAATATTTGTTCCAAAAAGTATTTAAAGCTATCATGATATTGTTTTACCTTGATTTGTCTTCTCATTAGGTAAGGTCACCATTTATTTAGTGCATATAGTATTACCAACATTCCCTTATCATAAATATGTTTGTGTAAATACTTTCCTTTGACAATAAGACATTCAAAAGAAATGGGTCTTCCTTATAGCATTAAAACTACGCGAATTCCATTTCCTGAGGCATCACATTCCACAATAAAGGTTTTTGTGAAGTCTGACGTAGCTAATACTGGTGCTTCACACATTGCATATTTAAGATGCTCAAAGGCCTTAGTTTCTTCTGGAGTCCAAGAAAATGAATCTTTCTTCAATAATTATGTTAGAGGTGTCTCTATTCTACCATAATTCTTAAAAAACTTGCGATAATACCCTGTCAACCCAGTAAATCGTAAAGTATGCTTTATGGTTGTGGGGATTTTCTATTACTTGATGCCTTTAATTTTGTTAGGGTTTACCTTAGTGCCCACATGAAATATAATGTCACCCAAATGTTCCACTTCATGTACTCCAAAGAAACATTTGGAGGTTTTTACATATAATTGTTTCTCCTCCAATAGTTTGAGCATCCTGTCAACATGTTGAAAATTATCCTTCCAAGACTGGGTGTATATTAATATATCATCAAAAAATAATAACACACATCTTCTAAGGAAGTGTTGGAAAATTGAATTCATCGAACCTTGAAATGTTGAAGGTTGTTAGGTCCCTATATTACTAGTATAGTCCCTTATTGTTGTTAGTGTAACCCCCATTTTGTTATTATTGTGCCCTTAAATTATTATTGTTAGGTCGACTAGGATTACATTGTGGCCCACTAGGATTACATTATGGCCCCATGGACTCCTATATATAGAAAGGAGGTTTTGTAAATTGTATCATCCAAGAATTTTCCATTTATGTAATGTATTGGAGGTTTCCCCCTCGAAGTGGCTCATTTCTAAGGCGTTGATATCTCTTTTCTTCTATTTTTGGAGTTGGTTACACAACATTTGGTATCAAAGCTTTGGATTCTAGGGTTTTGATGCTCTAAACAGGTCATCATGGAATTTTCGCTATAACTATTTTTCTACGAAGTTTCAGAAGCTGAAATGTTTAGGGTGCAAAGCCAAAATCCTGAGGAAGATTTTCTAAAAATTTCAGAGCTTGGTTCACAACATTTTCGGAGATATGATCTGTGGAAGTTAGGTCTTTTTTCAGGCTCCTAAACAGGTCATCGTGGCATTTGTGCTATAAATTTTTTTCTACGAAGGTTCAGAATTTGAAATTATTTTGGTGCAAAGTTGAAATCCTGACGAAATTCTTCAAAAAGGTTCAGAGCTTGGTTCACAATATTTTTGGAGATATGATCTGTGGAAGGTAGTTCTTTTTCAAGCTCTTGAATTTCATCTCAAAGAGGTGATCGGGGGAAAATCTCAATAACTCTCTCTCTGGGCATCGGATTGGAGTGCCGTAAAAATTGGTCACAGGTACACATATTTTAGTTTCCTAGCTATCAATTTCAGAGACAAAGGATGAAACAGTGACATGTGGCAAGTCGTACAAGTTCGCTCTACTGAACCAGTCCATAATTAGGTCATTGTGGGAGATTGGACACAACTTTGTCTTGGAGAATCCAAATCAGGTCAGACTGTGGCATTAAAAATAAAATTCGAGGAGCTGTGGTACCAACTAAAAATATTCGTCTTGCCAATTTCAAGATAATCCAATTTCAATATCGAGATCCTCAAAAGCAAGAAAAAGGTGCGTATTTTTTTGCCAAATTGCATAAGTCTTGTTTGAAGAATCGATTTGAATTGATTCCAAGGGCATATTGTAGAATAGATATCAGTATTGGGTTCTAAAATATGCCCCGTAAAAATAATTCAACACCCATTAAGCCTTCAGAAGGCTCTACTATGACTCATGAAGATGAAGAATTTCAACATGATCTATCAAAATTACAAGAGCAAGTGCAACAAATTTCACTCTCGCAAAGAGCAACAAAAAATGAAATGGAAGTTTTGAAGAAAGGCGTGGAAGCTAAGATGGATGGTGTGCAAGCTAAGATGGATGGCATGGAAGCTGGCATGGAAGCTAAGATGGAAAACATGAAGAATTATCTAAAAACAAACATCGAAGGTTTGACAAAGTTGATACAAGAAATGTTTCCTAATGGTGAAAAGATAGTAGAAGAACCTCATGATGAGAAAAAAATCAATGTTAATCATGATTTGATAAACTCTAATGTTGGCGGGAAGAACCACCATATTCCAAAAATGGATATGAGGAAGTTTGATGGAAAGGATCCTATAACATGGATACTACATATGGAGCAATATTTTGATCTCTATAACGTGCAAAACACACAAAAGGTACGCATTGCAACTTTACATTTAGAAAAAAATACATTTGTATTCGTTCGATGGCTTTCCTCCCGTAAAAAAAGTGTCACTTGGCTAATTTTTACGGAAGAAATGATAGCACATTATGAGGATACAAAGAGCAACACCTTCTTTAGCCAATTGATAAATCTCAAACAAAAGGGTTTAGTGGGGCAGCACATTGAGGAATTCCAAAAATTGAATATAAGGGTAACTGATATGCTAGAGGAACACAGGACTGATCTCTTCATAGGCACTTTAAAGGATAATATCCAACTTGAAGTTCACGTTTTGGAACCAGATTCATTGGAGAAGGCATTCAGGTTGGAAAGAAAAGTTGAATGTAAAATAATGGTGACAAGGAAGCTTACCACTCAATTCTATAAAGAAGGAAGTGTTGCTATGCCTATATTTCCACAACCTACAAGGTTGACACCACAACAATTGGAAGAAAAAAGAGAAAAAGGGATTTTCTACAGTTGTGATAGCAAATACACTAAAGGTCATAATTGTGCTGAGAATAAATTATTTTACATAGATTGTGAAGAGGAAGAAGAAAATGAACAAGAAGAGGATATACAACAGGAACTAGCCCTAGAAGAGGGAGAAATGAATCCGACCATATCGTATAATGCACTGGCAGGAATTACCACTCCTCAAAATCTCAATATAGAAGGACAAATCAAGAAGAAAAAGGTAATAATACTGATTGATTCAGGTAGCACCCATAACTTTATTCATTGTAAGGTAGCCAAGGATTTAAATTGTTTCCTATACCTAGCACCAGAATGTCAAGTGATGGTTACAAATGGAGGAACTATAAATTGCTCTAGAAAATGCCATAATATCAAGCTAACCATGGGGGAATATGTATTGACTAGTCCAATGCTTTCCATTCCTATGGGAGGTGATGATGTTGTACTAGGAGTACAATGGTTATAATCTTTGGGGACGGTAGCTTTTAATTTTCAAGAACTTTTCTTGAAATTTTTTTCAGAAGGAAAGGAAGTCGAATTATCAGGTATTGAAGGGAAGCCAGGAAGGATAATAAGCTCTAATGAAAGAACAACGAGGCGTAATTGCACAATTATGCTCACTAGAAGTTCCGACATCAAAATCATCTATTTCTGTAGATCTCCAACAAGTCTTGGACAATCATTCCAAGGTGTTTGAAACTCCCAAAGGACTCCCACCTATTCGTGATCATGATCATGCTATTCATTTGATTCCAGGAAGTGTTCCTCCAAACATCCGGCCTTATATATATCCTTACTTCCAAAAGAGTGAAATTGAACGCATGATTGCAGAAATGTTAGAGGCGGGTATAATTCAACCTAGTCAAAGTTCTTTCTCTGCTCCTGTAGTATTGGTACACAAGAAGGATGGATCATGGCGAATGTGCCCGGATTATAGGGAGCTCAATAAGCTCACCATTAAAGATAAATTTCCCATTCCTATGATTGATGAATTATTGGATGAATTACATGGAGAAATTTATTTTACCAAGTTGGATCTTCATTCAGGATATCATCAAATTAGAATGAAGACTGAAGATATTCCAAAAACAACATTTCGAACTCATGAGGGTCATTATGAATTTTTGGTCATGCCTTTTGGCCTTACCAATGCACCTTCTACATTTCAAAGGTTGATGAATTCCATTTTCAAACCCTTCCTTAGAAAATTTGTGCTAGTATTTTTTGATGATATACTAATCTATAGCAGGTCTTGGAAGGGTCATGTTGAACATGTTGACAGAGTGCTCAAACTATTGCAGGAGAACCAATTATATGAAAAAACATCAAAATGTTTCTTTGGAGTACAAGAGGTGGAATATCTGGGTCATATTATATCTCACGAGGGTGTTAAAGTAGACCCTAACAAAATTAAAGCCATTAAGGAATGGAAAGTCCCCACGACCATAAAGTAGTTGCGAGGATTTCTTGGGTTAACAGGGTATTATCGCAAGTTTTTTAAGAATTATGGGAGAATAGCAGCACCTCTAACGACATTATTGAAGAAAGATGCATTTTCATGGACTCCTGAAGCAACTAAGGCCTTCGAACATCTTAAAGAGGCAATGTGCCTACCACCGGTCTTAGCTATGCCAGACTTCACAAAAACCTTTATTGTGGAATGTGATGCCTCAGGAAATGGGATTGGTGCAGTTTTAATGCAGGAAGGAAGACCCATTGCTTTTGAAAGTTGTTCAATCAAAGGAAAATATTTACAGAAACCTATTTATGAGAAGGAAATGTTAGCAATATTGCATGCACTAAAGAAATGGCGAACTTACCTAATGGGAAGACACTTCAATGTAAAAATTGATCATGATAGTCTTAAACACTTTTTGGAACAAATAATATCTTTAGAAGAGCAGCGAAAATGGGTCAAAAAGATGTTGGGTTATGACTTTGAAATAATCTACAAAAAAGGAAAGCTTAATGTTGTTGCAGATGCACTCTCAAGAAAGAATGAAGAGGTGGAAGCATTGCTTTGTGCCATTTCTATTATCCAACTAGATTGGATAATCGAAGCAAGAGATGAATGGAAGAAGGAAAAAGATGTATGGACACTCATTCAAAAGTTGCAGCAAGATCCTAGTACATCTGATACATTTAGTTGGAAAAATGATTCCTTATGGTACAAAGATCGCTTATATCTTTGCAAGAATTCCCAACTAAAACAAAAGATTCTTCTGGAATTGCACACTTCTCCTTTAGGAGGAGACTCAGGATTTTTAAAAACTTACCACAGGGTGAAGAAAGAATTTTTTTGGGATGGCCTTAAATCTGATATTCGAAAGTTTGTGGCGGAATGTTTGGTTTGCTAGCAGAATAAAGTGGAAACAATTAAGACCCCAGGACTTCTACATCCTTTATCCATTCCAAGTCAACGTTGGGAGGAGATTTCAATGGATTTTATCACAGGTTTACCTAAGTCCGAAGGAAAGAGTGTCATCATGGTGGTAGTTGATAGACTTACCAAGTATGCACACTTTTGTGCATTATCTCATCCATTTAAAGCAAGTACGATTGCTACTACATTTATGGACAGAATTCAAAAGCTACATGGAAGCCCAAGGGTTATTGTGAGCGACAGAGATCCCATTTTTACTGGAAATTTTTGGACGGAGTTATTTTCTTGTTTGAGTACTCAATTAGCTCATAGCTCATCTTATCATCCTCAATCTGATGGTCAAACTGAGATAGTAAATAAATGTTTGGAAGGATATCTTCGTTGTTTTGTATCTGATAAACAAACACGATGGGTCAAGTGGTTACCTCTTGCTGAATGGTGGTATAACACTTCCTTCCATACTGCAGCAAAAATGACCCCATTTATGGCACTTTATGGATATCATCCACCATCCATCACATCATCTTTAAAGGAAAATTCGAAGGTTCAAGCAGTGGAAGATCACATCGAGCATCAGCAAGAAGTTCTCCAATTCTTAAAGGATAACCTGAATTTGGCACAAAATCGAATGAAACAACAGGCAGATCAACATCGTAGCGAGAGAAGTTTTGATGTAGGAGATTGGGTATTTTTACGGCTACAACCATACAAACAAATGTCCCTCAAGCAAGCTAAGAAGGATAATAAATTATTGCCAAAGTACTATAGTCCTTACAAGGTGTTGCAAAAGATTGGTACTATGGCATACAAATTGGAGCTTCCTGCTTCTTCACGAGTGCATCCAATTTTCCATGTTTCATGCTTAAAGAAGGTTATAGGTGAAAATCTTCCAGTTCAAACAACATTTCCAGAACTTGATGAGGAAGGAAAAATCATATTAGCACCTGAAGCGGTCACGGAAATAAGAACTCGATAGCTACGGAATCGATCAATTTCAGAGTATCTCATCAAGTGGAAGAACTTACCCACTCAAGATTCTACATGGGAGGATGAGAATTTTATACAGAAGCACCCAGAGCTACTCAAGCATTGAGGACAACACTTTTTTGAAGGAGAGGGGCATGTTAGGTCCCTATATTACTAGTATAGTCCCATATTGTTGTTAGTGTAACCCCCTTATTGTTATTATTGTACCCTTGTAACCCCCATTTTGTTATTATTGTGCCCTTAAATTATTATTGTTAGGTCGGCTAGGATTACATTGTGGCCCACTAGGACTACATTATGGCCCCATGGACTCCTATATATAGAAAGGAGGTTTTTTAAATTGTATCATCCAAGAATTGTTCATTTATGTAATGTATTGGAGGTTTCCCCCTCAAAGTGGCTCATTTCTAAGGCGTTGATATCTCTTTTATTCTATTTTTGGAGCTGGTTACACAACAAAGGTGCATTAGTAAGGCAAAAAGGCATTACCAAAAATTCATAATGACCATTATGAGTTTTGAATTTTTTTTTTCAAAATGTCTTCCATCTTCATTCTAGTTTGATGATATCATGAATGAAGATCCATCCTGGTGAAGTAAATTTCTCCATGTAATTCATTTAACAATTAATGAATGACATGAATGGGAAATCTATATTTAATAGTGAGATTTTTTAGCTCACTATAATACGGAAGCATATGCCACTATCCATCCTTCTGGCACACTAATACTATTGGAGAAAATAAATAACCTTGACAAGGTTGAATTATACTAGGGTCTAGGATTTCTACAACCATACGTTCAGTCTCACTCTTTTGGGATAAGGATATTTGTAGGACCTAATGTTTGGAGGAACACTTCCTTGAATCAAATTAATATCATGATCATGATCACAAATAGGTGGTAGGCCTTTCTAACTCTCAAACACCTTAGAATGATTGTCCAAGTATTTTTGGAGATCACGACAAATAGATGATTTTGATCTTTGAACCACTAGTGAGCATAATTGTGAAATTAAACCTAATTTTTATATATTCAAAATATTTTGCATGAAATTAGAGCTAATTATATTTCCCAGTTTCCCTATGATGACCCTTAATTCAATTTTATTTCCCCCACAAAAAGATCAAGAAAAGTTCTTGAAATTTAAAATATTTTGTCCCCATATATTGTAACCATTGGACTCCTAGTACAACATCAGTACCACCCATTAGAATGGAAAGCGTTGGACTATTATATTCATATTCCCCCATGGTTACATTGATATTATGGAACTCTCCAAAGAAATTTATAGTTCCTCCATTTGCAAGCATCACTTGACACTCTGGTGCTGGATATACGAAGCAATTCAATTCATTGGCTATCTTACAATGAATAAATTTATGGGTACTATCCAAATCGATGAGTATTATTATCTTTTTCTTCTTCATATATCCTTTATCTTGTGATCTTGAGGAGTGGTAGTTCCTGCCAATGGATTACAAGATATGGTTGGATTCATTTATTCTTTCTCTAGGGTTGGTTCCTAGTGTATATCCTCCTCTTTTGATGTTTCTTATTATTTTTATCCTTCCTCCTCACAATCTATGTAAAATAATATTTTCTGGGAGCAATTATTTCCTGTAGTGTATTTTATATCACAGTTATAACAAATCCCATTTGTTTTTTTTTCCTCCAATTGTTGTGGTGTGAACTTTGTAGGTTGTGGAAGGCTAGGAGAAAAAAAAAAATCATCTTTATAGTTTTTAGTGGTATACTTCCTTCTTGCCATATTTTTTCTTTCAACTTTTTCTTCCCACCCTGAATGCCTTCTCTAATGAATCAGGTTCCCAAAGGTGAAACTCATATTGGATAATTATCCATTAAAGTGAGTATCATGACCTCAATCATATGCTCCTCCAGAATATGAGTTACCCGGATATTTAATTTTTTAAAGTCCTCAATGCTATCCTCTGTTGAACCCTTTTGTTTGAGATTTATAAATTGGCTAAAGAATTTGTTTCTCTTTGTATCCTCATAATGTGCTATCATTTCCTCCGTAAAATTTCGCCAACTAACAAGTGGTTTATGAGAAAAATTCCATTGATAGCATACAAACTTATTAGGTTCTAAATATAAAGTTGAAAGGCGTACGTTTTGTGTGTGTTGCGCATCATGGAGCTCAAAATATTGCTCCATATGTAGTATCAACGTTACTAGATCCTTGCTATCAAACTTCCCCATATCAATTTTTGGAATGTGGTTGGTCTTAAACCCAACATTTGAGTCTCTAAAATCATAATTGGTATTCCTTTTATTCTCATCATGAGTTTCATGGAATACCTTTTCACCATTAGGAATCCTTTCTTGTAGTAACCTTATCAAACCTTCCTTCAAACCTTACATGTCATATTTTAAGCCATTCATTTCAACTTTTAAGCCATCCATATTTCCTTTTAAAACAGCCATGCCACCTTCTAGTTCATCTTTGGTAGCTCTTTGTGAGAGAAAAATGTATTGCACTTGGTCCCGTAATTTAGATATATCATGTTGTAGTTCTTCCTCTTCTTACGTCATAGTACATCTTTCAAAGGGCTTAATGGGTGTGGAATTTTTTTGTTTGGAAGTATTTTTGGAACCCAATACTTATATATATGCTTCAATATACTGCTGGAATCACTTGAAACTAATTTTTCAAAAAAAAATTATGCAATTTAAAAAAAATACACACCTTTTCCTTTATTTTAGGAGCTCTATCTTGTAAGAGTTGTAGCCATGTAATTTCATATCTCCAAGGTGTTGAGATTTGTCCTTATGTATCCCTCTAAATCTTCTTTCAAATTCCAAAAGTCATACCAAAATTGGATTGTTCAATATAAATTTATACCAAATATACCACAATGACTTGATTATGGACTGGTCGAGTAGAGCAAAGTTGTATGGGATGCCATGTGCGATTTTTTCAACATTTGACTCTAAAATTTCTACAGGGAAAACAAAATTCTGTGGGATTTCATACACTTTTTACAAAATTCAAATTTGATGTATGAAATGAAAGTTATGACGGTTTTCCTTAAGTCACCTGTTTGAGATGAAATTATCAAGCCTAAAAAAATCCTAACTTCCTTGGATTATATCCCCACAAATTTAAAGAACCAACATCTTAAATTAGTACACGATGGTCACCAATATTTTTTCTCTATGCATTCACAATTTCAACTTTTGAAGCTTCATAGAAAACAAGTTATACCGAAAATTCAAAGATGACCTATTTCAAGAAGCGAAATCCTAGAATCCAAAGCTCTAATACCAAATATTACTTAACAAGCTCACGAAACAGAAGAAAAGATAGATCAACGGCTTAAAAATTAGCCTCTTCGAGGGGGTAAAATCCTTTACATTACATAAAGGAAAAATTCTTGGAAGATACAAATTAAAATACCTCCTTTGTGTATATAGGATCCTTGTTAAACACCATGTTAAAGCACACACATGGTGTATGAGAAAGATGAACACACACACACAAGAGAATCAACACACAATGAAGGATAAGCTTGAGGCTCTCTTATTTTTCCATTATACATGATGTACATTTATACTACAATGGTGTGACTTTTGGTTTCATATTCCAAGTTCATTTGGACTCCATTGTGACTTTTCGTATTCCACACCTACCCATGTAGGATTAGGTGTTCCAACATCCCCCCTTAATCTGAAGGGGTATGTGTGAGTCCAAGAAAATATTTGTAATACAAATCTGCAAAGTATACATGGCAACACTTGGGCTGAATCAACTCTTGGAACGCAATACTTGTTGCAGTTCCCGGAACTCTTCCAAAACTGGCAAGAAGCTGAAGGCTTCTGCTAGAGGAATTGTCCCTCATAAAAAAGGGAGACCTTCAACCTAAAAGAAGGGAGGTCTACTACCTGTGATGGTTTTAGGATTACCAACAACTCTAGAATGCTTGAAGCATTTCCTGGAACTCAACTAATGCTAGAAAGAAGCTGAAGGCTGCTAAGCTGAATGCTTCTGCTAGAGGAAGTGTTCCTCATATGAAAGGGAGACCTTCGAACTAAAAGAAGGGAGGTCTACTACCTGTGGTGGTTTTAGGTTTTCCACCAACCAAAGACAATGGTTTTAGGTTATCCACCAACCGAAGGCATGCTCATGGGCATTTGTGTATTTGGCTACATCTCTGAATCCGGAATGACGAATTGTGGCTTAGGCTCGCTTGAACTACTGGCTACAACTCTGAACATGGAATGAGAGATTGTGGCTCAGGCTCACTTGATCTGTCGTCGAAGCTTGTACATGACCACCATTTTCTCCCCTGTCAGGGACAAGGTGAGATGATGGCGAAAAATCAACTGCAAGTTTGTTCAATATGCATGAACAAGTTCTAACATGTGTCATAAACATCTTCTTGGCTGCTAATGCCCATTGCCAAGAAACGATCCATCCAAGATGAATCTTGGTTCTTGCAGAAGGCTTGTGTCTGAAGCATCTGTCTGAAGAATGAGTGTGCCAACCATAGTGCTTGCATGGATGAAGATCAAAACAATGATCTTTCATATGGCCAACTCGATCATAGTGTTGGCATTTCTCAATCTCTTGTGGAAGTGGAATAGGATCTGGAACAACTGCAGGTGAACTGTCATACAGGAATCCAGCACTCTAAAATGTGATGGACTTGGTGTAGTCTGGAATATGAAAGGTCACATCCTTGTCATATCCAAGACCATTTCAGTGCTTGTTGTGGAAAATCTCTTCCCAAGGTTTGATGATTGGCTTGAGAAGTGCAGACTGAGCTGCTACATCTGCATGTACATCTGCTCTAGTGCAAGGACGTGAATGTGGATCAACTGCAGCTTTATCTTCTTTCTTCTGATGAGAGTCTTTCACAATATTCTGAACAAAAATAGGTTCAGAATGGTGACTCTTTTGCTGAAGTTCGTCTTGCTGAAGCTGAGTTTCCAACTGCAAAAACTCAATCTTTTTCTTGTGCATCTTGTAAACAACTTTGAATGTTACAAAGAGCATCCTTGCTCATTTTTATCACATCATCAACATTTGAATGAATGAGGTTATTCAACAACATTAATACCTCATTGATTTTGGCCATTTCAACAACTTAGGCTCAAAAAATGAAGGGTGTCGGCTTCAACTGAAAATGCACCCATTTACAATGTGATTCAACAACAAATACAAATGACTCTAAAGAATTTCTGACTATGGAAATCTCAAAGTACAAAGTGTGCTCCTCAAATGATGGAGGACAATCAACAATGACTTACATCAACAACTCAAATTCACCGATTCCAACTATGAATGAGCTACAAATTCTACTCAAAATACAATGTCAGCTCAATACATATCTCTGCAAAATATTTGTATATGTGTAGCTGAAAACACTTGTGCAAGAATATTTTTATGGCAGCTGAATTTTCTTCTTCAAAAAGCTGTTTTCAATGATGTCAAACTTGTCTTCTTATGTAAAATTTCTTCAAAAAATCACCCTTATGCCACAAATCACAAAACAAATCTGAAAATTTCTCTATACATATTCAATCCATCTGCTCACATGTCATTTTTCATTTCTGCTGTTCATATCTCTCTCCTTTTTCCTCTCTCTCTCTGTTGTTTTTTTTTATAATTAATTAAAAAATAAATTAATGAGAATTAATTAGAAATGGATGGAAGGGGATTAATTAAAAATGGGAGAGGGATTATTAAAAAAAATTAGTTTAAAACTAAGGGAGATGGATTATATAAAAATGGAATGGAGGGGCGGTATTGTATTATATGGTGGGGCGGTATTTAAAATTAAAAATTTATAAAACGAAATGTGTAATAGTGCGTGGGTAAGGGGAATGCCGAGGGATCGGGCAACAAGGGTGTTATAGGGAGAGTTGGAAGGCGGAAGAGGGCGTAGGGAAGTTTTGAGATCATGGAGTATAGCAGGTGATGGGCGTAGAGTATTTGCAGGGGCGGAGGCTAGCACATGAGGGAGGAAGGTCGAGGGCAGAGTTTGCCCAGAAATTTTTATTTTATTTTTTATTTTATTTTTTTAAATTAATAAAACAGCCATTGGGATGTATGGGTAGCAGTTAGTTGCAGAGTGGGCGTGTGAGGTGAGGCGTAGGGTAGTGAGTGTTGTAGGGAGCGTGTAGAAGCTGTTTGCAGTTTATGGTGAGAGCGTTGGGTGTTGCAAGCGGAGGGATTTTTGAGCATATAGTAGAATGGTGAGTGGAGTAGGGTGAGGGGTCTGCGTTGAGGCTGAGGAGTGTGAGTTGTAGGGGGAGCGATGTGAGCGTGTGGGAGTGGGAGAGTTGCAGGGGTTTTTTATTTTTTATTTATACATGATGTACATTTATACTACAATGGTGTGACTCTTGGTTTCATATTCCAAGGTCATTTGGACTCCATTGTGACTTTTCATATTCCACACCTACCCATGTAGGATTAGGTGTTCCAACAATCCTAAGGGTTCATAATATAATCAAAGCCTACATAGCCAAGGAAAAATAATAACCAAGGTCATGGGAAACTTATTCCAAGATAAATGTTGGGAAAAGCATCCTAGTGCAAGTATTCATATGGTCTATTATGGCTAAGGAAATTCGAAAAATAAATGACAAAGGATTTGAAAAGGAAAAGTGGCATTAATTGACATTTTATTTATGAAAATAATGGGAATTACGAGAAAAGGAAGGTGAAAGGTCATAGATTTTCTGTGAGGAATAAAATGAAGGAAAATAATGGAAAATGAAGAAAATGGAGGCCTCATTGATGAAAAGGCTTATGAGAATCAGTTGGTAACCTTTTGTTAGTTCATTTTTGGAGCTCTCTCTCTCACTCTTGGACATTTAGAGTATTCTTGGAGAACTCTAGCATTAAATCAAGAAAAAAAAAAGGGATATCCAACAGGGAGAATGGATATAAAGATCAATCAAGGAAGATAATAATCAATAAAATACAATAGGATTACTTGTAGGTATCACATTTTCATGTGTGCTTTCCTTTTTAGTTTTGGCATGCATGGTACATGCATATGTGTTCTTGGTTCTCTTGATGTCACTGGAATGGGTTTTTCCCAATGTGACCGTGTTCTTTAGCGAAGACTTGCCATTTTCGAATAACCGTGGTTTGATGAGTTTTTCTTGTTTTTGTTGAGCTGTATTGTTAGATGGACTAGAAGTTGAGTGGGGTTGTATGAGGATTATTCACAAGGAATAGGAATCTCAAGATGTGATACATGGTAAATCCTATATTTCAACATCTCGATTGAGCTTAGGAATCCTCGACTAGTGAATGACGTGATACACAATAAAGCTTAGTGGTGAATACCATTGATTGTGACTATGAATCCCTTGACCGGTAATGGAGAAATACACGGTAAAGCCAAAGGGTGAATACCTCATAGGCCTAGGAATCCCTAGACTAGTAATGATGAAATACATGATAAAGTTGAGAGGTTGACATGCAAAAATTACTCACACTTTAGGTTGAGAGATCTGAAAGTATCCATCCTTGTTTAGACCTAGTGATATGGTGGGGAATGTGGTAAATACTAGTTATATTAATGATCAGATTTGGATCAATGACCTAAGTGATAACTCAAAATTAAAAGTGTTCAAAATAGTGTCCAACCTGAGCGACTAGATAGATCTTGTCTTCCACATTCCAACACTGCAAACGGTTTGAAAGACCGACACCATATGAAGATGTTACCATGATTCGGAAAGTCCAGTAAAATGCAATTTTGGGATTTCGACCAAGTTTGACTAGGCCTTTGAATATTCAAAAAGAGGATATTCTAGGGAATATTTCTGGAATATTCAAAAAAGATAATATTCCAGGCCAGCCAGTGAATGCCAAGTGGCACGTTTTGGTTCGTTGTTGGCTATGCAATTTGGAATTTTCAGCCAATGATACGGTGACATGTGGCCAGCCCTAAGGCTGCCACGTGTCTTTGGGACTGCGTAAAATTTTTTTGTGTGGGTCGCTGGGGCTCGACCCCAAGACCTCTCTGCATGCACTGAGAGCTCTACAATTTCATCTATCAGATGGTTCTTAACCACCATAGGAGTGTGGAAATAATTATGTTTTAGTACATATGCATTTGGCAGTTGGAGGGGCAATCCCCAAGCGCGAGTCCCTCCCAATGCCCTTAAGCGCCGCGACCCTAGGCTAATAATTTAAGTCCCTACCCATAGTAGTTACATCCCCCAGTTGTTTGGTAGAAGTTACATGTGAATTTGACCATTGCGTTAAATATTTGTTTAACCGGGAGTATGGGAACCTTATCCCATAGTTTGTGCATAGTTCCCCGGTAGTTACGGTAACTTGACCATGGAGAGTTCAGGAACATGTGCCCACTCTAACAACCATATAACATGTTGCAGTCTGAAATTGGTGGATAGGTTAGGGTGTGACCAAATTTTAGAGAAATGGTGAAACTTAACATCGGACAACTTCAGTTCTCCATTTTTAGTGGAGGATTTTTAGGGGACATTGGGAAAATTGAGTTTAGGCTCTATATTGAGCTAGATTCGTCCATTCTGAGGGTGCCAATAGTCAATTTCGAGTATCGAAAACATTCCGGACTCATTGGTGAGGGTTTTAGAGCCCTCATAATAATTTTTATTAGGTTTTTTTTCAGATAATTTCTAGGGACCATGAGGGCCACCACGGTCCAGCACTAGTTTGAGGCCTAGCCAGGGCAGCTAGAGGCCTTTCTCAAGAATCCAATCATCAATTTTAGATGTTTCAGAAATTATGTAGCTAATGGTGTGTTTTTAAGATCCTGTAGATGAATTTTGAAATCCAAGATGCTTTAGTTAAGTTCCAGGGGCCACTAGTGCCAACAAGTGCTAGCAGTAGAATGAGGCCTATCCAAGGCAGCCAATATCCATTCTCAGCAAACCAATAGTCATTTATGGATGCAATGAGCATTATGAATCCATTAATGTATTTTTTAGAAGCTTTTGAATATTTTTGAAGGCCGAGAGGCTACATATAAGTTTTCAGTGACCCTGGAGCTAGGGGGTGCCACTAGGTGTTGGAGGCGAAACCGGAGCAGCTAGACACCAATTTCTACAATTCAATAGTATATTATGACTATTTTGGAAATTTAAAATCCAATGAAACTATTTTTAGAGACTTCTAAAGAATTCTAAATGTCAAAGAGCCACAGGGAAGTTTTGGGCAGCCCAGGGCCATGAGTAGATAGAGGCCTAGATTGGGGAGCCAGTTCTCTTTTGGAGCAAATGATCAGTCCAATTTGGATTTATGATATTTGATGGAGATAGTAGGTGTTACACCATTTTTTGGTCATCTAACCTATTATCATTAGATGGACCCAAGTACACCATGTAAGACCAATTTTACCCTAAGTAAAATTGCCTTCACTATGTTAAATAACTTAATAAACCACATTTATTAGGTTGTTTATGGTCCAAACAGGAAACCCCAAAAGGAAATATTAAATAAACCTATATTTGTTTGATTTTCCTCATGGAATAATTAATTAAACCATAATTTAATTATTATTCCCAGTCATGTTTAACCCAAAAACAAAGAAATTAATTAGATAAACCTTTATTTATCTTATGATTTTCTAGGAATATTTATTTAAATCTTATTTAGATAATATTCCTTGTTAAATATGACCAAATCACCCACAAATAATTAAATAAATCATTATTTATTTGATTATCTTCTAACCACTTCCTTAAAAAGATAAATAAATCTTTTATTTATTTATTATTAACAAATAAAGGGATTTGACCCAAGTCAAATACTTTTTCCCTCCAACAAATATAATAAAATATTCCATAAAAGGTGGATCTAGATTTGGTTAACATTATTTTAATCATGCACCAAGATCTAGAATGACCCAATATTTTGTTAGAAATAGGAGGGTTTTTTCTACCATTCTTCACCTTTTGTTGCCTATTAGATCACTCTGGATCTATACACTTGGTCACATTTTTCTACCATTTGCTGTGTGAGCTCCCTTTGAGTTCCATTCTTTGTGTGGGTTTTCTACACCAACAAGAGAGAGAGATTTTAGATTTGAGGTGCTGAGGACTTCCAAGAACCCATCCCACTGAGGAGAATTGGATACGCCTTCTTGTTTTCCTCCCAGGTGCCCGATTAATACAAAAATTCTTTCAAAAATTGTTCTTGTCTTGTCTATTGGTATATGGAGCAAACCCTTGTTTTTATTGCTTACTGTATTTCCATGCATAGATCTAGTTTTTGCAGCTCTTTTCTTGTTCAACTAACCGCAGATCTGAAGATATTGGCAGCCACTTTTGTTGTTAGGGCTATTATTTATGCGTAGCTAAAGTGGTCCTTTTTCGTACGCTTCGACAAAGGATTCATACTAACAGTAGGTTAGGTTTCAAGGATAGAAAAATAATTCTAAGGGAGTTAGTGCCATATAGAATCTTAGTGTAGCTCAAGAGCACTGAGAGAGGGAATCAAGTCTAAGGAAGCCTAGATTTGTTTTTAGAGTGATGACAGCCATGACAGGGGTATGATGGTATTCTAAAACCAATGGTACATCCAAAATAACCATTGGAGTTAATTATTTACTTGTAAAAGAATATTTTCATCATAATCCCAAAAAGCCAAGTCAATATTAAAAGAGCTCAAGGAGACGTAGCCCACAATATTCGGGTGAACTCCTAGATTAAATTTTCTGTTATGTGTTTTTTTTCCATAGAAAAAAATTCAACCATCTATTAATATAGAAAGTTACATAGCATATGCATAGAATTTCAAGAAAACTCCATTTCTCCCTTATCAGGAAAAAGCACAGTTTCGGCTGTTGTAAATACATGCAAGTATTTCCAAAATAGCCCAGCCATAAGAGTCTTAAAAAAGATAATCCAGTACTTTTTCCACCTCCCCGATTCCTTTTAAAGGAGACAGCTAAATTTTTTTTTTATGTGTTGATGTTTATCTACTGCATTATATGTCTGTTGCACATGTTTAATATCAAAAAAAAAAAAATGTTCTTAAATCACTTAAACAATTAAAAAAAACATACACTTGTTTCAAGTATAAAATTTTGTACAAGTCAAGTATAAGTTAGATATTTTATTTGTTCAACTAAGTGGGAGGTTCTTGAAAAACATAACAATTTATCCAACCCATTGATAGATTAGGTTGGTATCATAGAAATAGTTGTTTGATTTACAAAGAACTAGTTTTCTTGTTTGACTTGAAAGGTGTTTAAATAGTGCAAGGAATTGGATTGTTTGCAAAATGATTGTTGCTTACAATTTTGAGTTTTCTAGAGGTGAAGGGAAAGCTATATATAGCTAATTCTAGAAGAGGAAATTAAGGAAGAAGGCTGAAGGCATTCTCCTTACCCAAATGACCTTAAGGCAATCCTTGAAGCACAAGAGGTTTTGTTTGCACAAGGCTGCATGAGGAAGAATTTTACTCTGCAGCCATTTTTTTCTGAAGCTTTGTCAATTGTTTTTGAAAGATTTTTGAGTTTTGTTGAATTTATTTAGTTCATTGACATAATGATGACAATTTCATCAAGTGAGGTTTCAAAATCCTCCTCCTTCACAATATTCTTCGATGAATAAATGAAGAGATACTTCTACATCCTGAAGGATATGGTGCAAATTTTGTATGACGATAGAAGAGAAATCACTAGACTTCATGAGCAATTGGTTTCTATGGATCAAGAGAAGGAATAAATTCTTCAAATAATGCATGATATGGAGATGCAGCTCCATCAAAACCAAGAGGCCTTAACCAAGTACATGCATGAAGCAGAGGTAATTCACTAAAATTTGTCTTCAATTTCCTCTTCAGAAAGATGTGTTGGTTCATTTGAAAAGCATAGTAGTGGTATAGGGTCCAAGTTGATGTTTAAAATGGGCTATTAATGGAAGCGTTTAGGAAAACATGCACAATGCATGATTTATCCTATTTTGGTTGAGGAAAGACCTAAGAATTTTGGCCTTGTTTATGTTCAATCTAATGGCGAAAACTCTAAATCCATGAAGGAATGTGAGACAACTTGAAAGATATTTTTTTTTTCCAAGTTCTAAACCAGAAACATGTCATGTTTGTTTTCAATTTGATTTCCATTTTTTGAAGCCTATGTTGCAGCAAGAATATTGTAGAGATGCAACTATTGGCGAGCATGACAGTTTAGACAGCTATCAAGACATGAACACTGATGTTAGTCTTCAAAGAAAAGCTGGAACCTCTACTAGTTCATCTCCTCATGAAGGTAAAAAATATGGACATGCAAAGAAACATTTGAGGTATAATTCTTCCCATAGTCAAGTTGATTATGTTTCTAATAAGCATGGAAAATTTGCATGCCTGAATGGTAGAAAGAGTTGATGTGCATATTGTGATCTATATAACCATGTTGTTTCAAAATGCTGGAGGAGGATGAAGGAATACAAGAAACAGATGAAGGAAGGGCAACTTGCAAATAAGGTGCAAAGGACTTGCACACATTACTAGAGAAAGGGACTTGTTGTTTCCGAATGTTGGAAATTGCATCCAACTAATCATTCCAAGAACATGAGGCGAGAGGATAGAAGGCTGGCGAAAGTGGAACCAAATATTTTGTCATTCACGTGAGAACAAATGTTTCACATTTCGAATATTTTCAACAACAAAAGTCGTCGTGGAAGTGGCTTGATAAGAAGTGGTTTGACTTCTTGACACAGTAATATATACATTCATTTGTACATATGAAAATTTTAGTTATGTATGCATGATTTCTGTTGTAATATTGTGTTTATTTGAGCCATATTGGATCGATGATCAAGGACATGATGTTTAGCTACCTTCTGTAAATTTCTCGCCATAATTTTATGAGTGAGTTTAAGGAAGAAAATTCTTGACAAGAGGACAAGAGCATTCAAGAATGGATGTGTTGACTACCTTCAATTTTTTGTTCAAAGGCACTAAGCCATTCAAGGAAAAGTGTATGGAGGCTAAAAAGTGAGGGTGTTGTACTCTCATCTACTGAACAGAACATGTAATCAGTCTTTTGGGGTCCAAAAGATTGCCAATGGGGAGGTGTGATCAGATTGGGATCAAGGACCTAAGTGATATCTCAAAATTCAAAGTGTTCAAAAGAATGTCTAACCTGAACGATCATATATATCTCTTCTTGATGATTTGGGTTCCATGAAGGTTTGAAAAACTTACACGGTATGAATAATTTAACGCGATTTTAAAAGTCCAGTAAATTGCAATTTTTGTCTTTTCACCAAGTTTGACTGGGCCTTTAAATATTCAAAAAAGAGAATATTCCTGGAATATTCCTCGAAATATTCCCCAAAATATTCCTTCTGGGCCGACCAGTGAATTCCAAGTGGCACGTTGTGGTTTTTTGTGGGTTGTATGATTTGGAATTTTCAGCCAATGATAGGATGACTTGTGGCCAAACCTAAGGCCGCCACATGTCCCCCAGACTGTGTAACAAAATTTTGTGTCGGTCGCCAGGGCTCAACCCTGAGATCTATCTGCATGCACGCAATTCCTCTACCATTTCATATATTGGATGGTGATTAAGCACCATAGGAGTGTGTCATTAATTATTTTTTAATATATATGCATTTGGGGGTTGTAGGGGCCTGCCCCTCCCCATGCGTTAAAGCGCTGTGACCTCGGGCTAAGAATTTAAGCCCCTACCCATAATAGTTACATCTGCTGGTTTTTCAGGAGTCGTTACATGCGAATTTTTTAGCTAGATCCATTCACAGTTGCATTCACTATGTGTTTAACCAGAATTATGGGAACCTTATCCCATAGTTTGTGCATAGTTCCTGAACAGTTACGGTAACTTGACCTCGGAGAGTTCACGAACATGTGCACACTCTAATCACCATATTAAATGTTACGGTTTGAAACTAGAATACAGGTTAGTGCGCGACCAAATTTCAGAGATTTTTCCAAACTTAACTTCAAATAACTTCGGTTCTCCATTTTTAGTGGAGGAGTTTCAGGGGACAGTGGGAAAATTGAGTTTAGGCTCTATCTTGAGCTATATTTGTCCATTCTGAGGGTGTCAATAGTAAATTTATACTATCTCGAACATTCCAAAATCATTGGTGAGGGTTCAAAAGCACTCATAGGACTTTTGATAAGGTTTTTTTCTTCAGATAAGTTGTAGGGGCCTTTAGGGCCACCATGGGCGAGTGGGAGTTTGAAGCCTAGCTAAGGAAGCTAGAGGCCTTTCTCAACAATCCAATAGTCAATTTTGGATGTTTCAGACATTATAGAACTAATTTTTTGGTTTTTATATCCTGTAGAGGACTTTTGAATACTGATATGCTGGAGTGAAGTTACAGGGGCCACTAGGGCCAGCAAGTGCCACCAGGAGAATGAGGCCTATCCAGGGCAGCAAGTATCCATTCTCAGCAAAAAAATATTCATTTTTGATTGTAATGACAATTATTAATCCATTTAAAGAGTTTAAAGAATCTTTTGAATAATTCTGAAGGCATATAAGCTTCATATAAGTTTTCACTGACCCGAGAGCCATGGGGTGCCAGCAGGTGTTGGAGGCGAACCTGGGGCAGTCGAAGGCCAATTTCTACAAGTGAATAGTATGTTATAATTATTTTGTACATTTTGAATCCAATTAAAATATTTTTATATCCTTTTGAAGAATTCTGAAGGGATAAGAGCCACAGGGAATTTTTGGGCAACCTAGGGCCATCAGTGGATGGAGGCCTAGATTGGGGAGCCTTTGCTCTTTTGGAGAAAATGATCAGTCCATTTTTGAGGTATGATATGTGTTGGAGATATTAGGTGAGGTTTCAAGGACAAAAAAATAATTCTGAGGGAGTTAGTTCCATAGAGAAGGTCAATGTATCTCAAGAGCAACTACAGAAGGAATCAAGTCTAAGGAAGCCTAGATCTATTTTTAGAGTGATGACAACCATGAAAGGGATATGGTGGTATTATAAACCCAATGGTACATCGAAAATAATCATTGGAGTTACGTATTTACTTGTAAGAGAGTATTTTCATCATAATCCCAAAGACCTAAGTCAAGATGACAAGAGCTCAAGGAGATGTAGCCCACGATATTCAAGTGAAATCCTAGATTAAATTTGTTGTTATGTGTTGATGTTTATTTGCTTCATTATATGGATTTTTCACATGTTTAATATCAATAAAAACAAATGTTCTTAAAGAAGTTAAACAATTAAAAAAAATACACTTGTTTCAAGTATAAAATTCCGCACAAGTCAAGTATCAGCTAGATATTTTATTTGTTTAACTAAGTGGGAGGTTCTTGAAAAAAAATAACAATTTATCCAACCCATTGATAGATTATTTAATGAGGGTTGAGATGGTTTGGCCTCTAAAATTTCTGGTTGGTTTTGTTATGAAGTCCCACATTCATGCTTGGAATACGGCATGGGGGTGATTGGTTGAACGAAATATTTGGTTCAGCCAAATCTTTCGTCAGATGGTTCATGGAAGTACCATAATTGGCTAGATTTTTCCTTCATTAATAAGACCTTCTTCCCTTGGTATTTCATGTGTAAATGTATTGACTTTTATTTGGATTCTATGGATGTTATATCCTTGTTATTATTTTTTTTTTAAATGTTGGTTATTAGTATGTTTTATGAGAGACTTCATCTATGGATATCATCATATTTTAATGAGAAAATGAATGAAAAATGAATACATTACCTCAATATATGATAATATCTATTGCGATATGGCATCAATGCTTCCTATCGAATCTTAGATAAGTATGAGATTCCTATGCTCGGATTTGATTTTATGATTTGTATATTACATACTTGTGACATGCTTGATGAAATTTCTGTCATGGCTAGTAGGGGTCAGATCAAGTACTTGTATCAATGTTCACATTAATAACTTTGTTCACATGCTATTTATCATTCTTGAAGTTTTCAGAAGTTTATAAGAAATGTCCTGATTCCAGGCTCTGAAAAAGTGGCACACAATCTAGGTTTGTTGGCACATAAGTAGCTGGAGAAGTCCAAAATCGCTGACATGAATTTCTGTGGGAGAAACTGTAAGGCCTTCGTAACTTGTAGGGCTTGTCATGGGAGTGACTAAGGGTCCATATCAAAAAAAAATAATAAGTTGTATCTAGTGTTGATCACCTAGAAGGGTTGGTTGGATCCTGAAGGTCATGTACTATGTGTGGAAGGTCATATTGGTTGTGTTATGTTGGTTCCATGATGTTAAGGTGACCTAGGAGTTTGAATCAAATCATAGTATCCTCTCGTCACATCATTACCCCAGTGGATTGATTAACTTGGGTAAATATTGGAGGAAGGTGTTACAATATTCATTTCCTAAAACTTTTTTTGTTCAATCTACTGCTAAAAAACTTTAAGAAGAGAACATGATTATACATCCTTTACGAATAGAGAGTTCCATAGAATATTTAATATGAATACAAGGAACAAAAAAAAATTCTAGATTATTTTCTCTAAAAATATAGGATTGATACAACTTTATACCGCTCAAAAGATCAAAATTGTGTTTTTCTTTCAATTTGTCCAAGATATAAAACTAAGAGAAAACAAAATGAGAAATGTGGCATGAGGATTTTGAGAAAGATTAAAAAGAGTACATTTTCCTTTATGAGAATATTAAACCATATGATACAAACAAAAATATAAGGAAATGATGTTAATAACATTATAAATCTATTATGATTTAAATCCTATTATGAAAATATCAAAGCTATATATTTATAAAAAAAATAATGTGTCATCCTTCTCTTACAAACTTGAATAATATGTAATGAATATAGATTATGTGCTAGAGAGTTTTCTAAAATATCTGATATGAAGAGAGGAAATAAAATATATCACTAATCTGGTTTCTCCAAAAAAATATCATGGTGTTTGGACTAAGAGAACATAATAAATTTCTATTGGGTGGGATAATGATCTACCCATAATGGGATGGATAAAAGAATTATCAACTCATTTTCCAAAGTGGCTTCCATTCTCAACCCTGCCTCTTGAGGTTTGAACCTAAGAACTTATAGTGGGACCAAACCCCACTCAATCTAAATCATCAACACATCATCGGTCTTTTTAAGAATTCAACATATTAGACCCCATCAAAGGAACGAATATTAAAAACTATTTCATGATTGACTTTGCATTAGTTATGCTTTGAAAAAAAATATTTACCTATTTTTTGATGTAAACAATTAGGTATATAATATTTTATTCTTGTGATATACTAGACTTTTATTTTTGTACCATTGTATTGGTGAAATAAATTCAAGTGTTATGGAGAAATGAATGGAAATATAAAAAAGTGAACAAAATGACAAAAAAAATTAGAAACTTCAAAACTGAAAGCCAATAATCTGAATTAGAAAAAAAAAAAACCTTATAACTAATCCAAGAAATTTGGAGCACCCCTCTTGGATTGGAATCCATATTCACCCTAGCTTGTGTGATGGTTTATGGAAGGGATGAAAACTTTTGTAGGAAGTTTTCCTACAAATTTTTCGTCCTTATGTATGTTTAGAATTTTCATGAACGGCGAGATATTACTCACGAATTGTTGGACATGACTTTAAAATTATTTTTGGTTCCTTAGTTGGATGCTTAGTATCCAGATCATCTATCCATCTAGCCAAAATTTGGTATTATGGATTATGATTTCCCAAAATTCCCAATTTCTCTCAAAAATCGTGAAGTGTTTGTCAACTTAAGTGTGCAACAAAGGGGGGTTACTCGTATTTTTAGGTCTCCCTAGTAGAACCTAGTTGCAAGAAGGGAACTTGGAAAGTAAGGAATTAGGGACTTGGATCCTCAAAAATTCCCCATTTATTTTTAGGTCCTTGTCCCAAAAGTGATTTTGTATCATGATCATAGCAAAGAATTATGTGCTTACATTGGCTAGAAACATTCAATTTTAGATAGGAATCCTTGTGAGGGAGATGTTACTCCTCTGTTGAGGGAGAGACTAAAGATGACAAAAGGTCTCATGCATTATGGCATCAAGAGTGATTCCACCATATTTATAGTTTTTGGTTTGAAAGGAGACTCTAGGGGATAAGGGGCTTCCTCAGTATCAAAGTCTTTCGAAGACACCCTAAATCTCTGCCCCAACTCTCAACAATCCAAGGAACTTTCATGTCAAGCCTTTGTGGTACAACACTCTTCAGAGACCCCATCGTTGGAGGTGAATGTTGTTATCACCAAGCTAAGGGTGGAATATTATAAAAAATGGATGATTATATGCCAATTTAATTTCTTTTGAACATCATCATCTACCCTTCGAGAGTGGATTCACATGAAATAGTATTATATAATATAGTTCCTCTAATATTAGAAAGGTTATTTTGTGATTTCCTTTAAAAATATTGAAGTCCTAAATAAGTTTCTTGACCAAGGGCCTTGGTTTTGGGGAAGATTTTCTCTATCCATTCAATGATGGTTTCCTAAATTCAACCCTCTCACTATGAATACTATTCCTATTCTTGTCTAAGTTAGAATTCTAAACTTACCCATCTAATGGATCTGACTATGTATTCTAGAAGACATTGGGGATTTAGTAAGTTGATTCATCAATGTGGGTAGCGATATATTGGGAAAAAGTGATGACCAATTTCATCTGTATATGTGTCAAAGTGGACCTCAGTGAAGGTTTACAAGACAAAATCATCCTCATGTGGGAGGGTAAGGATTATTCCCATAATTGGATTATGAGAATACAAAGTTTAGGTGTACATGGTGCCAACACCTTGGACACCTTCAGAATGCATCTCCCTCTTTTGAAGGTGTGTTCTAATCAGAGGTACTGAAGAAATATAGCCATGGATGACAGGACCCAAAGCTAACAGATGATTCTAAAAACAATGTTGGATAGATGAAAGATGGCTCTGAGGTACATAATCCATCCTTAGATAGATCAACCTCTTCTGATACAATTCAACCCCCAATAGCATCGCCTTAACCCTTAGTTGAGGAGAATCACCCAGTGAAGGATAGTGAAAGCACCTCAACTTTAATTGTGTCGGTTATCTGTAAAAATAGATCTCATGAATTTAAACATTTAGATATGGAGAAATAAATAGTGACCTTAGTTAAACTAGTTGATATGAATGGGAATATTAGTGTTTGTTGTGTTAAATTTTAGTTCAGAATATAAACAAAGTGCCTGAGGATTATAAGGTAAATTTGAAGTTAAAAAATATTTTTTAGGTGTTTTTCTATGAATTTCTTAAGAAAATTAACAAAACCAAAACACTAAATAACAACATATAATAGACATGAACATCACCATAAATAGTAACACAACAACACATGATGAAAGAGTTAACCTTGCCTGAGCTACATCTCACTGGTCCAACTCCCAATGGCTTGGCCCTCTTCTATTATGCTCAAAAGTTTGATTACATATGTTTACAATGCTCAAACAACTTTGAAACATGTTCCATTAGCTCCAGAATTTCCAAAACTTCATTTTTATCCTCTTTCTACCTCGAATTTGGTCAAAAAATGACTAAGTTATTACATCCCCAAGTTTTGGCACTAACAACTCTGCAATTTCTACAAAATCTATCATCATCCTACAAATCCGCATTTACTTCCTCTAACTAAGTGCCAAATTTCCTAATTTCTGGGAGAAATTTTTGGCACTTTAATTTTTACAATAAGGCAGAATGAGCAAATTTATTTTTAAAATAAAAAACCTATGGGTTTTATGCTAACCTTTGGACTTACATTAAGTGTGGACACATATAATAGTTTCCATTTAAATTTCATGGTTATGGACCATTAGGTGGGATGCGGGGCTAGCCTCCCACCCATGGTACAACCCCCAAGTTGTGACCAAGGTTGGGGCTAGACCTTGACCCCCTGCCCCATGGCAAAAATCACATTGAAACAAAAATATGATGTACCCATAGTGTATTTAGTAACATTATTATGGCACATTGATAAAGGCTTGGTTCTCATCGCTGGGAGGTCACAGGTTCGACCCTCTTCCGCTTCGCTTGTACTATAACCATAATTTTGGTGGCCTTCAGGCTACCATGTGGTGGCCCCTATCTATTCCATGTGGCAACCTCTGATTGGCCACCCAATTAACCAATAAAAAGTTTACCATTTGACCCAATAAAAACATGCCACTTGGCACAATATCATATTCCATAGGAAGTCCATTAAATAGGACAACCTGCCACTTTTTATTCCCAGTCAGTAGTATGGACTGGTGACTGGGCTATCCCTGCAATTGTTTTTTCCAAAAAAAAATATTGTTTGACAAAGTGGACAAAAATCGTTTTTGGGAGCATACAGTTTCATTTTTTTGCAGAACGAATTCCACCAAATTCAAGACGACGAGATCTACACAGTCATTCAGGTTCCATACCATTTTGACATCTTTCAATTTTTATCATAATTTTGAGCACTTGATCAATCCTCCCCACCGGAAGATTTTGAACCCCAAAATATCACTTTTAATTGTTCAACATATGAGGGTATAGTTTTCTCACTTTTCCAATCTCGATCCATTTGGCCATAGAAGTATTTTTTACTTTGAGTCCCACATGAAGGTCAGCTACACTCCCTCGTTTTGATGTACATATTATTTTTTCAATAATGGTATCTTGCTGAAGCTCAACAAGTTATTCTGGAGAAAATTCCTCGGAGGAAGGAATCTGAACTTTTTCTCCTTGATCTTCAACCAATAGAGGCTTATACAATCTTAAATTCTCAACATTAACAATAGAGTAAATTTGCATGTACGAAGGAAAATATAACTTTAAGGAATTGTCACCAATCTTTCCCAAAATTATGAAGGGGTCATAACAAATTTGTTTTAGTTTTTACCTTCCCCTTGAAGCCTCTCTTTTCTAATGTGAAGCCAAAATTTGTCACAAACTTGGAACTTGTGATCTACACCATGCTTGTCATGCCTTGGTTTGTACTTTCCTTGGCTCTTTTAAAGCTCATCTTGAAATTTTTTATGTATAATTTGGATTTTTTATATGAACTTCTTGGGTTTTTCTATCACCATCCTTCCCAAAAATGAAATCCAATGGAGACCTAGGAAAGTATCCAAGACATGCCTCAAATGGTGATGTTTGTGTAGAGGAGTGTTTTGCATGGTTGTAAGCATGTTGAATGTAATGCAACTATTCACCCCACAACTTAGGATGCTTGTTGCAGTATCCTTGAAGAAGATTTATCTGAGTTCAATTGACCTCCTTAGTTTTACAATCTATTTGTCGATGAAAGGCTATACTCTTTTTCAACTTGGTATCCATCAAGTCCCAAAAAATGGACCAAAAATTCGCAACGAATCGAAAATCTTAATCACTAACAATGGATGTGGGCAATCCAAAATGAACCGAAACATGCTGAAAGAATAAGTGAGTTTTTTGTTCATTTGTATTCTTTTTTCTACTTGGAATTAAGATACGCATATTTTGAGCCTATTCACAACTACATACAAATAATAATGACCTCTTTTTTGATAATGGAATACCTCCCACATAATCCATAGAAACATTTTCCCATGGATGTGAAGTTACATGAAGTGGCGTGTACAATCCTAACTTCATATTTCTAGGCTTACTGACTTCACGCAATGAAAAAACGTTAATGAAACGTGACACACTTTCAAGCATACGAGGCCAATAACAATACCTCTAAATATGTGACATTTTTTTTCGTACAATGAAATCTCCAGCAATAAGAGAAATGTGTTTTTCCATTATGACATTCACTCTCTCCCCCAGTGGAATAAAAATCTTTCCCAAATGATACAACAAGTTATTATGTACATGGTAATCCAATTCCTCTACTTTTTTGGCTTGACTCTATTTTGCATAAACATCTTGAAAGTAATTGTGAAATGCATATTGCTCAACATAACTTTCTTGCAAAATAGAATTATGCTTGATTAAATTAGCTACACTAACAATAGGCCTAGAAAGCATATCATAAAAGTTGTTGTATATACCCTTCTTATACCTGATGACCAAGTGGAATTCTTTTGGGAAACACATACATCAAAAATGCCTTGGTTGTTGCAAATTATTTTGTGATTGCAAGTAGTGAAATGGTTGGTGGTTGGTGTGTATGATGGTTTCCTTTCCTATCAAGTAGTGTTTCCACTTTTTCACACTTTGAACCAATGAAATAAAACTCCTTGTCATAAGTAGGATAGTTAATCACTGCACCATTTAAATTTTCTGAATGAAATGAAATGGGCTTACCATGTGATTATGAGTTCATAAATTTTTCTCAAAATTGAAAGTTATGGGATTGGGTTGAAAATAGGATGGTAGCATATATCTCATCTTCCTGATTCTAGTTCCTTGAACGGTTCGAAAAACCAATGTCGTGTGAGGGAGATATCACATTCTAATCAAATTCCGAAGCAACTAAATTTTGTGACAAGGTTGATTGGGATACCCAGTCAACATGGAGGGTTAACAGTCAGAAAAAGGAGTATTACAAGGAATATTCCTTTCCCCATAACTAATCCTACATTGAGAAGTGGTGCATTATGATTTTTTGGTGGATTGTACGTTGTTTTTTGGAGGACCAATTATAGGGTGACACATGTCCATCCATGAGGCCGCCATGTCTCCCAAAGGTGTTAGTGTAATATTTTTATAAATTTCCATAGGGCTTGACCTTGTGACCTTTGGCAGCACACACACAGGTCTCCAGTGTCTATGCTACAATATGTTACTTAATATTTATAGAGCACATGTGATATTTAAACTTTATTGTAATATGGTTTGGGGGTTGGGACCGCTAACAGTCCCAACCTGCCAGTGATCCCATAGAACATCATCACATTGTAAACAGTTATCACAACCTGCAATCATTATCCACCAACCAAAAAATTCATAGTTAAATGCTATGCCTTGTCACATGGCAATGTTTCCGCTCGGTTAAGCTGACGGTTTTGTTAACCCGGCTTTTAATACTCCGCCGACAGTTACATTTCAACCTTATCACATGCTACCTCTCTGCATGGTTAAAGCCTTATCTGCCAGCAGTTTCATTTAACTATGCCTTTAAATCCAAGTTTTGGAACCTTATCCCAAGGTTTAAGCAGAGTTTCGCTCCACCAGAAGTAGTGACTGCTAAATAGAGGTTGGCATGTGACCACCCCTAACCACCTAAATTTAATGTTGTGGTTTATTTTGGTGGAAATATAGCCAGTGCTATATTTTGTGTGGAAATTTCCAAAATAACTCTAGTTAAGTTTTTTTCTCCAGAATTGGTGGAGCTTTTGTAGGTGTTACTGGGAAAATGAGTTGGAGACTCAATTTTCACCCATTTGGGGGGACTTAAGAGTCATTATTGACTAATTGGAGCATTCTAGTGCCATTGGTGTAGAGAAAAAAGTCATTAGAGGCCTATAACTACATTTATTTGTAAAATTTTGAGCATAATGAAGGATGGACATGCCATTGGGTGCTGGAAAAGTAGATGTATCCCAGAAGGGGTGAACTATTTCATCATGTTTTATGTGTAAATGTTATGTGATGTTTTATTTCTTTGTTTTACACTGTTTTTCAGTGTTATTTAGGCTTATTTTCATGCTTAAAATTCATTATATCATCTGAAATTATGGCTAAAATCCTTAATAGTTAAGCAAAATAATGAGGCAAGTATTCACATGTTTTATAACTGAAAATACACTTAGCACAACAAAGCTAATACAGTCCTTTCAGATCAGATAGGAATCAAAGCTAGAGTTATTCACTGGTGTTGTTTTGTGCAAAGAATTGTTTAACTACTTGCAATTTTTAGATGCTTACAAGGCTTAAGCTCAAGAGAGGAGAAGGTAAATTGGTGGGAGAAGAAGAGTCTCAAGAAGAGCCAAAGCAAAGGAGAGCAAGGTTTCCACAATCTCCAAGACCTAGTTCACCTCCTAAAGAAGAAGAAGCTACAATAAGCATGCCTCCAGAGGAAGGAAAAATCCCTAAATAAGTAGACCCTAAAGAGGGAGAAAGAGTGTTCAGGAAAGCAATCCTTGACATGACATAGATGGTTAGAATCATTTATCAAGAAAGGAATGAGAGACTAGAATGAGAAGGATCCGAAATTCACAAGGAAGGATAGGGATCATCCGGAGGTGACAATGATGAAGAGAAGTCAAATAAGGGAAATGGAGTAAATGGAGGCAATGGAGAGCCACCATCCTCATCCTCATTATATTCATCATCCTCTACTCTGGTACATCAGCCACACAAGTGAAAGAACACTAGTAAAATTCGTTTTTTAAAACTTGATGTTAAGTTTGAATTGCCAATGTTTAACGGTGAATTCAATACAAAAAATCTTGATAATTGGATTAGAAAATTGGAGGTCTATATCCAGAACCTTCAAGATAATGATACCAAAATCCAATTAGCTTCATTGAAAATGGAAGGTGCAACACTTGTTTGGTGGGAATCCAAGACAAAGGAGGATATCAAGAAGCATGGTAGGATTTTTATATCATGGACTGATTTCATTACTGCAATAAAAAAATAGTTTTATCCATTATCTCATATGCAGAAAGATATAATGAATTGGAAAAACTTTAATCAATTGAAGGGATAAAATGTGCAAGAATACACCCAAGAATTTAAAAGAAGAGCTATATTATTAGGGGTATATTTTCAAAGCCAAGATACTTTTATCAAGTACATAGGAGCCTTACATAGCTACTGAAAACATATTATTCTCATGTTTAACCCCACAAGTCTAGATGAAGTATGTGTTCACGCCACACATCTAGAAGCTAGAGGGAAAACCATTTCTAAAGAGGGTAGGAAGAAACCTTTTAAGGGGAAAAAAAAAGAGAAGGACTCAAAAGGTAAAAGCAAAAATAATGCATCTGTTAAGAAAGAGGGAGAAAAAATGGTTTGTAAAAATTATTCAAAATAAGGCCATGATGACAATAATTTTTGGAAATTACATCCTGAAATGAGGCCTAAGAAATGCAACAACAAAGGGAAACATAAAACTATAGCTACAACTTAACATGATTTAGGAGAATATTCAGGTGATGAATCTAACATTACAGCCATGAGATTGAAGAACATGAAGGGGAAAGAAAATTGAAACCAAACCCAGTACTAGTACATAAAACTGTCTCATACATACTCCAAATGAAGAAGAAATAATTGAGTTGTTTCATGTGAGCGTCATATCCAAACATACCAATATTGAGACATTATTTGACAGTGGGTCATAAGAAAACTTAATCTCTAAAGACTTGTTCAAGAAACTTAACCTTGAGACCATACCCCATCCAAAACCATATCCACTTGGTTGGATTTGTAAGGATGCAAATTTAGAGGTTTCAAATAAATGCATATTGTGGTTTGCAATCACTGCAAAATTTATTGACACTGTTGATTTACATGTGATTTTGCTGACATAATACGTATTGTGTTGGGAGTCCTTACTTGTATGACAGGAAATCGATCTTCGATCGCAATGAGAAAAAATACCATTTATTCAAATATGACAAGGAGTACATTGTTAGAGCACATTGCAAGAAGACAAACATTGCTATGGTAAATGTTGGACAGGTAAAGAGGATGGTAAATTCAAGTAATAATTTTGTTGTTCTAATTGTTAAGCCTAAAGTTGATGTTAATCATGAATCATTTGAGGGATGTGATCCTAAGTAGAAATCAGATTTATATGATGTAGTTGATGTACGTCATGAGATGTTTTAGGAGACAACAGGATTGCCTTCATAAAGGGAGATTCAACATGAGATTTAGTTACAGCAAGATTGTCCTCTTCCAAACATCAACATGTATCGCATGACGATAATGGAGAATGATGAAATAAATACACAAATCAAGGATATCTTGAACAAAGGAATCATAAGGCCAAGAAATTCATGGTGCGGTTCACCCATAGTCTTGATACCAAATAAATATGGGACTTGGCATGTGTATAGACTTCAGAGTTTTGAACAAGATAATGGTAAAGAATCGATACCCACTCCCAAGGGTAGATGATTTTCTTGATCACTTGAAAGAAGCAAAGTTTTTCACTAAGTTATATTGACGCAGTGGATATCATGAAGTAAGAATTTCAAAAAGTGACATATGGAAATTTGCATTCAAAATCAAACAAGGACTCTTTGAGTGGTTAGTAATGCCATTTGGTTTGTGTAATGCACTAGAAACTTCCATGCGTATTATGGATAGTGTTTTTCGTCCATTCTGTGATGACTTTGTGATTATGTACCTAGATGACATATTGATTTTCAGCAAAGCAAAAGAAGAACATGTCTTGCATGTGAAAAGAGTTCTTAATGTTTTGAAGAGAGAGAAATTGTTTCCTAAGATGTCAAAGCGTGAGTTTAGAAAGACTTATTTGGTTTATTTGGGAAACATTGTTGGAGGAGGAGAGTTGAGAATTGATGTTTATAAAGTGGAAGCCATTGTGAATTGGTCCACACCCAAAATGGTAACCGAGGTAAGAAGTTTCTTAGGTGCAACTTAGTATTGGAGAAATTTTATTGCTAACTTTTCTGCCATAGAAACTCCTATGCATGCAGTGAAAAGTGTGAAGAATGGCTTCCAATGGGGAGGCTAACAACATCAAGCTTTCAAAGCTTTAAAATACAAGATCAATTCAGCTCCAGTCCTTGCATTACCGAATTTGAGACAAACATTTTAGATACAAATTCATGCTAGTGATTATTCCATGGGTGCAGTTCTTTTGCAACATGGTAAGCCTATCGTTTTTCATTCTGAAACATTCAATAGTATTGTAACTAATTATCCTACATATGAAAAACAACTATATGCGTTGGTACAAAGCGTCAAGAAGTGGAAACACTACCTGATGGGTAAAGAGATGATTGTGCATATCGATCACCAACCATTACAGAACATGCAGTTGAAAACAAAATTGCAAAAATCAAGACATTTCAGGTGGATGGTATTTCTTCAAAACTTTCACTTGGTTATAAAGTACAAGAAAGGTGTTTTCAATAAAGTTGTGGATATGCTTTCAAGACCGTTTATTAGTGCATCTACTTTACTCAAAAATTATTCTATTGTACACGAGAGTTACATAGAAAAATATGCACATGATTTTGATTTTCAAGATGTGTATGCTAGTTTGAGTGAAGGGAATCAAGTTGAAGACAAATATTATCACATGCATAAAAATTTGTTGTTTCATTTGGGAAAGGTGTGTATACCACAAGGAGAGAGGATAATTGTCATGAGAGAACCTCATTCATCTCTTATTGATGGAAACTTTTGGGTAAGAAAAATAGTGGCACATCTACAGATGTATTGTTATTGGCTTCGCAAGATAGATAGCGTGTGGCATTTTATAAGAGGTTTCTCTATGTGTGCAACAAGAAAACCAAGTAATAGGAAGCTTGGGTTCTACAAGCCACTACTGGTACCATAAAGGCCATGGGAGAGTGTCTCCATGGAATTTGTTGGAGGTCTACCTGTGCCAAGAAAAAAACATGATTATCTTTATGTAGTTGTGGATAGATTCAGTAAAATGTGTATACTTATGCCATGTAAGAAAACCATTATTGCTAAAAAAGCTGCTGAAATTTATTTTCAACATGTATGGGTTTGTTATGGATTGGAAACTTCTATTGTTAGTGACAGGGATTCCAGGTTCATTGGGAATTTTTGGTCCAATATTTGGAGTATGATGGACACAAAGTTGAAATAGAGTACTAATTTTCATCCGCAAACTGATGGACAGAATGAGGTGGTGAAAATAACCATTGTGCATCTATTGAGAGAATATTTCAGCAAACATCCTAAGTTCTGGGATGAGCAACCACATTACATTCAACACGCTTACAACCGGGCAAAGCACTCTTCAACTCAGACATCACCTTTTGAAGTATGCTCTAGGTATTTTCCAAAATCACCATTAGAATTCATCTTTGAGAAGGATGTTGCAATAGATGGCCATAGTGACATTGACAAGGCTCAAAAGTTAATTGAGCAAATTCAGATTATACATCAACAAGTTCAACAACAACTTGAGAAAATTCAAAGAAAATACAAGGAGAGGCATGCCGAACATAGAGTTGATCACAAGTTTCAAGAAGTAGATGAGGTAAGGTTGCACATTAGAAAAGAAAGGATGCAAGGGGAAGGTAAAAATCTCAAACCCATTCACTATGGTCCATTCAAGATCATAAAGAAAGTTGGTAATAATGCATTTCAACTTGACTTGCCTTCATATATGCAAATGTATTCAGTTATAAATGTTGAAAACTTATTTTTGTATGGGCTACCTTTGATCGATAATAAATGAAGTGATGTTAATCTGCCTTATACTGAATTTTTCTCACCAAAATTTCTAGATGAGCTCAAGGAAGATACAATTCTTAACAGGAGGAAAAGAGCATCCAAGAGGGGAAGTGTTGAATACCTTCAAGTTGGGCTCAAAGCCACTAAAACAAGCAAGGAAAATTTGATGGAGGTTGGAAAGGTGAGGGAGTTGTACACTCATCTATTGAACAGGTAATCAAGTCTTTTGGGGTCCAAAAGCTTCCCAACAGGGAGGAGTGATTAGGAGTTCATAAATTTTTCTCAAAATTGAAAGTTGCAGGATTGGGTTGAAACCAGGGTGGTTGCGCATATCTCGCCTTCTTGATTGGCACTGCAAATGGTTCAAAAAATTGATGTCATATGAGGGAGATATCACATTCTGATCAAATTCCCAAACAACTAAATTTTGTGATAGGGTTGACTGGGATGCCCAGTCAGCATGGAGGGTGCACAATGAATAAAGTGAATATTCTAAGAAATATTTATTTCCTAAGAGCCAATCCTAGGCTGAGAAATGGTGCGTTATGATTTGTTGGTGGATTGTACGTTGTTTTGGAGGAACAATTATAGGGTGAGACATGGCCATCCCTAATGCCGCCACGTGTCCAGAAGGGGTTAGTTTAAAATTTTTATAGAGGTTCACGGGGCTCGACCCCGTGACCTCTCATAGCACACACACAGGGCTCCACCATCTACGCTACAAGATGTTACTTAAACCATATAGAGCATCGGTTCTATTTAAACATTATTGTAATATGGTTTTGGGGTTGGGACTGCCGGTGGTCCAAACCCACCAACGGTCCCATAGAAAATTGTCACATTACAAACAGTTATCGAAATCGACAACCGTTATCCACCAGCCAAAAAAATCGTAGTTAAATGTTACGCCTTGTCACATGGCGATGTTTCCTCTCAGTTAAGATGACTATTTTGTTAACCCAAATTCTAAAACTTCATCAACAGTTACATTTAAACCTTATCACATGTTATCTCTCCACGTGGTTAAATACTTATCTGCTAACAGTTTCGTTTAACTCCACCTTTAACTCCATGTTCTGGAACCTTATCCCAAGGTTTAAGCGGAGTTTTGCTCCACCATAAGTGGTAACCCCAGAACGGGGGTTGGCATGTGGCCACCCCTAACCACCTATATTTAATGTTGCGTATTAGTCTGACAGAAATATAGCAAGCACTAGTTTTTGTGCGAAAATTGCCAAAATAACTCCAATTAGGTGGAGTTCTCCACAATTAGTGGAGATTTTCTAGATGTTACTAGGAAAATTATTTGGAGACTCAATTTTCACCCATTTGGGGGGAATGAAGAGTCATTCTTGTCTAATTGGAGCATTGTGGAGCCATTCGTGTAGAGAAAACAGTAATTAGAGGCCTATAACTACATGTATTTACAAAATTTTGAGCATAATGAAAGATGGGCATGCCATTGGGAGCTAGACCATCAGATGTAGCCCAGGAGGGGTGAACTGCTACATCATGCCTGCTGTGTAAATGTTATGTGGTGTTTTGTTTCTCTGTTTACACTGTTTTTATGTGTTATTTAGGCTTATTTTCATGCTTCTAATTCATTAAATCATCTACAATTCATGGATAAAATCCTAAATACTTAATAAAACTAATGAGACAACTATGCACATGTTTTATAACTTAAAAGACACTTAGCACAACAAAAATAATACAGTCCTTTCATACCACCATGTTGCATAAGGATTGTGCCCATGGCATAGTCAGATTTGATCTTTCAATCAAAATCTTGAAATGCTTTATAATCAACATCATTCATTGGTTTAATCATAAGAATCACAAAATTTTTGCTTGAATTCACTAGTCTTTTCATTTTCCCTACATTAACTAATGAAAGATTTAGTTTCTTGCAATGATCTCTCACAATATACTCCACGCCATCTTTCAAAAAGTGGTACTTTTTTTCATGGTGATAGAATATGGATTTTCTACAATAGAGGTAAGGAAAACCCAAAAAAATTCATGAAATATCAAGTGGCAGAATATCTAATTCAACTTCGTCAATGAAGTTTGCTGTGATTGCAAACCAAACAATATACTTTCTTGTAACCTGTAAATTCATGGTCTTGCATATCTAACCCAATGGATATGGTTTCTGGTGTGGAATTATTTCAATATTAAGTTTCTTGACTAAGTATTTCGATATCAAACTCGCTTGAAAGACTATAAAATAGTGTGTCGATTTTTGTATGTTTTGAAATAACTCTCACATGGGATAATTCAATCCTTGTTTATCCATTTGGAGTACTAGTGTGAAAATATGATGAGCTAGTGCTAGAAATGGATCCTTTTCCTTTCATACCCATGGTTCTAATTTTAGTTTCATCACCTAAATTGGATCCCAAATCTTATTGAGTGGTTACAATTTTTTTTTGTTTACCCTTGTTGTTGAATTTATTGGGCCTCATCTCTGGATCAAGCTTCCAACAATGGTCTTCATCGTGACCCTCTTTGGAACAATGTTTTCATGTCATTTTATATCATTCCTTTTTAACGGATGCATTGTTTTTTCCTTTTCCTCTAAAACCATTTCCTTTATCTCCACCGTTAAATTTCTTCTTTTTACCTTCTTCTGGAATATTTTTCCCTCTTGCCTCAAGATGAGTGGCTTGTACACAAACCTCATCTACAATAGTGTGATTGAACATGAGGACTGTATCCCTTAGGTAGCTATCTAAACCCCCTATATACTTCAGAAACATGTCTTGTGAATGCAAATAAACACCTAAGATAATAACTCTTCTTCTAAATTCTTCGGTGTAATCTTGCACACTTTGAACTTTAATTTGTCTAAAGTTCTACCAATTCATGATGGTTTCTGCATATATGCTAGATGGTAAATTGTATTTTAGTTGCATAAATGAAACTATACCAAGAGAGTGATATCTTACCATGTTTTTTTTATCTCATCATGTGTCTTGAATTCCCACCATACTAGTGTTGCATCCTCAAGTCTCAAGGAATTTAACTGAATCTTTGTATCATCATCTTGAATGTTTTGAATCCTGCAATATACCTTCAACTACCATACCCAATTTTCAAGGTTCTCTACATTGAATTCACCATTATACATAGGAAAATCAAATTAAATATCAAGTATTAACAAGGGTCGCATACCAGTTCCTTTTGAGTTATGTTGATGAATACGAGTAAGGGTTGTAGCAGTGGAAGAGGATGAATATGAAGGTGAAGATGGTGGTGACGATGATGGTGGTGTACATGGTGGCTTATCACCATTCCCATTACCTCCTCCTCCTGGAGGACCCTCTCCTCTTCGAGGCCTGGATATTTAACCCAAAAAACTTGTATTCCTCTATTCATAGAGGACTTTCACCATCTTTGTCATGTAAAAGAAATCCTTCCTAAATTCCTTTTTATCCTCTTTCTTTTTATCATTTCGTCCTTCATGAGACATGCTTACTAAAGCTTCTACTACAACTGGAGATGAATCTTGTGGTGAAGGCTATGGCAAATGTGTCCTCCTTCTACTTGATCCAACCTCAGAACCTGCACTCACAAGCTTTCATTATCGTCTCTTGAGCTTCAACCTTGTAATAATTTAAACACTTGAAAAAAAATTAAATCCTCCTTGCACAAGTAAAACCTATTACTATGATACTAACTTGATCTGAATGGGGAAATTAGTGTTCACTGTGCTAAATTGCAATTTGAATTATAAACAAAGTGCTTGACGATTATGAGGTAAACTAAGAGTTAAAAAAGAGTTCTTACGCGTTATTGTGTGAATTTATTGAGAAAATTAACATAAAAGAAACACTGAATAGCAACATCTAATAGACATGAACATCACCATAAATAGTAACACAACATCACATGATGAAGGATTTCACCCTGGCTGGGCTTTGTCTCCTTGGTCCAGCTTCCAATGGTTTGGTCCTCTTCTATTATTCTCAAAAGTGTGATAACAAATGTTTACAATGATCAAACAGATATGAAACCTATTCCATTAGCTCTAGAATGCCCAAAAATATTTTTTGAAGCCTCTTTCTGCCTCGAATTTGGTCAAAAACTGATTAAGTTATGACTTCCCCTATTTTTGGCACTAACCACTCCACAATTTCCACCCAATTTAGCACCATCCTACAAATCCACTCAGAATTCTACTAAATGACCATCAAATTTCCCAATTTCCAAGAAAAATTTTTGGCGCTTTAATTTTTTGAATAAGGCCTAAAGGCTAAATTTCTTTTTTAAAACAAAAACCATGCAGTTTTTCTACTAAACATTGTACTTAGCATTAAGTGTGGACACATATGGTGGCTGGCATTGAATTTTCATGGTTATGAAACTATTAGATTGTTGGGGGGGATAGAGATGGTTCACGCCTCTTATGGTCCCACCCCCAAGTAGTGACGAGGACTTGGGCTAGACCCCAGCAACCTCCGCCATGGAAAAAATCACATTGAAACAAAACTATGCCGCACCTATAATCTATTAAATAAAATTGCAATGGCGCATTGGTGAAGGCTTGGTGCTTGTCACTTAGAGGTCATGGCTTATACCCCCTCTCACTCTACTCGGACTATAACCATAATTTTGGTGGCCCTCAGGTTGCCACACGGGAGCCCCCAACTAGGCCACCCAATTAACCAATAAAAAACTCATCATTTGACCCAATAAAATCATGCCACTTGGAACAATATAATATTCTAGAGGATATACATTGACCAAGTAAAATTTCCACTATGCATTCCCAATGAAAACTATGCATTACTGACTGGGCTGTCCCTGCAAATTTTTTTCCAAAAAATTACCTGTTTAATAAAGTGGAAAAGACACACTTCTGGGATCATACAATGCCAGTTTTCCACAAAATGATTTTTTTCAGATTTAGAATGATGAGATCCATGCATTCGTTTAGGTTCCACACCATTCCAACAACTTTCATTTTTTAGCATAATTTTGAGCTCCTGATCACCAGTAGCGATGGAGCTTTCTAAAAAACATGAGGAAATGGATATACCTTCAGGGTGAAAGCATGGATCTGGGTTACACTTTTTGGCAAGAGAAGGTGTGTTTAGGTGGAAAACATGATGGCTTGATCAAGCCATTTAAGCACACGATAGAGGGTTAAAAACATACCCTCAGTTGAGCTTTATGGATGGATCAAGCTATAACTCTTGATCGAGATTTAAGGATTGATCAAGAACTAAGGTTCGGTCAAGCCATTCTTTTTAATTAAATATCACTCATGCGGTTTGCGTGTGCCATTTCCAGATATCATGGGAAATTTGGGAGCTTGACCAAGAGTACTGGAGCTTGATCGAGCAATTGAAGCATTGAGCATTAAAATAAATATCACCAATGACCTCACCAATGTCCTAGAGGCTCAAAATTTTCTCCCTATGTACCCACCATTCTCCCTATATGTATTTCTTCTTACCTACCTCTCTCTCTCTCCATAAAAATATTATGTAAAATTTTCCTAAATGTTAATGGTCTAGTCACCTCCATTAGAGATGCATAGAGTTATTAAGTCCTCCAGTTGAAATTTATTAGGTTTTATTTCTTTAGATAATTTTAGGTTATGATTACTTGACGATTTTAAAATATTATATATTTTGTTTAATTAGGTTAAATAAAATTAACATATTGAGTCAGCTTATATGACACTTTTTGTGTTAATGACTCTTTTTCTCACGTCTACAACATATATCAACCACATTTATTAATGTGGTTGTGCTATTATATATTATAATATAACAAATTTTATATTATATTAAACTTAATAATATTATATTAATGGAAAAATTAATAAATTTAATATTAACATTATATTTTTTTATTAGATTTAATAAATTAATAATAATAATAATAATTTTCTAATGTTAATATTAAATTTAATAAGGCTTCTACATAACACGATGAACAAAATTATAATAGTATTTGGAATTTTAAAAGGTGGTAAAAACTTAAATTTTATATAAATTATGGGATTCAATTTTTTTGTTTTATATAAAAGCTCGATCAAGATATATAGCTTGATCAAGTGATAGTGCTTGATCAAGCCCATATTAACCACATATATAGATCAATTGAGGGCTTACAAAACCATTGATTGAGCTATTTGAATTTGAAATTTAAATACTCTATCGAGTGCTTTAAGTGCTCGATCGAGCCTCTAAAATCCTAAAATCCATAATTTCAGCACCCTTACTATAAAATTTCCTGCAACTTTATTTTTTACCCTAGTGAAATTAAGGAAATTTTTTTCCTTAGGTGGTGAAGGTGATCATGTTGGATTCATGAAGGATTCCTCTGTCCCATGACATATGAGTTTGAAATTTTTGAATTCATATGATATTTTTCATCTAATTTCTCATAAACATAATGATTGGCTTTCCTTTGAACAATTTTAAAGAGGTTTAATAAAAAATAAATATCAAAAAATATACACAACGAAAAAATTTCAAAAATATTACTCTCTTCATTTACGAGTCCTCTTCAAAAGAGTACTCTTGGTTTTTCAAATTACTTAAATATTTAGAAAAACATACGTAAACAAAAATACAATTGAAATATTACTTTTCTAAATTAAAAAATAAAAATAAAAAATTGCATAAAAAATGAAATTTTAATATGAAAAACATAACTATATATATATATATATATATATATATATATATATATATATATATATATAATATTACACATTTTAGACTAAGTTATGTTATGTGAAGACAGACATACCTATTAAGATGTGTGACATTTTGTAAGGACAAACATTTCATTTAATGGAAAATTGACATATTATACAACACTACATATTTTTGCAAAAACTATCATTAGGAAAAAAACATAATTCTCCACAATTTTTAATTTTTACTCCGAATCAAAATCCACACTGCTTATATCAATTTTGAGGGCTCTAATTTGATAAATGAGGAAAAACTTGAAATTTCATCGCCACATTTGGTCCAAATGTTTAACCGATATTTATGCTTTCACCCTTCAACTATTACAGATAAAATTGAAGGATTGATTGATGTACATAGGAGGTAGGGGAAAATGGAAAAAAAACTTGAATCATCCTGGTATTTGATACCGAGAATAAAAATGTTGTACTTTGGATGTTTTCAGTTATATAATGTAATCTGGTTTTTTGAAATCCACATAATTTAATTTTCATAAAAATTAATACGAGATATATATATATATATATATATATATATATATATATATATATTATTATACATGTACTTATTATTAAAATATCATATGTTATATCTTTATTTTACCTTCTATGAGTTGCACAATGTTAATAACTAATATATATGAAATAAAATGAATACATTAACTTAGGATAGTGTTGATACTTAATTTAATTTTGTATATTACCAAATATTAGGGTTTAACTATTCATTATATATTTTCTTATTCTTTAATAAGGACTAAATTGTCGTACAAAACATTCTCATAAACATAATTAATTACATCATTTAAAAAATAGCATTATATTTCAATATAACATTGAAACTATTATAACTTTAATAAATATTTTTATATGGATTAAATTTAATGCAATACAATAATAATAATAAATATTTTTTATCAAATTGACATATTGTAAATTAATGTTAAATTTAAACTCTTTATCTTTTGATAATATAAGATGAAGTTTAAATGTTCTAATTTTAATTTTCTTCAATATAATGTGACATTAAATTTTGGTGGCTCTAATAAGGCATAGAGAAGATGGCCAAAATATGTTCTATTAAGGCACTCCATGATGTAAATGTCATTAATTTGAAACTTTATAGGGAAAAATATGGCCATGTTAGAGATTATTTTGGCTCGAGATGAACACGATCCTTGTGTGATTTTAAAATCTTAAATTCCCCTAAGTTCTGACTACTAAAGGCACACATTAGCATGATAATCATCTATATACTTACCTAACCTAGAAAAAAAAAATTAATTTTTGACAACATTGTAACTCCACATTAATTTATTTTTATTCATAACACAAAAATTATTTTTACAACTAGTTTTTTTTATAGAAAACTTTTTAAAAATAACTACCATTACTCCAACTTACAACATTAATCATTATTTTTACAACTAGTTTTTTTTATAGAAATCTTTTTAAAAATAACTACAATTACTCCAACTTACAACATTAATCATTAACATATGAAAACTTTTACATAGCTCAATAAACAATTATAATTTTCCATAACTTGTCCAAACATACTCAAGACCCATATAGTAAATACCAATGTTTAAATAATAGACATATCCAACTTCTAGTACCTTCATAAAAAGTAGCAAACATACTCAAGACCAATATAGTAAATACCAATGTTTAAATAAAAGACATATCCAACTTCTAGTACCTTCATAAAAAGTCGCAAAAAGAGTTAAGGAGACTAAGAGTGGAAGTAAAAAGATTCCACTTCCTTACCATGGTCAAAATTATAGATTTCAAATTATTGAGGAAGTAGAAGAAGGGATGAATTAGAAAACTCATACACTTTTCCGAAAAATCTCGTGCTAATTTTTTTTTTTTTTCATTCTCTATAAATTTGGGTAAAAGAAAGACACTAAAAAGAATGAACAAATATTAAAATGTTCTGAAACAAATAATTGAGGTTTACATTTTCCATCAATAATTTCCCGGTAAATATATAAATAAATTCATTATCTTATAAATTATTTGAAATATGTAAATTTTATAAAATTAATAACTAAAAGTTATAAATTCAACAACTTTTGACCAAATTCTAAATAATATTATTGCGAGAACATATAGTTATATTGGTTCATCACATAGTTTAAGCTTCAAGAGATAGTCACTCAAAGGGTCAACTAAAAATAGACAGTGAATCGAGTGTGTTTTTAGCAACCGAATAGAAGACAATGGTCAACTGGTGGGACCACCAAATAAATGGATGAAGGAATCAACTAGATCATTGGTTCAACTTGAAAAGCCAACTAATCAACATAAATATAGTTCATATTTATAAAAACAATAATAAAGCCTTAATATTGCCATTGGACGAAAACCTCTGTAATTTAAGGTGATGGGCAGATTTCGTACCTATGAATAAAGGACCTTATTGATTGAATAAAAATATATTATTTTGTATTGATATTAGGTAATATTGTTTATTATGCATCATGATATTATGATCATAATGTATAATGTATTGTGGTTTAATGATATAACAATGTCTGTAGACATCATCCATCATCTCAGATTGTTGTTTTCTCTTTTGCTTAATCCATGATTAGACGTTGTTATATATTCTTTATTCTTGGTGTCTAGTACAAAGCATATTCCAATATGGTATCTCATAAGATGACTTAATAAATTTCACTATTATTTAAAATTTTGTAAATATGATGTCTAAGGTTGATCATGTTTTTTTTGAATGGAAAAAATTATGATGTTTGGGAACTATATTTAGCAACCTTTATTAAGAATACATGGATTTAGTAGTATATGAACATTGTTTGTCTTATTCCAAAGAATGATTGTATGAAGTTTATCATCAATAAAAAGAAGGATGCGGTTTTTGGAGTCATCATGACTTATATTGCTTGAAAATTTCATTTTTTATGTTAGTGGTATTATCATCATGAATTCTAAAGAAAGTTGTGTTTTTTTTTTCACAATTAATTTCAAGTCACGTAGTTCAAAAAAGATTTGTTCTATCCTGATACGTGCTCCTTTAAAAAAATTGGGGACTATTTGGCTCACATCAAAGAGCTACAATTTAAATTAGGAGAATGCAGAGCGAACTATTTCAAAAATAATGTGTAACTCACAGAAACATTCTGGATTAATGTATAAATACCTTATGATGTGTTATGTTTGTCATTTCACACCAAATCGAGATCACATAAGGAGTGACAATAAGGATTAAAACTTTGGCACCTCTAGTGATTTTTTGATAAAGGATTAAGAAAGATTACTTGATGAAGATAAGCTTGGTAATACACATTAGCATCATATATTTCAATGTAAGGGCAACCTTGTAAGGAAAAATATTGAGAGGGGGGTGGGTGAATCAATATTTTTAATTCACTTTTACTTTCAATTTCATATTCAGAAATTTGTATGCTATTGTCGTTTATGCAAGCCAGATATGTATGTGACTTTAGTGAAATAAAACCACGTATATCGAGTTTACTTAATTTTCCACAACTTCTATCATTGAGTTAACTCAAACATTGCATTATTTATTCATTATGCATCCAATATGTAGTAAATAACAGATGAATCACATCACATAAGTAACACACATAGAACAACAGTATTTTAGGTGGAAACCCAATGTGGGTGAAGACCAATCATACCATCTTTGACCTCTTTCATATTATATAAATAAAATATTTATTAAATCTTGTACTGGTGCAGAATCTTACCAACACATGGGTACCCACCTACAAGTGTCTACCACACATTCTCTAGCACCCACTAGGAGTGAGATACAACCCCCTGATCCCATTCATCGGCTCCTACATGAAGGGAGCACCTACTCCTCACAAAAACTTACCAGCTACCACTTGATGGAAGCTTGGAATCCCTTAGTATAGGATTTAACACTCAACACCTCTCATGGACCAAATTTAATAATATTTTGTACTAGATCCACCTATCTCAAAAAAACATCAAAACCTATAGACCACCTTTCATCAAATTTTAAAATTGAACCCACACCCAACATTATATTCCATTCAAGCCTAGAATATTGAATCACCAAATATGAAATACAATCACTGAAGCACTAGAAACAAAATGAATCACTAAAACATCAAGCCACTAAATATTGAGTCGACCTCAATAACAACTAGATCAGATCAATGTACAACCAATCCACAACAAGTACAAACTATCTTGATCAAGACATCATGGACAGACAACAACAAATACAACATAACGCAGTCAACTATCGTCATCAAGGAGCACTGCAAACCCTAACTAGATTTAACTATGAATATATATGTGACTGATTTGAAGAAAACTTGTATATATATACACTTATCATATAAATACCCACATACATATTTAAATATACTAAAATAAAAATCTTAGAATTTATGGGTGACTAACCAGAAATAGATCTATGTATGTACATGACTATCGAGGCACAAACATGTGTATATATATTAAATTATTTAATTAAACCTTCGTTGTAACCACAAATCACATTACACATATTTCATTATAAAAATCACGTATCGTTGTAATCACATTCATATCATACCATCATTATTACCATAGATCTTGCATATTTAGCTACACAACTGATTCGGATTTATGTAGGAACGCAACAGAATAAACATATAACCATAAATACAAGGATGTAGTGGAAATAAAACTTCATTTCATTAATATCAAAGAACTGAAATTTTCTTACAGACAGAATGGAAATAAAACTAGCTAGGGCACTGGTAGCTATCTCTGAGAAGAGATGTGGCGGCTACAGGCCTCTGAAATGTGTTACAATGAGGCTCGAGGGCCTATTTATTGTTGATAAACAATTTAGAATTTGAAACCTCCAAAAACCTAACCGTACGAGATGAAGCACCAAAACTGTGGGCGCTCGTTTGGGTAAATTGGTTGTTCAACTTCTCGGGGGCGTAACTTCGGCATCTGATCTATGTTTGACGCGCTCAATAGCTCATTAGAAAGATCTATCCAAGGAGCACAATTTTTGAACAAGAAACATGGTCCATAGGCCCATGTTTCTCTCTGTTTTCCCAAAAAATATCGTTTAGGGCCTCAAAACGGCTCCAGAAGTTTAGGACTCGAAAAACTGCTAAAAATAGTAAGTTTTGTTGCAACTTGAAAAATGAAAGAACTGATAGTGGGGGTTCTAATGGAATAGGTGGGTGGCCACCAATATCCACCTGGATCATTAAGACCTCAAAATGGCTTCGGGAGTGGAGGACCCGAAAACCTGCTAAAAATAGTAAGTTGTGTTGAACGTGAAAAGCTGCAAGAATTGATGATGCTATTCAAAATGGAATAAGTGGGTGGCCATCGATAACCACCTTTATCAACAACCATAAGTAGATCAAGTGATTATATTCATTAGTATTCACTGCACTTATAGATCTATCATACATGATCCATCTCCTTGCTCACTAGTGCACACATGTTCCACATCAAATCACACATGAACAAACCATTCACTTGCACCCTCACTCCTTGATCTCCATTTCCTTATATAGGTTTTCCTTTGTGAATACCTCTGTTAAATACTCTGGTAATGTTGATGGTATTCATTGATGGGATCAAATGGACGTTTTTGCCATAATTACTATGGCCAATTAACATGGTAATGGCCCCTGTTATCTAGTTTTCCATGGTTCAAATTATGTACGTGACTTGCGTTCACATAACCTACGTATGTACATGACTCTTTTTCATAGGGGTCACATATATTTTAACAAACTTCACATTTTTCATCCATCTGTAATTGAACTACCATTTCTTTTCCATATATTATGTAATGTCCATACGATAATACATATTATCTACATTAGTTACAAAATCATCATATTATCACTATTTTGAAATCAAGGGAATATTTTTCAAGAAGGTTTCCATCAATGTCAATACATTAGTCATAATTACAACAATATCCCCCTTTGGACTTGATGGAAACCAATTTGGTTTTTGGCATCCACCTACAAACACTTCAAACACATTTGGAAACACCAAGTAGTATCTCCAAAGACCACCAAGTCTTCTCTCCAAACACCAAGTCTTGTCTCCCCCTTAGACATCAAGTGAAAATGGTTGATCTATGTTGAATGATATACTTCCCTTATAGTGTTCATTAGTGAAAGCCTGATATGCTTATATGACTCATGAAATTTTCATACTGACCATGCTCCCCACAAGCATATGTTGGACCTTATAAATATATGAAATAAAAGTAAAAGGCTTTCTGACTCAAACAAATATGACCTTTCCTATCACCGATGACTCTATTCTCCCATTATTACATCAATCACCCAATATATTGGGTTTACATTACATAAATGTCTTGAAATAATGAGATTACACACATAACCTGCCTTTATCGCAATAGCCCATACATGAATAAATGTTACAATGATTACAACATGGGTATTTTTATGACCTTTACATCAAGAGACATGCATGGCATCCCTAACCATACACAAGAATATCAACAATTAAGTATCCTTTTTAGAAAAACCATGATAATCATCAATTACCAAAATGCACCATAGAGGAATCTACAGCATAATCATCTGACAACATCAACATAATTAGCATAATTAAATTAGAATAAATATCCTCGTCAACAAGAAGCATATAAGATACGACAGTGTAGCATCAATCAACATGTGACCAAATGTGCAATGCTTCCAAGCATCACCGAGAAACTGTAGCAGAAACATAATATTATGCAATGAATCTATGTCAGCAACTCAACCCTTGACCTCATGCCATCAAGGTCAACATAGTCTCTCAATATATAGGAAGAGACACAATCCTCAAGTAGAAATATGAATATTTCGAACCACAAGACCATAAGTAGAATATACATGCATAAATAATATATGTTCAAACATAGAGTACCTTCAGCGTCACAAATCATACAACTGGTCAGAAACATCATGAACTAACATCTTCAGTGAGCTTAACATGAATATATTCATTACCAAGTATATTAAGAAGGATTAGGACAACATTAATAACTTCACCAAATGAAACTCAAGAAACATATAGGGATCATACATAACTTTACCACATGCAATCCATGCATCATTGATAAACCATGACATAAAGACACCAACGTATGTATCTTCAGTAATAACCATACATCTAGATTACTAATAGTGATATGTACTCATTATAGTCAACATAATGCAACAAGGAGTGCTCAAGAAATCATAATGGAAACAATGGATCATTAGAAGCATAGAATATGCACCCTTGAACCTATGCCAACTTTTCACAATCAATTTTGATCACATTATATTCATCCCATAAAGTATAAAATACACGAGAGAACCATTTCAATAGAAACAATATGAATTTGCAATAACTCATCAACCAATATTATTCTAAGCAACATATGGGAATCATTAACAGTTTGCAATAAATCAACATAAGAACAAGAATGCCAATAATGAACTTATGGAATCATATGAGAAGTTCCCCTGGAATTTGTGCCATTCATTTATCACCATAGTGAATCATATTATTTATGTCAAAAACTGTGTATACACATGAATGTGTTTCATAAGAACCCTGAAAAGAATACAAAATCCTTATTTTTAACCATATCTCCCTTAAAAATGTCATTTTTATTCATGTTCACATTCTCTTAATCAATGCGATGTCAGGAATAAGGACATAACCAAAATAATATCAAAACAGCATAGGCAATCACCATGAAGATACACATGCATAGCTCCCCCTAAGATCTACACCATTGATCCTATGTACCTCATAATAATCACCTATTCTCCATCAGTCTATATACCTGTCATTTACTTCTACAATATATATTACAATATTGTATTTAATAAAATAGACTATAGTGAGCACCATCTTATTTTAGTGTAAATCTAAAGAAGAGGAACTATGCCTCTTATTTCTGCCTGAATTCTTATTTAGCACATATAACTTGTCTACATTTTTTAATCCCCTTACTATAACATTTCCAATGTCTTCTTCTACAACATTCCATTTAGTTGATCTAAACAAAATTGTGTGTCCCTTATCAGTTATTTGGCATCCACTTAGAATGTTATGCTTTAGCCCTTGAACTAATAATGCATCAGTTTCTTTTGTATAAATATCAAATTTGTCTCTACTTTTTCCTAGGACTTTTTCTGTAGCACTATTTCCAAAAATAACTTTACCATATTTGTTTTTCTTGAGAGACTCAAAATTTTTCATACCCCCAGACATGTGATGAGACCATTCGCTTTCTATGTACCATTCATTTTTATTTTCAAATGAGCACGGAGCAAGGCCACACTTGTTATTTTTCCTTTTACTTAATATGATAAGTTTTGGTGGATCCACGTTTCTCAAGCCTTTTATAACAATATTATTTTTTGGTTTCTTTTCTTGGAGGAAATAAACTTATTGTTTGTGTGAATCCATTGACTTTTTTTCTACATTCTTTTTCTATGTGCCCAAACTTGTAACAAGTATAACATCCTATAGGACAAGAAAATGAAACATCATAATATATTTTTTTTCATATTCCTCCTATTGAAATTAATAACTTTGTGACAAAATATTTTAAAAATAAAATATTATCCCTTAAGGAAACCTATGTACCTCGGAGGTGATGATCTTTCTATGAATCTGCTTCTGAAATTGGTTGCAAAGTGTCCAAAGAGATGAGAGAAAAAGCATTCAACATCAATTTTCAGGGGAGAAAGTCGATTAACACTTATATAATTAAGAACAAATGATTTCCTTTAAAAATATTCTTTCTTTGGTTACTAGTTTTGTTGACTTCTTAAAATGTGAAGTTGGCTTACAATTTTTGCCCTTTTTTGAGAAAAAAAATTCATTTTTTTCTGTTCTTCAACTTTTTGCAAGGAAAAAAAAAATTTCTGTTTAGAAATTTTCATTTTGCGATAAAAATAAAAGTTGTCAGAAATTTTATTAGCCTTCTATTACTTTTTTTTGGAATATTAAAAATAAAAGGATTCATAAAAAGACATGTTAATACGCGCTAGTGTATTCTTTGAAAACTTCATGTTTTTGAGAAACAAAATGTGTTACAACAATCTAGACAAAGTCTAATTCTGTTTCATTATATTTACAAAACCAACTGATGCATATCATAATTACTAGAATTTTTTGAATTGATCCAATATGAAAAAACTGCATATTTTGAATATTTCGAGACACATGAAATTTCTCAACATATATGTTATAAACTAAAAATCTAAAAACTACCCATTACAGACGACGGACCAATGTAATGCACCATAATTTTTTCATTTTTTTTTATAGTTTATTTTGGAAGATACAGAATATTGATTTCACTAAATCATAATGACCTTCAAAAATTGTCTGCACCTGTTTTATTACAAAATTAATTAAAATTAGTAAATTTTTATGAAATTCCATAAAAGTTATATTTTCTGAAAGTAGGTTGAATTTTGGAAATCCTTGTCTTAGCTCCGATAGTTAATTCAGAAAGTTTAATGGAATTTAATAAATCCAAAGTGGAAGAAATGTGTTTAGAGCTCGGCTCTGCATAATTGCAGACATGGTAGTTCAGCAGAACTTTGAAAAAAGTTTGACCAAATTGTTTTTTGCCTTGACAACCCATCAAGTCTCATGACACAAAAATTTGGTCGAATTTATTAAAAAATTTCACCTGAAATTTTAATTGATTTTCCGTCGGCCAGGATATTCAACGAAGCCCCTCCAAAAATACATTTCGCAGCAATATAAATTGACGTAAACACATTCATTATTTTCACATAATTTCGGAAATTTATTCATTTGGTCTGATTTTGCAAAGGAATTTTTTGGGTTTAAAGACTCTTTTTGGCATAAGATTCAAAGGAAATTTCTTAGATAAGGACATTTCTTGGAGGTATGTGATACATTTCTTGGATGTTTTTTGGGCTTCATTTTTTTTTGAAGTTATTTTGTTTTTGATTTTGCAAAGGCCTGATTTTGCAAAGGATTATTTTGGGTTTAGGGACACTTTTTGGCATAACATTAAAAGGGCATTTCTTGGAGGTATGTGATACATTTTTTGGGCTTCATTTTTTTTGAAGTTATTTTGTTTTTATATGTTTTGGGCTTAATTTTCATTGTTTTTTTCTAAGCTATTTTGTTTTTAGAAGTTTTGGGCTTAATTTTTATTATTATTTTTTTAAGGTATTTTGTTTTTAGAAATTTTGGGCTTAATTTTCATTTCTTTTAGAGGTTTTAGGCTTAATTTTCAAAGGACATTTTTTTGGATGTATTTTGTTTTTAGAGGTTTTTGGGCATAATTTCCAAAAAACATTTTTAGGACTTAATTTCAAAAGGACTCTTTTTAGGAATAATATTCAAATGACGTTTTTTGGAGGTATTTTTTTAGTGATATTTTTTTAGAGGATTTATGGAGGTATTTTTTAATGTTCCATTTTTAGGAAGTTGGCCTTAATTTTCAATGGACATTTTTTGGAGGTATTTTTTGAAGTGACATTTTTCTAGAGTACGTGTTTTGGGTTGAAGTAAATCTTTTATAATGATTTTTTAAAATGATTTTTTGTCTAACTTTTTAAATGAATTTGTTTTTTGCAGGACTTGGAAGGAAATATTTTGAGGTTCATTTCGCTTTTATAAGACATTTTTTTCTTGTATTTTTTAAAGTAAGTGTTTTGGATTGAAGTATGTATTTTTTGCAACATTTTTAAAATGATTTTTTTTTAAATTAATTATTTTTTGTGATGTTTTTTTTAATTGAGTTTTTGTCTAAATTTTTGAAGGAAATTTTTTGAACTTCATACTCTATTATCATGGGAAATCGTAGGAATTGCACAGTAAAATATTATCAAACAATAGACCCTGAGGAACGTAGAGAATAGGGTAGAGAATCTTGAAAAAGAAAGAGAGAAGCACTTTCAAATATTGAAAGGGAAAATCAACCTCAACAAGAAATTGAAGCAGGTGTGTAAATGTAAATATTGTGAATTTGATCCCCGGATGCGGGTGTTACAAATGCGAATTAATGTGATGGGCTGGCAGGCTGCTCCTCTCTGCCGCCATCTGCCTCATGGGTACGATGTGTTAAATGGCATTATGCCCAACGCAAACAACCATTTATGCTTCCCCCATTACAACGCTGCTCGCCCTGCAAACTCTGGCTCTCGCTCGTCTCCGGCTGTGGTGAGGCATTCCTCCGCATGCTTGAGAGGGATTCACAGTATGATGGCAATCACGTTTGTAGATTGGATTCGCTTGGGAAGGACGGCTTGGGAGCCTGCGGTGATTCGGCGCGCTGTGGGTGGCATTCACTCGCATCATGTTTTAAACCTGCTCTCGGCTCCCACCATGTATCATTCTGTTGTCAACAATTGCAGCGTCTGCCGGAGGGAAAGTGTCGACCAGCGCTTGCAGCATTTCAGTAGAAGAGAGGTTCGTGGTTTGCTCAGCGCCTGGTGGAGTGTTGATCAAGTGCTGCATTTGTTGTGTTTCTAGGACTACCTCGCGAGGGTTCTCTCTGTGGTTTGGAAGGCTCTCAGGCTTCCGCTTCCTTTCAACATGCCCAGACTTCGCCATCGAATGAGAAGCAGTCGGGGTAGCTCGAGGAGCCGCCCTTCTCCTGTCAGTCCCTCTCCTGACTCTTCTTCCTTTGGGGAAGGCTCAAGTCGTTATCCTCGCACTCGTTCTGGTCGAGGGAGCTCTCATGGCCAGCGTCTGTTCTGGGGTCCTCACACGCACAGGCCTCCTGCTTCCTATGCCCCAACCACCGGCACGGCCAGGTTCACCTTCAACAACAATCTCAACCGCCCTCGCATTACCGCCATCCTTTCAGTGGTTTTCCTTGAAGATATCGTTCTTGGGGATGACTCGCTTCCTTCGGCTCCTACTGTGACTGTCTGTGCTTCGGACACTCAGTTTTCTGCCTTCAATCTCGAAGGGCGCAATTTTCAGGCTCCGCCTCCGCCTCGCCCTGTTGATCCTGTCGTTGATGAAGAAATGCTTTCCGCTGAGCATGTCTCCCAAGCTGCTCCTGACGAACCTGCTTCGGGCACGCACGCCTCCGGATGGTGCAGAATCGAAGAGGTGCCCCGGAAGATTAAATGGGTTTGTTTTCTGGTCATCCCAATGTCTCTTTTTTTCAAACCTACGGGTTTTTTCTGCTTTGGAAGTTTTGCTATGTTTATGGCCCTTCTTTGTATCTCTGGGGTCAAAGTATGCTACAGAAAACCATGGTTATGGTCCCCTGCGTGGGCATCGACAGTCTACAACACTGTTTTTTCTGATTTTCTGCCTCATGAGCAGCAGTTTCTGACTACGGTCCAGATGTAATTTTACCAGCTTGTTAATAGATAATTTTACTTAGAAAAAAAAAAAATATTGTGAATTTGATATTTAAAATTGTCCTAGTATAAAATGTGAAGCTTAACTTTTATTTGATGAAATAATTTGAAAAATATTTTGCAATGTAAATAGAGAGAGATATTCCTCAAAACATTGATGATGAGATACAAAATTTTGAAAGAGAAAGTGAAAGAGATATTGAACCAATGATTGAATATGGTGAAAATGTTGAAAGAAATTCAAGTGAAAAAATTGAATCCAAAGGTCTATATATATATATATCTGTGTGTGTGTGTGTGTGTGTTGAACACATGCACGTATTATTGAAATTATACATATTTATTAACTTAGTTATTTATTGAATATGTAAATGTATTATGTACTATTAATTTGAATATGTACAGATGAAATCAATGTCGATGATAAGATGTTAGAAAATGTTGACACTCACTCATATGGAGATAAAGGAGTTGACCATGTTATATGATATCATGTTAATCACATTTTTTATATGTACTTTGTAAAGGAAACTATGGCAGTTCAAGCCTAAATGTTGAAAGGTCTCCTATTATTAAGGAAATTAAAATAAGCTAAGACTTTATTGGGTATTTTAAAATAAAAAAAACATTAAAAAATGAAGGAAAATGTGATACAAAATATAAAATAGTGCTATAAATTCAATTAGAAGATCTAGACAACAAAAAAATTTAGTTGCATGTAGATAAATACATATGGCAGTGGTTTAATCAAGTACTAAATAGAATCGCTTGGTAAAATCTATGGCACGAGCATTAGGAACCTCACGAAAATCTTTGCACAAACATCGAAAATTTCTGTTGCAAATAGATGTAAATGATGAACTCGCTTGTTGGAGAGCTATTTGTAGGTATCCATACAAAGATAGACTTGGAGAAAATGTTAAAAAAACAATATATGAATATTGGAAGAAGAATTGACATGTTTCGCCAAATGCAAGGGATGTGATGCAAAGAATAATAACACAAAATTGGTATGAAACACATCCAAAACAATTCCTGGACACCACTTAGATAGAGTTTTTCAACAAGTTCAAAGAAGAGAATTGTGAAATTGATGTCTTAATCAGTTCTTTTGTGCAACAAAAACTATGCTATGTAAAACCTATCACTGTAGGTGACACTTGATGTTGTCATTATCATGTGTAATTTAAATTATATTATGGCACATTCCTTAATTTTGGTAGAACATTTGGAAATATTCACCTCATCCTTCCACTATCTATGATTTCATATGTCAAATTCTATGTGGAAGAGAAAGCGATGAATTATTTTACGAAAAGAACTATGGTGGTTGTAAAAAATGTGATGATTGTGGAAATTTGAATAAATTTCAAAACAAATATCGTATTGATATAAATGATCAATCATTGTCCAAAATGAAAGTGAAATGGAAGATATATGAATATATCCATACATCAATTCAAGGTTCAAATAGTGCTAAAATAATTGAATTACAAGAAGAAGAAATTATTATGATAGATTTTTTGACAAAGTTTGAAGCAGAAATTTATAATTAAATGAAGCATTCCCGTAGAGCGCGATGGTAGGACTTGCAATTCAAAAAATACCATGAATTTTTTCCACCAGAGACCATTTTCTCAGTAATTGATTTTGCAAAAAACTACACATTTTTTCCACAAAAAGATATTCAGAGTGAATATTATCATTCTGACCAAGTATCCATGCTCATCCATATTATTTTTAGACATGCTGAAAAAAAAGTTGATCATATAGAAAGCACCAGTGAAAATTGGCATGTTATTAAAGAATATCACTTTTATATCAGGGACGATCATACACCTGATACATATTTTGTACAACACTGTTTTGGCAAGATTTATGACTCCTTGAAAAGTCATGGAATAAAATTCAATGAACATTGGATGTTGTCAGATGGATGCGCAGGTCAATTCAAATATTCACAATCATTATTTTGGTTGTGTTGTCTTCATATGAAAACCTGCATTAAACATTGTTGGAATTTCTTTGAGACTGGTCTTGGAAAAGGAGAACATCATGGTGTAGGGGCATGCATAAAATGAGCACTTCGAAGATATTAAATGGACCCCTCTGCAAAATGACTTGTGTACACTAAAGAATTTTTTCAATGGTACATCACTGCAATAAGCCATGAGACTAACTGATCAACGGAAGTGAGAAGATGCATTCAATTTAATTTTTATTGGATATCCAATTTTAAACAGTGTACATTTATTACAATTATTATCTTTGATGGTATTTTGATTTCATATTTACATTATTCTTTGAATTTTCCATATAGGTTTTTTTTGCATATTGGGGTTGAAGATGTAAATATATCGATTGGAAATGACATTGAAAGAATAAAAGGGAATAAAAAATTTCATTCAATTAAAACAAAGTTGTACACAAATGTGTTTGCATGGGATAAAATAAAATATTCTTTATTTTGTCATGTTTGCATAAACAACATAGAATCCAATGATGTTTGTGAAAACAAATTGTATGTAAAATATTGGAGACATACAGAGCTAAATACAAAGGGGAAAATTTTTGTTGCAATGTTTGAAGAAATGCAATCAGAGGAGACTACAATATCATCTGATGTTGATCGAGTTTCTGATCTTGTTAGAGAATGTAACATTCTAATATATTTTTGTTTTATTGTGCAAGAGATGTTTTTGCTGTAATTGCTCCTACTATCAACAAAGAAAATGTGCAGCATTATTTGATGCATTGCACTAAACGGAAGATGAAATTATTAGAAAACTATAATGATCATGGGTTTCAATATGACAAAGGGTCTATTATATTGAAAGGCTATTTTTTCAGAAAAACTAATCAAAGTGAAGACTTTTTTACATTGATGACTATGGACCTGATGTTATAAGCTTTCAATATAGTCACTTGGTGTGTGTAGCACGCATAAAGTTGATAGAGGTTCAATCAAAGAAAATAAAAAAAAATTAAGAAATGGAAAATGTCAAAATCTGATCATGAATGGATCATTGAAGATGGAATTCCATTGGAATTTTTTTTATTGAACTACCCAATAGTTTCTTCTCTTTGGATTCATATTTTATAACTCCTAGAACTCAACTAAAAATTGAACTGCCTTGTTATGTTATCTGTGCAAGTATTTTCACATTCACATTATTTTGGTTCATGGACACTGGTATCAACTGAAATTAGTTTTTCTATGTGCATTGATGAAAAATGTTGCACGTACTGGATATATATGTTCGAGAATGAAATTAACTGAAAGTTTATTTTCTATGTGCATTGATGAGAAATGTTCCACGTATTGGATATATATGTTCTAGAATGCAATTAATTGAAAGGAGCTTTTCTATACATGCATTGATGAAAAATGTTGCACGTACTGGTTATATTCATGTTGTAGAATGCAATTAACTAAAAGTATATTTTCTGTGTGCATTGATGAAAAGTGTTTCATGTATTGGATATATATATGTTCTAGAATGAAATTAACTGAAAGTAGATTTACTATGTGCATTGATGAAAAATGTTTCATGTACTGGATATATATGTTCTTGAATGCAATTAACTGAAAGTAGCTTTTCTATTTGCATTGATGAAAAATGTTGCAAGTATTGGATATAGATGTTCTAGAATGAAATTAATTGAGAGTATATTTTCTATGTGCATTGATGAAAAATGTTGCACATACTGTATATATATGTTCTAGAATGCAATTAATTGAAAGTGGCTTTTCTATTTGCATTGATGAAAAATGTTGCAAGTGCTGGATAATATATATATTCTAGAATTCAATTAACTGAAGGTAGATTTTCTATACATGCATTGATGAAAAATGTTGCACATACTGTATATATATACATTATAGAATGCAATTTTAAAATTTTATGATTGTTTTACACGTCTCACAAGACTTAAAATCTTATGATTGTTTATATATATATATATATATATATATATATATATATATATATATGTCGATATATATTTCACTTCAATTGTTTTAAAATATATATTCAAACATTTACTTAAATCATTTCTACATATACATATATATTTATGTGAACTTTTTTTTTGTTTAGAAATCAACAACTTGAATTTAAAAAACAAAACATTATATCATAATCACATGCCAAATGTAGTTCAACCATCCAAAAATTGAGTTTTAAAAAAAAAAAATTATACAACAACATTACTTCACATGCCAATTTTAGTTCAGTTATTCAATAAAAACAAAACATTATATCATGCAATCACATGCCAAATGTATTTCAACCATCCAAAACTTCAGTTTTAAAAACAAAACATTATATCACAACATTACTTCACATGCCAAATTTAGTTCAACCATCCAAAACTTGAGTTTTAAAAACAAAACATTATATCACAACATTACTAAACATGCCTAATGTAGTTCAACTATCCAATAAAATCAAAACAATAAATATCAAAATCGCATGCCAAATGTACTTCAACCATCCAAAACTTGAGTTTTAAAAAGAAAACAAATTATATCACAACATTACTTCACATGCCAAATGAAGTTCAACTATCCAATAAAAGCAAAACATTATATTATGAAATCACATTCCAAATGTAGTTCAAGCATCCAAAACTTGAGTTTTAAAAAGAAAACAAATTATAACATAACATTAATTCACATGGAAAATGTAGTTCAACCATCCAAAACTTAAGTTTAAAAAAAAATAAAATTATAACACAATAGTAATTCACATGCCAAATGTAGTTCAACCATCCAAAACTTGAGTTTTATAAACAAAATATTATAGATCACAACATTACTTCGCATGCCAAATGTAGTTCAACTATCCAGAAAAAAACAAAACATTATATCATATTCACATGTACCAAATGTAGTTCACATAAAATATGTCCAAAATTTGTATCTCACAAGTATCAAGTATCAAGTTATATATGATTGCATCTAGATAAGACTATATATAAAATAGTAAATTTAAGTCTAAATCTATTGAAAATATAATATTTCACGTGCATGTGCATCATCCATCAAATATATATGGATGTAGTGTCTCTCCCAACAAAGTCGTGATCCTCGAGCTATCCTACGAAGTGGAAGCATGTGGAACCTATACACAATTTGTACAAACATTAAAATTTATTTTTTTAAATTTGAATGAGAATATATAAAAATGCATGTAAAAAAAATCATGCAATACCTCATGAGGTTCCCTCTCCATTTGTTTCTCATCTACTAAAACTTCGTCCACTGGAACATCTTCAACAATAAACTGTAAAATATACATGTAAAGTGCGTATATATATATATATATATATATATATTAAAAAATTTCAAATGAAAGTGCATATATAAACTTATTCTCAATAATATTAAAAAATGTTAGACAACTTGTTTAAATGGTTGAAATGGTGTGGATGTTCCTATCTCCATCATACACTCCATTGCTAGAGTCCGTGGAGAAAAGAAACTCTCTATAGGAACCTAAAATTCAAAAAAATTAAAAGTATAAAATAACTGAAGATCTAGATCTCAATTTATAATAAAACTTTTGAACTTCAATTTATAACTTATAACTTAAAAAATATATATTTAACTGAAAAATTGAATACCTCTGCTAGTGGATTTGGCACATCTCCTAAGAGAGGCTCCAAAAGAAAATCTTGAAAAACCTGAAATTCAAAAAATTTAAAATAACTCAAGATATCTAGATCTCAATTTATAATAAAGCTTTTCAACTTCAATTTATAACTTACAACTTAAAAACATATATATTTAAGTGAAAGACTGCATACTTGTGCTAGTGGATTTGGCACATCTCCTAAGAGTGGCTCGGAAAGAAAATCTCCAAAAACCTAAAATTAAAAAAATTTAAAATAACTCAAGGTCTAGATATATCTCATTTTTTAATGAAACTTTTGAGGTGGAATATATAACTTAAGAACATATTTAAAAGTGGAAAATTGTTCATACTTGTGATGGTGGATTTGGAACATCTTCTAAAGAAGAATAAGGTATCGCCATCCCAAAAAATTAGACGGAATCAGAATATATTAAATTTTTTTATTATATATATACATGTACATGTGTTCACAATTATTTATTCTAAAAATATCTCATCATGTTTCTATATATATAATAATGGATAAAAAATAATTGTACATCATCATCTGTTCACTTAAAAAACACTAACATTTGCCAACATATATTGATGGTCAGAACCATCTTGATTTTATGATTGATGGTGGGACCCATCTTGATTGTTTGAACCAGAGGCTCCAACCATGATATTAACATTTTCTTCATTCATCAAGCGTGAAAACTGCAAATAGTGTTAAAACATATAATGATACATTTTTTTTAGATTAATGTATACAAATAAATGTATGTATTTATGTATTTATTACAAATTGTACATGTGTTAAAATAATCAGCCTAACCATTAACACATACCATTCCCATGCCCTCTTACTCATGAAAAATTAGGTCTTACCAACCATTGCGATAATTCTTTGCATATGTTTTGAGATCTTCAAACCTCATGTTGTCAATCTCTTCATTTGTATAATACACAAAATTAGTGAGTGCATTATCATGTGCTCTTTTTCGATTCAGACAAACATCGACTCCACCCAATCCACTGTGAACATTGTCAATGATGGCATCTCTTTCTTCTCGACTAATTTGAGAAGTGGCATACATCTCTGACCGAAAATGTTTGACACGAAGAGGCTGACTAACCAATGGTGGCTCAGGGTGAGGAAACTCAACATCATGCCTAGCGCCCCTACGATCACACAATTGACCTTTCCCAAGACCAAAAAATTTAGAGGGAAGGTCATTGTAATTGGGTTTTATTTGCAAAAATAATTCTGCATAAAGTAATTTTGAAAAATAAAGTGGAACCCCGTCGTTCCATGGAAGTCTTCCTTAAGCCGTAAGGTGTCTATGATACAAATAGCGAGCTATATGAGGGTGCTTGAAATATTTCACCTTCAGCATCTTTCCTTTTGGGCCTTCTTTTATTAAACATAAACTTGGCCATTTTTTTTGTATCTCTTTGTTTTATAACCTCCCATGTATTAGGACCCATCACTGTTTCCTTTCTTTTTCTCATCACTTCTACAAAAGTATCAGTGGTTGGCCCAAGCTTTAGGTACACATCTACTAGTTTTCTTAAAGAGTGTGTAACTATTTCCAAGCTTTGTCGACTCTCATAAGGGAGAGTCAAAGCCACGAGATCTCTCTTCAATTTTGCATGAATATGTTGACACCTCTGTAAGGCGAATTGTTGCATTCTTGTTTCCCAAGGTATATTGGAAATCTCAGATGAATAATTCATGGCTTGTGTATAACTTATTCTTGAATGATGCATTCTACCCTACGTCTTTTTTTAGCAATATTTGGAGCAGTATTTTTAGCTTCTGCATCAATATATAATTTTTTTTATATTAAAAAAAAACATGTAAACAAATTTATACAAATTGAATCAAAATAATATTCAAATTGATGGCCACATCGATATGGTTGGCTGGCATCTTGCCCACCCTAAGACTATTGAGAACCAGAATGACCCTGGTGAGAACCAGAACAACCACTGATTGGTTGAGAACCAAAATGACCATCTATTGATTGGCCTCCGGGGTAATACTTATCACCACCTTCACTCAATTCACTAGCACTTATTGATGGCCCTATAAGGGAATGTGTACCACCACCAACCTCACGAGACGAGAGGGAAGCTTCATAAAAAAATATGAATTTATAATCAATTCAAAGATACATTCATACATATAAATACATGCACATATTTGTTTATTAAATTGCGTGAACCATACCATTATTGCGTGAACCATGGGCAAGCTCCATTAATGGAGTAGACACCCTTTTCCTCCTACCTCCTAAAAAATAAAAAAAGAAACTTACTAACAACTAATTTAACTCACAAAATTGATAAAAAAATCAATTCCATATCTACACACATGTATGTATATGTATGGAGAGTTAACATTATATTTAAATACCATGAACATCCATCGATCCCTAATCCCCCTCTCTCGTAGAGATATGGGATTTTTTTGATCTTTGACGTTCATCCTCCATGATATATATATATATATATATATATATATACACACACACACACACAATGGACATTTACAAATTTTTTAAATTACCATTTAAAATAAATTTAAAAATAATAATATAATTTAGTGTACACAAATTATGTAAAAAACAACTTTCGAAGCACTAATTGATGTGTGAAACTCAATTTAAGCAAAAAAATGATAAAAATGTTAACTTCACCAAATTGCACTTTACATGGTGTGAGCACCTTTGGTATATAATTGAAAACATAGTGGGAGCACACTTGGTATAAAATTAAAAAAAACACATGGTCGTTAAAAAATAAGTGTGAAACTCCATTTAAACAAAAATTTGTTGAATTCCTCACATTTTAATTTTATAGAAATGTGAAGTTCACAACTTGTTGCAAATGTGAATTTCACGAAGTTGAGCTTTACATGGTGTGGTGGGATCACACTTGGTATATAATTGAAAAAACACATCATCATTAAAAAATACGCATTTATAAGTACAAAACACACACATATCCAAGATATTTTACAATGTCCATCAATAAATTTTGAAGGAGAGTGTCTCAACAATAATTCATCTTTGAGAGATGAATCTTGAATTTTTGAAGAAGAGCATCTCAAAACTAATTCATCTTTGAGAGATGAACCTTGCATTGGCATTGCCCCCTATAATTCTATTTTATCTATTAATTCATATTTGATAGATGAATCCTGAATTAGCATTTCCCCACGCAATAGATCAACAAACATATTATTAACATTTGTACAATGTCTTATACTAAAAAATTGAAATTGGCTAACAATATTGTTTTCTTTTCCATTCAGTTGTTTTAGCCTCTCCTTCTTAACTTGGTACATGCCTTTCATCTGGTTTCACACAAGTTTGAAATAGGTGAAAAATACATTTACATTTGATCCATACTCCCTATTTGTTCCCAAGCCTTCTAGCAATGCAATATAATATGTCTCGTTTTTTGTTTTTCTTCCCGGTATATTAATTTTCCTTTGCATGACCTTGCTAGTTGTAATATTGGAAAGCACATATGTAATCACTTCTTTCCTTGGATTGCAATATCAAGAAACATCTACGCATAATGTCCATTTTTAAACCATATTTAGTGGGTTTTTTTTTATCCTAGAAAAATACAAATTCAATAAAATATATTAAAGTAACATTTATTGCAAATGCATGGGAGAAATGACACGTGTGTGAGATAAATGACATGCACATTTTTTATCTTAAAGTTTGACTTAACATTTATGGTAGAATTCACATCTAGAAATGAGATGCGTTAAATATTGCATAGCTTAAAGTTTAAGGGACATTTATGACACATATACATGGTTCATGCATGGTTTGCCTTAAAATTTATGGTAAAAATCACATCTGGAAATAGAATTCCTTAAGAAAAGATGAGATCCAGAGGCTACCTGGACCTTTACATGAAATGACATGCCTTAAGAAAGGATGAGATATAGAGGCTACATGGCCCTTTACAGACTCCTTTAGAACTTGTAGAAATTAAGACTCAACAAACAAACTAAAATCCTATGGAAGTTCATCCACTTTAGGTTCAGTTTTTAGGCCTTGAAGTTTTCCTTGAATTAATGGGGGAAGGCCTTGAGTTTGGGGGATCCTATCCTATGGAAGTTAGACTAATTTAGGCTAATTTTTTAGGCTTTAAAATTTTCCTTGAATTAAAGGGAGTAAGCATTGAGTTTTGGGGATCATATCCTATGGAAGTTTAGCAACTTTAGGTTCAATTTTTAGGCCTTAAATTTTTCCTTGAATTAATGGGAGAAAGCCTTGAGAAATGACATGCTTTAAAGTTAATGAGAGAAATCATTGAGAAATGACACATGCTTTAAATTTTTCCCAATATTTTATTGGAGAAATGACACATGTACACTTTTTTCCTTAAAGTGGTAGTGGTTCATGGATATTAAAATGAAGAAATTATATTTAGATCTGTTCCAGAGATTGACTTTAAGGGTATTTACTAGATATGTCACATTTTAGAAAAGAGGAGATCCACAGGCTACCGAGCCCTTTAAAGACTCCGCCTTTAAAACTTGTAGAAATTAACCTTCAACAGACAGACTAAAATCCTATGGAAGTTCAAACAAAATAAAATCCTGTGGAAGTTTAACCACTTTAGGTTTAGTTTTTAGGCCTTAAAGTTTTCCTTGAATTAATGGGAGAAATCCTTGAGTTTGGGGGATCCTATTCTATGGAAGTTCAGCTACTTTAAGTTTAGTTTTTAGGCCTTAAATATTTTCTTGAATTAATGGGAGAAATCCTTGAGTTTTGGGGATCCTATCCTATGGAAGTTCAGCTACTTTAGGTTCAGTTTTAAGCCCTTAAAGTTTTCCTTGAATTAATGGGAGAAAGCCTTGAGAAATGACACATGATTTAAAGTTGATGAGAAAAAGCCAATGAAACATGCATTAAAAAATTTTCCTAAGATTTTATGGGAGGAATGACACATGTACACAATTTGCCTTAGAGTGGTGTTTTTTATGGATATTAAAATGAAAAACTTCTATTTAGAGTTGTTAGAGAGATTGACTATAGGGGAATTTACTGGATATGTCACCTTTCTAAACATATGAGATCTAGAGGCTACCTGGACCTCTACAGACTATGGATTTATAACTTGTAGAAGTTAACATGCAACAGACAGACTAAAATCCTGTGGAAGTTCAACCACTTTAAGTTTTTAGGCCTTAAATTTTTCCTTGAATTTATGGGAAAAAAGCTTTTGTTTGTTGGAAAAATGGCATGTCCATGGTTTTCCTTAAGTTTATGGGAGAAATAAGATCTAGAAATGACATGCCTTAAAGGTTGCCTTGCCTAGAGTTTAAGATAGAAATGACATGTACATATTTTTCCTTAAATTTTGCATTATAGTATATGGGAGAAATGACATTGTGTTATAGTTTTTGGGAGAAATGACATAGAAATGACAGAGAAATGACATACAAATGACATATGTAAAAATTCACACCTTTATGAGTTTGTGGGAGAAATGACATGTACAAGGTTTGCCTTAGAATTTAGTTTGTTGTAGAATTTAGTTTTCTGTAGAATTTATTTTGTTGTAGAATTTAGTTTTCTGTGAAGTTCATGGGAGAAATCACATCTAGAAACCATTATTTTGACATTTATATATAGGCTAAGAACATTAAGAAAAGAAATCAACTCACAAATTAGTTATTTTTTTAATAAGAAGTATGATTTAGCACTTATCAAACTGTTTAATAATTTATAATAATGTTATTTTTGGCTTGTACTATCATTCATCCTTGATATGTACAATAGTTTTACAACTTCAACACCAACCTGCACTATCATCAATAGCCATGTCAATCTAGATTATTTATATCCATTACATCATAAAACAATCCACTTTTAACATTTTGCAAGAATAAAGCAACATGGAAGTTGTAAATTTAGGTACATTAATAAAATACAGCCATGTCAATCTAGATTATTAAGATCCATTACATCATAAAACACAATCTAGATTGTTTATATCCATTACATCATAAAAAATTCCACTTTTAACATTTAACATTTTACTCCACTTGAGTTTGGGGGATCCTATCCTATGGAAGTTCAGCTACTTTCAATTTTTAGGCCATAAAGTTTTCCTTGAACTAACGGGAGAAAGCCTTGAGAAATGAAACATTCTTTAAAGTTAATGGGAAAAAGCCAATGAAACATGATTTAAAGTTTTCCTTAAGGGTTTGTGGGAGAAGTGACACATTTACATGATTTTCCTTAAAGTGGATGTGCCTTATGGATATTAAAATGAAGAACTTATATTTTAACTGTAGGGACATTTGCTGGATATGTCACCTTTCAGAAAAGATGAGATCCAGAGGCTACCTGGCCCTTTACAGCCTCTGCCTTGTTGAAGTTAACACTCAACAGAAAGACTAAAATCCTATGGAATTTCAGCCACTTTAGGTTCAATCTTTAGGCCTTAAAGATTTCCTTTAATTAATGGGAGAAAGCCTTTATTTTGTGGGTGTAATGGCATGTGCATGGTTTTCCTTTAATTTTTCCTTAAATTTTATGGGAGAAATCACATCTAGAAATGACATGCACCTTAAAGTTTGCCTTGCCTGGAGATTTGGAGAGAAATAACATGTACATGGTTTTCCTTAAAGCTTGCCTTATAGCATAAATGGGAGAAATGACATTGCCTTATATTTTATGGGAGAAATGACTTATAAATTAAAGAGAAATGACATAAAAATGACACATGCCTTAATGTTTGACTAAACCTTTATGGGAGAAATGACACATGTACATGGTTTGCTTCATAAATAATGCAATTTAACCAAATAATAAAAGGAGACCAATATGGAGGTTTATATTTCAGCTATACATCAGCAAAATAGATTTACAATGCAGCTCATGCAATGTATAACAGAAAAGAGAATAATATACAAGAAGAAACCCTCAAGAATGAGGTGCTACAACCACAAGAAATAGAGGAATAAGCTTGACAGCGTTATTTTCATTGGTTGAAGTAGAAATAAATTACATCTCAGATCTAGAGCAGATCTGTATACAAAATGATAGATCTATTTTATATCTGTATACAAGAAAGGCTCCTTTATAAAATCCCCTTAGGGATTTCAACAAAACATGAATAACAATGAGTAGATCTGAGATCTAAGTTGCAAATCTGCAGTAGTATTCAGAAAATTCTAAAGCATGTGATATATAGTAGATCAGATATAAACCCAAACATGGATTAGTTGGCTAATCCATGGATCACCACAGTGAAAGGAATAATCCAGTCACTAGAGATCTCTCCTCCTAGATGATGCCAAAACTCCCTGCAACTCTGCTCTTGTAAATAATGCAGTACTGGAAGAGGGGCTGTGCTATAGACTCTGAGTATGCTTTGGCCTAATGACAATATATGGATATGAAGCTCCAAGGGACAAGAACATTCTTTTGAAAGGGATAGAAGACTTTCCCAATGAAAAGGGGTACTCGATATTCATAGATCTGAAGAGATATATCCTCCACTTTCTGCAGCTCACAAGGACAAGCTAATCCTCAACAAAATTAGTGTTCTAGGTGCAAGATGAATATTTTCCAAATGCCATATAGTGAACAATACAAACAAGGTTCCTCCCAGAGCTGCTCAAGGAAGGAGGTGGGATTCCCACTCAGGAACACCCAATGCTAAACAACATTATTCTTAGCTAAAAAACTAGAGAATGATATATGTCTGAACAGAAAATATATTCAGAAAATTATAATCATCAACAACCTTCTCATTTTTCTCTCCTCTTCCTTTTATAATATAAAAGCCTTGTCAAACTGTAAACCACTTGAATGTGTTAGCTCCTTTCACATGTGGAGCCTCCATCTAAAACTATGTTGTGCATCCATGAGGTACGTTGCATCTAGACTGCATTGTAGATTTGGTTAAGGTTGACCGAGTCTCATAGTTCAAACCCATTCACACCTGCAAGTGTTTTCTTTACATGGCCCAGATTTGTCTTTGTTCACATGGGCATTGATTTATTCATTATTTTTAGGATTTTTACATGTCCTCATTTATTCATTTATTCAAGAAAAAAAAATGAAACAAAATTGTATATTCCTCTTAGCTTGGGCTAAGTAGGAATATTACAATCCTCCCCTCCAAAACGTTGCTTTTCCTCAAGCAACTGATTGGGTGAGTGCTGCAACACTCCTCCTCCTCCATTGGTGACACCATCAAGGATCAAGCCTTCCTCATAACCTAGGTGCTCACGAATCCAACCCTCCATGAATTTTTCCTCCAAATTCAATATGATATGTGCATAATCCATCCCATAAGGAGTCAAGACATCACATGAAACAAACATGGTTGAACCCATGTTATCCCTGAAATATGTAGAAAAGTATAAATAGAGAGTCTCCATCCCATGTGGTACAGACATGCCTCCCCTTCTCCCTCCATACAATCCAAAAAATAGGACAAGTAAATGATCCATGTATGGAAGAAAAATTACAAATACATAAATAGAAAGTTGAATATGAGGAGGTGGGTCATAGTCCCACATATGGTACTAGCGCAAAGCATCTCCTGCTTGCATCAGATCAAGATGTGGTAAGTGGTCTTCCCACCACTTACTTTCTACCCAAGTTATCTCACTATGGCTGAAGGTGTGAGATAAGTTTCGTGCCTTGGGGAAGCACCCATCATGATAGAGAATCTCCCTTTGTTCATCAAGGGAGTGGCCAAATTTAGAAATTTGTGTGACCCAATGTTTGCCATGATATTTACATGATACGTCACTCCTTCTTAGAGCCATGGACTGCCTAAACATGGTGAAATAATATGTATAATTAGAAAAATAAACTTGAATTAAATGATTAGATTCCTCACCATCAATACCTTTCATGTGCATGGATTTTTGCATGGATCTTTCTCCTCTTTCAAAAGAAGGAAGCGATGGATGTAATAACCCCTTCATGGAGTCATGTTGTTGTCCCAACTCCACATAATTCATGCATTCTTGGAAACAATAATACAATTCTCCTTTCATGACTTCCCAATCAAAGCTTCTCATGATGATGTTGTAGATATTCATGGAGTACATATGGTTGAAACAAAACTCTTTGTAAGCTCTTTGTGGTAGCTTCTGCTTGAGCTTAGAAACTCTAGAAAAGAAGATCCTACCATGATGATAGATGAATTATTCTTGGACTAAATAGCCATCTTCATGTAGCTGGTCATCAAGTATCATACACTTGTAGATATTTGGAATAGTCCACCAAAATTTGTGACTTTCAATACAGATCTAAGCTGCTCAATAGTGACAACGCAAATGATGCATCAACAAAAAAATTTGTCATGTTTTTGATGTCCTCCTTAACATCTCCTATGCAAAAGGTGTGTGTTGGAAGGTAGATCCTTCCATTTTTCTCCTCCCACAAGGTAGATCCAGATATGAGAGTGGGTGGTGATGATAAGGGAACAAGATCTCCCTTATTCTTGAGCTTACCCAAGCCTCCCAGTGCGGTAGCTTTGTCTTCTAATGCTCCAATCCTTCTTGGATTCATGAGTGGAGCATCAAGTTGCAAGACACCTTTCACCAAATCTGAATCAGGTGATCTCCCAGTTGGCTTTCCACAAGATAATGATGCCTCATGGTTCATTCTCCCATGTTTATTAGATGGGATCAACATCTTCTTACTTCCATAGTGCAATATTATCATTGATTTTTGTGTGGAAGTCCATGATAAGGTGGTGTCACTCTTAAAGATGAAAGAGTGCTTTTGATTGGATCATTTTCTCCCTTATCTTCTTCATGCACTAGTGGTTCATCTCCTGCCATGTCAGCACTCAAATCCCTCCTTCGTTCTGTCTTATTGTCTATTAGCATAGACACATGCTGCTCATGTCCCCCATATGTAAGATCCTTTGTAACTCTTTGCAAAGATACAAGACATCCTCTAATGGAAGCCATTGCTTCATCTCCCTTCTCCTTCTCATCAATGGAGCATGCCCCATCAATAGGTGATCCTTTCTCTTGATCCCTTCTTGAAAAATGCCTACTCATGTCTTCCTCTTGAGGAGAATTTTCTAGTTGAAGTGAGGCCTTTTCCCTTGGAAAATCATATTGCAGATCATTAGCCTCTTCAACAATATTCTAAAATGGAGTTGGCTTTATGGATTTTTCCAAATCATGCAAAGATTCAAAATTATTTGGCTTTATTTTCTTTCTCAAAGAAGTTTCAGAATGCCTTTCATCGAATCTTTTCACAAGCCTCCTAGTGAAATTTGCATAGGAAGAAATGTTGACATTTTTCAAGGAAAATTACTCAAATAACCACAAAGCATAATCCTTACCTTGAATATGAAGTGTTGCTACTCTCATGGCTTCTTCTTCTGAAAATTGATGTAGCTAGAGATATGTTTCAAGATTCCTTACCCAAGATTGGGTTGAGCTCTCAGGTGATCCATCAAAAGTACGTAGAGACAACCTACCCAAAGTGTGTTGCATGCACCCTTTTCTTCTAATACAGCTGGATGATATCCTTTCTTATTTAAGTTTACAGACCTCTGGGAAACTGATATGTTCTTTGAATCTCTCTGAACGAGATTCATACTCTTGGATATATTCACCAATTTTTTGATCCTTTGGTGCTCCTCCTTCTCCTCTTTCTTCTGACAAGAAAGTAGTTGTAGATCAGTTTGTGTGGTTGAGTGCTCACAAACATAATAGGAATTACCGGGGCTTCCTTGATGAGAAAATATTCTTGAGGGATATGCATGCCTTTCCCTCCTCAATCCCCATATTTCTTCCTTCATCTCATGCATAGCTTGAGAAAGAGTGTTAGAAAAATCTTCTCTTTTAAGCCTTTCAGATAAAGGGGTTTCACCCTTATTCTCTTTGTTTTCTGTGTAATAATTCTTCTATCTTCTTCTTTGGTACCTATTTTCTCCATTAGAAAGAGGTGCATCTTATTTTTAAATCATATTGGCTTTGGCTCTCCAAGAAAGCACAGGTTGTGCCAATAAATTTTCTCTTATACCACTGGGATTGTCAGCAATACATGTCTAGAAAATGCATTTTCTAGGAATGTAGGCTACAAAATTCAAGATAATCCCTTGGATTCCTTAGATATGTCAATATAACACCCAAATATAAGAGGATAACTCAAAAAAATCCTTCTATGTGGGTTAAACAGATCTCCCACACCTAGTGAAACATAGAAAAGTGCCCAAAGAAGGGACTGCAACAAATTATAACTGACTGCTTCCAGAAATGTACAATTTTAATTTAGTAATAGCATGAGGCCAACATGGAGGCTGAATTTACTTGTACATCAGAAAAAAAAACTTAACAATATGATTTTACAAGAGAAGTATGAAGACTTTTATGAAGAAAACCCTCAAGATTGAGGTGTTGCAACAATGTATTAGTCTGCAAGAAGGATTGACAACATTATTTTATGGGCTGAAGCAGATGTATATTACATTTTAGATCTAGCACAGATCTATGTAAAAAATATTAGATATATATCAGATCTATATACTAGGTGGGTTCCTCTACAGATTCCCCTTGGGGTTTTGAGAAAAACATGAAAGTAAGAAAAACATGAAAGTACAAGAGTAGATCTGAGATCTAGAATTACAGATCTAAAGTAATATTTAGGAATTATATAGTAAATAGAATCATAAGTAAATCAGCTCTGAATGTAACATGGATGTGATAACTAATCCATGGATCACCACAGTGAAAGGAAGAATCTGATCACTAGAGATCTCTCCTCCAAGAGTATGTCAAAACACCCTGCAACTTTAATCTTGCAAATAACGTAGTTATGGAAGGGAAAATACACTATAGGCTTAAATAATAGTTTGAACTGATGCCAAGATCTGAAAATGTAGCTCCAAATATCCAATACACCCTTGCCAGTGAGATATAAGTCTTCCCCACTAAAAAGAGGCACTAGATTGGCTTAGATCTGAGCAGATCTAGCCTCCACTTGCTACAGCATACAAGGACAAAAAAACCTACAACAGGATCTATGTTTTAGTTGGAATATGAAGCTTTGCCAAATGCCTAATAGTGGACAAGATAAGAAAGACTCCTCCAAGAGATACTCTATGGAAGAGGTGGGATTATCGCCCGGGAACAACCGGTGCTAAACAACACTATTCTCAGCTAAATAGCAAGAGAATGATATATGTATAAAGAAAACATATATTCAAAAATATCATACCATAAACAATAACCTTCTCTTCATGTCCTCCTCTTCCTTTTATAAGAAAAGAATGTTGTGCAACCCTAAACCATCTCAATGATTTAGCCACATTCGCATGTGTAGCTTCCAACTAGAACTGCATTGTGCCTCTAGGAGATTCATTTCATCTAGACAGTGTTGTTGATTTGGTCCTAGTTGACTTGGTCAATTAATCCAACCTCTTTTACACCCAAGTGTGCTTATGAAAATAGCCCAAATATAGCCTTTTTCACATTGGGCATTGATCTATTTTGTTGTTTAAGAGTTTTATTGATCCTCCTTTACAATTTTGTTCATGAGACAGTAAAATTAAAACAAAATTGTATATTCCCATTAGCTTGGCTAATTGGGAATATTACAGTCCTCCGCTCCAAAATGTTTCTTGTCCTTAAGCACCTGATAAGGTGAGTGCTGCAACACTTCTTCTCCCTCCTTGGTGACACCAACATAATATAATCTTCGTCCATAATATAAGTTTTTACCAAACCATCCATCCATTTCTTGCTCCACCAAAGTTCTCATGAGATGCAAATAACTCATCCCCTAAGGAGACACTAAGTCATATGAAACAAACATGGTTTTCCCCATGCTCTCTTTGAAATATGAAACATGAAGTACATGGAGGGTAGCCATTCCATAAGGCACATGCCATCCTTTCCTCCTTACTCTATTCATCCCCATAAAAATTACAAGTACATCATTAAGATAGGGAATCAGGACAATGTACATAAAAACAAAAAATTGTACATATGGAGGTGGGTCATAGTCCCATATGTGGAACCAACGGATTGCATCTCCTTCTTTCATAAAATATAGATATGGTAAGTGGTTTTCCCACCACTTAATTTTTTCCCACACCATCTCACCATGTCCGAAAGTGTGATATATGTTTGGTGCTTTCGGGAAACACACATCATGATGCAAGATCTCCCTTTTTCTTCCAAGGGAGTGGCCCAATTCAGAAATTTTTGGGGCCCAATGTTGGCCAAGAGGCTCATATGATATAGCACTCCTCCTTGGAGTCATGGCCTACAAAAACATGGTGTAAGAATGCATGACATCATAATATGAAACATATGTAACATGATCTTGTTCTTCACCAACAATCCTCCTCCTATCAATGGAGTGGTGCATGGATCTATTCTCTTCCTCAAAAGAATAAAGAGAGGAATGATATAACTCTCCCCTATATTCATGTGGCTGATCCATCTTTACAATGTTCATGCATATTTGAGAATTTTTATGTAGCTCTTTTTCAAATCCCTCCCAATAATAGCTCCTCAAGATGATGTTGTTGAACTTCATAGAAAAAGTGTGGTTGAAATAGAACTCCTCATAAGCCCTTTGTAGTAACTTCTTCTTGAGATTAGAGGCTCTAGATAAGAATATCCTATCATGATTATAGATGAATCCATCTAATATTGAATATCTTTCGTCATGTAGCAAGTCATCAAGAATCATGCAAGTGTGAATATCCTTGGAATATTCCATCAACAGTTGGGATTTCCAATATGGATCTAAGTCTCCCAATAATGATAGCGTTGATAGTGTATCATCCAAAATTTCTGCCATGTTTTTTCTCTCCTCCTTGACATTTCCCTTGTTAAAGGTGTATTTTGGAAGGTCACGCCTCCCATTTTTCTCCTCCTTCACATTTCCCATGTTAAAGGTATCATGTGGAAGGTTGCCATTCCTCCCTTGTTGCTCCTCTTGCATATGCACATGCTCATTAGAAAGTGGAAGTTTTTGGAAGTTAGTCTCCCAGGGTAGGCTATAATCTATCCAAAACCTCTTTGGTTCTGCAAAATCATGCATGTGAGACCACCATCTCTCCTCAGGTATGGAAGAGTTTTCTTCAAGCAAGTTTGTCTTATGATTCAAGGATTGCCTTCCTTACTCCATGATGGTCTCACTCTTTCTCCTTGAAGCATATCTCCTCAGAACAATTTGAGAGGTGAGAATAGATAAGGATGTCAAAGGAAAAATGCTTCCTCTTTCTTTGTACCTTCCCCATACTCTCAGTGTTGTAGCATGGTATTCTAGTGCTCCCTCCTTCCTTAGATCTATGAAAGGAGCATCAATTCCTGAAACATCCTTCATCAAATCTGAATCAGGTGGCCTCCCAGGTGGTATGCCACAAGATAATGATGTCTCATGGATTATTCCCATGTGAACAACTGATGGGAACATATCATGACTGCCTCCACTGTGCAATTCCATCTCTGATTTTTGTGTGGAAGTCTCATGATGATGTGGCATCACTCTCTTAGACATAAGAGTGCTTCTGAATGGAGCAACTTCCCCATCTTCTTCTCCTTTTCCCACCTTCTACAAGATCTCATAGTCTAAGGTGCTCACCTTGAATGTACTGAATTCATGAACACCCATCATCTCCTTGGTGTCAAAATTCTTGATCACAAATGGCTGATGTATCATAGTGTGTGTTCCCGAGACTGAATTCAATGTTGGAACACATTCCCTCCATTTTTTTTGCCTCCTTGTCTATCATCATAGACACATGTTTCTCATGATCTTCATGTATGAGATCCTTGGGGCCCTCTTTCAAAGAAACAAGAGTCCTCTTAGTAGAATAAATGGCTTCATCTCCATCTCTCAATAGAAATAAATCTCCTCCTTCTATCATAGCACTGGAGGAGCCTTTCAGCTCTTCTTCTTTCTCCTCCTCATCAATGGAGCATGCGTCATCAAAAGGAGATCCTCTCTCTTAATCTCTTTTTGAAAAAGGAACACTCATTTATTCCTCTTGAGAAGAATATTCTTGTTGACGTGGGGCCCTTGACCTTGGAAAATCATGTGGCAGATCTTTAACCCCCTCAACAATGTTTTGAAATGGAGTTATCTTCATGGATCTCCCCCTCTCATGAAAATAATCTGAATTCTTGGACTTATTTTTCTTACACAAAGAAATTTCATATGGCCTAACATCAAATCTTTTAAATAACCTCCTAGTGAAATTTTCATAAGTAGAGATGTTTACATTTTTCAATGAAGAAGATTCAAATAACCACCAAGCATAAGCCTTAACTTCGAGGTGTATCACTACTACTCTCATGGCTTCTTCTTCTGAAACTTCATGCATATGAAAATATTTGTCTAGCTTCTTTACCCAAGACTTGGTTGAGCTCTCAGGTGACCCATCAAATGTAGGTAGAGAATTCCTACCCAAAGTGTGCTGCATGCACCCTCTTCTCTTCTTGTATAGGCTCGACCTTCTTTCTTCTTTAAGTTGACAAAACTCTGGAAAGCTTACATTATTTTTGAATATTTTAGGCTAAGATTGATATCCTTGGAGATATTCACCAAGAGTATCCTCTTTTGGTGCCTCCTCTTCTACTTCTTCTCTTGCTAGGAATGTAGGCATAGTACCACGTTGTAGATCAGATTGTGTGGCTGAATGCTCACACACATAATATGAAGTATTGGGGCTTCATTAATGTGAAAATAGTTTTTAGGGCTATACATGTCTTCCCCTACTCATTCCCCATATTTCTTCCTTAATCCCATGCATATATTCATAAAGAGTGTTAGAAAACTCCTCTCGTTTAATCCTTCCAGATAAAGGGGTTTCACCCTTCTTCTCTTTGTCTTCTGTGTAATATTTATTTTGTCTTAATCTTTGGTACATATTTTCTCCATCAGTAGGAGGCTCATCTTCTTTTGAAATCATATTATATTTGGCTCTCCAGGAAAGCACAGGTTGTGCCAAGAAATTTTCTCTGATTCCACTATAATATCCCAAAATGGTATTGTCAGCAATACATGCCTACAAAACACATTTTCCAGGATTGTAGGCTACAAAATTCAAGATCATCACTTCAATTCCTTATATCTATCAAAATAAGACCCAAATCCAATAGGAGAACTCAAAAATATCCTTCTAGCTGGGTTAAACAGATCTCCCACAACTAATGCAGCATAGAAAAGTGCCCAAAGAAGGGACTGCAACAAATTATAACTCACTACTTCAGGAACTGCATAGTTTTACTTTAGTAATAGCATGAGGCAAATATGGAGGCTGAATATTTACATGTACATTATAAAAACAACTTAAAAATATGGTTCATGCAATGTAAAAGAGAACTATGAAGACTTCTATGAAGAAAACCCTCAAGATTGAGGTGTTGCAACAATGTATTAGTCTGGAAGAAGGCTTGAAAACATTATTTTATGGGTTGAAGCAACTGTATATTACATTTCAGATCTAGAACAGATATGTGTACAAAATATTAGATCTATATCAGATATGTACACTATATGACTTCCTCTACAAATTCCCCTTGGGGTTTTGAGCAAAACATGAAAGTACAAGTGTAGATCTGAGATCTAGAATTACAAATCTACAATAATATTCAGGAATTTTACAGTAAAAAGAATTATAAGTAAATAATATCTGAATGGAACATGGATGAGATAACTAATCCATGGATCACCACAGTGAAAGGAAGAATCTGATCACCAGAGATCTCTCCTCCAAAAGTATGTCAAAACACCCTGCAAATGCAATCTTGCAAATAACGCAGTTATGGAAGGGAAACTACACTATAGGCTTCAGTACTGGTTTTGCCTGATGCCAATATCTGAAAATGCAGCACCAAAGATTCAATACACTCTTGCCAATGAGATAGAAGTCTTACCCACTGAAAAGAGGCACCAGATTGGCTTAGATATGAGAAGATCTAGCCTCCACTTGATGCAACTTAGAAGGACAACCAAAACCTCAACAATATCTGCATTATAGTTGGAAGATGAAGCTTGACCAAATGCCTGATAGTGGACAAGATAAGCAAGACTCCTCCAAAAGCTACTTTATCGAGGAGGTGGGATTCCCGCCAGGGAACACCCAGTGCTAAACAACACTATTCTGAGCTAAAAAACAAGAGAATGATATATTTATAAACAGACCATATAATCAAAAATATCATACCATGAGCAAAAACCTTCTCTTGATTTCCTCCTCTTCCTTTTAGAAGAAAATAATCTTGATCAACCCTAAACCATCTCAATGATTTAGCCACATTCACATGTGTAGGCTCCAACTAGAACTTCATTATTCCTCTAGGAGATTCATTGCATCTAGATAGTGCTGTTGATTTGGTCCTCGTTGACTTGGTCAATTCATCCAGCCTCTTTCACCCTCAAGTGTGCTTATGAAAATAGCCTAGATCTAGCCTTGTTCACATTGGACATTGATTTATTTTACTGTTTAGGAGTTTTATTGATCCTCCTTTACAATTTTATTCATGAGATAGTAAAAGCAAAAAAAAATTGTATATTCCCATTAGCTTGGCTAATTGTGAATATTACAGTTTTGCACTTTCTTAAGCAACTAGTGGTAGTGGTTGATTAATTTATGTCAAAATTCACACCTTCATGAGTTTGTGGGAGAAATGACATGTACATGGTTTGAAAAATTATTTTATGCACTTACTAAAACAAGTAGTGGTAGTTGTTGATGAAGTTATGTCAAAATTTGGTAGTGGTTGATTAAGTTATGTCAAAAGTCACACCTTGATGAGTTTGTGGGAGAAATTACATGTACATGGTTTGAAACCTTATTTTATGCACTTACTAAAACAACTAGTGGTAGTTGTGATGAATTTATGTCAAAAGTCACACCTTGATGAGTTTGTGGGAGAAATAACATGTACATGGTTTGAAAAATTATTTTATGCACTTACTAAAACAACTAGTGGTAGTTGTTGATGAAGTTATGTCAAAAGTTGGTAGTGGTTGATTAAGTTATGTCAAAATTCACACCTTGATGAGTTTGTGGGAGAAATGAAATGTACATGGTTTGCAAAATTATTTTATGCACTTAATAAAACAACTAGTGGTAGTTGTTGATGAAGTTATGTCAAAAGTCACACCTTGATGAGTTTGTGGGGGAAATGAGATGTACATGTTTTGCAAAATTATTTTATGCACTTACTAAAACAACTAATGGTACTGGTTGATGAATTTATGTCAAAATACATAGATTTTTCAAAAAGGAACACTCATGTCTTCCTCTTGAGAAGAATATTCTTGCTGAACTGGGGCCTTTGCCCCTGGAAAATCATGTGGCAGATCTTTAACCCCCTCAACAATGTTCTGAAATGGAGTTATCTTCATGGATCTCCCCCTCTCATGAAAAGAATATAAATTCTTGGGCTTAGTTTTCTTACGCAAAGAAATTTCAAATGGCCTAGCATCAAATCTTTTCACTAACCTCCTAGTGAAATTTTCATAAGTAGAGATGTTTACATTTTTCAATGAAGAAGATTCAAATAACCACCAGGAGTAAGTCTTACCTTGGAGGTGCAACGCTGCTACTCTTATGGCTTCTTCTTCTTAAACTTCATGTAGCTAAAAATATTTGTCTAGCTTCTTCACCCAAGACTTGGTTGAGCTCTCAGGTGACCCATCAAATGTAGGGAGAAAAGTCCTACCCAAAGTGCGCTACATGCACCCTATTCTCTTCTTGTATAGGTTGGACCTTCTTTCTTCATTGAGTTGACAAAAATCTGGAAAGCTTACATGCTCTCTGAATCTTTTAGGATGAGATTCATATGCTTGGAGATAATCACCAGGAGTATCCTCTTTTGGTGCCTCCTCTTCTGCTTCTTCTCTTGCTAGGAATGTAGGCATAGTACCACGTTGTAGATTAGATCTGGTGGCTGAATGCTCACACACATAATAGGAAGTATTTGGGATTCATTGATGTGAAAACATTTTTGAGGGTTCTACATGTCTTTCCATCCTCATTCCTTGGATTTCTTCCTTTAGCTCATGCATATCTTGAGAAAGAGTGTTAGAAAACTCTTCTCTTTTAATTCTTCTAGATAAAGGGGTTTCACCCTTCTTCTCTTTGTCTTCTATGTAATATTCCTTCTGTCTTCATCTTTGGTACCTATTTTCTCTAACATCAAGAGGCTCATCTTATTCTAAAATCATATTGGCTTTGGCTCTCCAAGAAAGCACATGTTGTGCCAAGAAAGTTTCTCTGATTCCATTGTAATATCCCAAAATGGGATTGTTAGCAATACATGTATGGAAAATGCATTATCTAGGAATGTAGGATAAAAAATTCAAGATAATTCCTTTGATTCCTTAGAGATATCAATATAAGACCCAAATCCAATAGGATAACTCAAACAAATCCTTCTATGTGGTTAAACATATCTCCCACAACTAGTGCAGCATAAAAAAGTTCCCAAAGAAGGGACTGCAACAAATTATAATTGACTGCTTCCAGAAATGTACAGTTTTACTTTTGTAATAGCATGAGGCCAACATGGAGGCTGAATATTTACATGTACATCAGTAAAAAAACTTAAAAATATGGTTCATACAATGTACAAGAGAAGTATGAATACTTTTATGAAGAAAACCCTCAAGATTGAGGTGTTGCAACAATGTATTAGTCTGCAAGAAGGCTTGACAACATTATTTTATGGGTTGAAGCAACTGTATATTAAATTTCAGATCTAGAACAGATCTGTGTACATAATATTAGATCTATATATGATCTATACACTAGATTACTTCCTCTACAGATTCCCCTTGGGGTTTTGAGCAAAACATGAAAGTACAAGAGTAGATCTGAGATCTAGAATTACAAATCTGTAGTAATATTTAGGAATTCTATAGTAAATAGAATCATAATTAAATCATATCTGAATGGAACATGGATGAGATAACTAATCCATGGATCACCATAGTGAAAGGAAGAATCTGATCACCAACTATCTCTCCTCCAAAAGTATGTCAAAACACCCTACAACTGTAATCTTGCAAATAACATAGTTATGGAAGGGAAAATGCATTGTAGACTTTAGTAATGGTTTGGCCTGATGCCATGTTGGAATATTGTCATTGATGGCAAAGGCTGCAAAGGAGAATCTGATCAAAAGAACAGAGGAAGTATCGGTCAAGGAGCAGAAACATGCCAAAGAGGAGATATGTTGGAAATTTTCCTGGAACAATGAAACATGGCATGGCAACTGTACATTGGTGCTTATGGAACCAGAATGGAACATGAAGAGGTGGAATGATGAATCAAGAACGAATTTAAGGTTGCAAAGGAATTTGGTGTGAATTTCTTGTGTTATATATTATGGATGTTACGAAGATTGCATCGACCTGGTGTCAAGCCTCAATAAACAAATTTATGGGTTAATCTGTTGATGAAGAGCGCAAGCGATGTCACAGTAAATAATTCAATTTACAAATAATCAAGCAGGGGGAGTGGAACCTTGAGCGAAGAAGGCAAAACCTTGCAAAAGGAACAATAATGGCGGTTTCCGGTTTTTATCGCACCGCTCTCATCGGGAAAGTGGCATTTCTTGGTGAGGAGCGATTCCATAGAATGCTCGACACACGTCCCTGTACGACTTCACAAAACATCTTTTCACCATGCGCCATCGCGCATTATATTTCGACCCAGGATGCCCAGCGATATCGTTGAGCGTCATTGATCTGGGAAGGGGTCATTGGACGGTCATCATTTGTTGAAGGTGCGCGAAGAATAGCACAGGTACAATGGGCCATCGCACGTTCACGATTGATATTGGAGGACGAGCGATATGCATATACGTCGTTGATCTGGAAGATTACTAATCTAACGGTGATCGAATGTTGGACTTGCGCAAAGTATACCTATGGTACCATGCACATATTTGATTGGCTTTTGACTATATTTGTGGGCCCGGGGTCAAAGGTTTACCATATTATTTGGAAGGATTAAAATGCGAAGGGTTAAATTTAATGCTAAAGTTCTGTTCAAAATTATTTATTTATCAATTTATTTAAATTGATAAATAAAATTAAAATAAAAGATCAAAAGCCCCATGCGATAAACTAAAATAAATACTGTCAGCGGTTCGTGGTTTTAACCCATGGTTTTAATAAAGGGAAAACTATATAAGGAGAAGAAAAATAAAGAACAAAGTGTGTGCATTGTAAGGGTTGTGATCGAACAATTTCTCCAAGGAACATCTGTATGGGTGAGCTCTGGTCTTAACTGATAAATCTGAAACTATGATGCACCCATGGATAGAATGATCTGACGATGATAAATCTCTGGTTTGAATGACAGACGAAATCATGAAGAACTCATGTGAGTATATCAAAAATAAATAAATCTGGTGACCGATAATGTATGCCGTATGGAAACTGGTGGATCCAGTGTAAAAATTGATGAAACATGGTCTATAGTAGTGCTGAGGGTCGAAGCCTTCAGAAAGGGGGTTGTAACTCCCTTCCAGTGGTAGCTGGTAAACGAGAGAAGGTTGTAGCCTTCTGCAGGTGGGTGCCTGCGTGCTGGTATAAGTCTGCACCTGCATATATTGTAAGATGTTTTCTCTATAATAAATATTGAAGACTGAGATTACAGCAGCGGTGGTTTTCTCCCGAATTGGGTTTCCATCTTATATACTGGTTTTAATATGTGTTGTTTATGTTTGATGGTTTGTTCTGTTATTTCTGTTCATACTTAATGATGCTCTAAGTAAAGACGTAATAAGATATCAGGTCATACCTGTTGGATGCAGTACTGTAACATATGTTTCTAAGAGAAAGAAAATAAAAATTGTTCAGGCCTAAATACTGACTCACCCCCCTCTCAGTATTTTTCCAATAATTGGTATCAGAGGAGGTCCTTCTGAAAAAGCTTAACTGCTAGAAGGAAGATCAAGCAAGATGAGCAATCAAGATGGAATAGCATCTATCAGGCCTCCGCTTTTTAACGGAAACAATTTAATCTTCTAGAAAACAAGGATGAGATCCTATCTTCAGTCTTTGGGAGCAGAGGTATGGGCAATTGTTGAACAAGGATATCAATACCCAGCTGCAGTACCAACAGATCTGACGGAAAGAAAGAACTATGAAACGAATGCAAAGGTAGTCAATGCTTTATTGTGAAGTCTAATTGAATATGAATTTTTCAAAGTCATGCAGCTGAATACAGCCAAGAAAATATGGGACAAAATCATTCTACGTTATGAAGGTGATGCAAAGGTAAAAAGTGCTAAACTCCAAACTCTCAGAATTCAATATGAGAATCTAAAAATGGATAATGAAGAAAGCATTGCCAATTTCTTTTTACGACTTGATGATATTGTAAATCGTATGAGAAATATGGGAGAAACAATAACCGAATCCACCTTGGTTGAGAAAGTCTTAAGATCACTAACAACAAAATTTGAGTCAAAATTTTCTTCCCTTGAAGAAAAGCAGGATCTTCAAAACCTTACTGTGGTGTAACTTCATGGCATACTAACTGCATATGAAATGAGAAGAGGAGGACCTTCTGAAGTCAAAAAAGCAGTCTTTAGAACTTCTACGAAAGGGAAGGAAGTACAAAAAACAGAAGGATCAAGATATATCTCAGAAGAATATGAGATAAAATTTTTAAAGAAACTTCAACTTGGCACAGGACGATTCAGAGGTAAGCTTCCTTTCAAATATTTTGATTATGGAAGAGTTGGTCATTATGCTGCTAAGTGTCCGTATAAAGAAACACATAAAAAAGGGAAGGAAGTAGCAAAAAGGAATAAGAATCGTTTTAGCACTAGAAAGAGTTACTATACTCATGAAGATAGTGATGGGTTATCTGATAGTGAGGAAGAATGTGAACAAGATCTTAGACTTCTCATGGCATTTGAAAAAGAATCTAGAGAAGAAAAAGATACTTTTGTGGATGCTCTAGAAGACAATGATTTTCTTAATGAAAACATTAAACTCAAGACTTGCTTAGAATAAAGTAAAATAATCATAGAAACTCTGAAAAATCAGCGTGAAGAAAAGGAGAAACACAATGAGAAATTAGAGTGTGAGGTAGTAAGTCTAAGAAAAGAACTTGAGAAAGTAAAAACTCTGAATCTTAGATTTGCTAAAGGATCTGAAACATTAGATGAGATTATCAAGGTACAATGTTCTCCTCTTATAAAGACAGGTCTTGGATATATTGGAGAATCTTCTCATGTTTCAGCACCAAATTATCTAAAAGCAGTTACAGCTGGTCTACAACATGCTACCACTCAGCAAGGGAATAAAGAATCTTTACAGATAAAGCATGATCATCTCAATTCAAAGAATGCTAACAGGAATGTTTTTCAAAGAAACACCAATCAACAAGTAAATTCATATAGAAGATTTTATGATCGCAGAAATGTCTTCTTCATTGGACAATGTTTCTCATGTCACAATTTTGGTCATAAAGTTCTTCAATGTGTTGCATATAAAACCATCATGACAAGAGAAGCAAGAAAGAAAAGGATTGATATTGAAATAAAGAATAATACTTATAAAAAATTTTCTCTTCTTCAAAATGAAGTTGAATGTGCTTATTGCAATAACTTTGGCCATGATGAATCTGAATGCAGGAGCAAAGATCAGACAAAAGAACATGTACCTTCAAGCTCCAAAGTATGGAAAAAGAAGGAATTACAAGTTGAAAATTGTGGCATAGCGTTATTTGCAGAAGATGAATAAAATCAATGGTACATTGATAGTGGATTCTCAAGACACATGACAGGTGATAAAGACAAGCTTCTTGCATATAGTACTCTAGAAAAAGAAAAAGATTTTACGTTTGGGAATGATACTCCTACGGTAATTAAGGGAAAAGGGTCTGTTTTTCTAAAAGAAAAGGTGAAAGCTAATGAAGTCATGTATGTGGATGGATTAAAACATAATTTGTTAAGTGTAAGTCAAATGTGTGATCAATGAACTGAAGTTGTCTTTAGTTCAAAAGAATGTGTGGTACGTGATCTGGATACAGGTAAAGCAATTATAAGAGGAAAAAGAACTCCAAACAACCTGTATATATTGAAGAACCCAAAAGAACAATGTTATTTGAGTAAATCTTCAGAAAATTGGCTATGGCATAGAATGTTGCGGCATCTAAGCTTCTCTCAAATCAACAAATCAGGCAGACTTAAATATGTTCATGATCTTCCCAATATTACTCTACCTGAAAATATCATATGCAAATCTTGCCAATTCAGTAAGCAAACCAGGATACAATTTAATGCCAAGGAAGGATCATCAAGTAAGCCTCTCGAACTCATCCATACTGACATATGTGGACCTATGAGGAAAAAGTCACCACGTGGTGAAGAATACTATATCTTATTCATTGATGATTTCTATAGAATGTGTTGGATTGGGTTGCTTAAACACAAAGATGAAGCATTTGAGAAATTTCAGATCTTCAAAGCACTAGTTCAAAATGAATTAGATCTAAAAATCAAGTGTCTCAGATCTGATCGAGGAGGAGAATACACATCCAATGAATTTATTGAATTATGTGAACAACATGGCATAAAAATATAGTTCTCTGTAGTTGGCACTCCACAACAGAATGGTGTTGCAGAAAGAATGAACAAAACAATTCAACAAATGGCTAGAGTTATGCTTGAGGATTTCGGAACACCTGACACATTTTGGGGAGAAGCAGCACATACATCAGTAAACATTCTCAACAAAGCACATGTTCATGTAAATAGTGATAAAACTTCATATGAAATCTGGTATGGTAATCCTCCCACTATAAAGCATTTTAGAATTTTTGGGAGAAAATTCTTTATCAAGAATAATGATGAAAAACTTGGCAAGTTTGAACCCAGAGCAGATGAAGGAATATTTCTTGGTTACTCCTCTAGGAGTAAGGCATATAAATGTTACAGTAAAAGACTTCGAAATATTTTTGAATGTATTGATGTTGTTATCGATGAGTCTCTTGCAGCTCCAAAAGAAGAAAAGCAAACAATAGATGAAGATGATGAGGACACATATCCTTCTACATCAAATAGTAATGATACAAACAGTGAACCCAGTGAAGAACCTGAAGAGGAGCTGTCTGAAAAGGCTCCATCTAGATATGTTCAAAAGAATCATCCAGAATCTCAAATTTTGGGAGAAAAGGGATCAGGTGTATAAACAAGAAGGACTCTTGTGGGATCTTGTAGCAATCTGGAATTTATGTCCACTATTGAACCTCATAGTGTCAGTCAAGCTAGCAAAGATGAATTTTGGATTCAAGCCATGAATGAAGAGCTTGATCAAATTGAAAATAATCACACTTGGGAATTAGTACCAAGGCCTCATGAAGAAAATGTCATTGGCACTAAATGGATATTCAAAAACAAGTTAAATGAGAATGGGGATGTTATAAGAAATAAAGCTAGACTTGTGTGCAAAGGGTATGCTCAACAAGAAGGTATATAATTTGAAGAAACCTTTTCTCCTATAGCCAGACTCGAAGCCATAAGAATGTTTCTTGCTTTTTCAAGCTTCCAACAAATCAAAGTTTATCAAATGGATGTTAAATATGCTTTTCTCAATGGTGATCTAGAAGAAGAAGTTTTTATAGAACAACTAGAAGGATTCATTTTGGGAAATGATGAAAAACTTGTTTGTAGACTTAAAAAGGCTCTATATGGTCTCAAAAAAGCTCCAAGGGCATGGTACTATCGTCTTGACAAATATCTTCATCAACAAGGATTTTCAAAAGGGTATGCTGATAGCAACTTATACACAAAAACTGAAAATGAAAAACTATTGATTATGGTTGTATATGTTGATGATATCATTTTTGGAAGTAATAAAGAGTCTATGAGTCAGAAATTTTCTTCTGATATGAAGCAAGAATTTGAAATGTCTTTGCTTGGGGAACTAACATTCTTTCTTGGCTTGCAAGTGCAACAAGCAACAGATGACATATTCTTGTCACAAGCAAAATATCTCAAGCAAGCCCTGAAGAAGTATGGCATGGAAGACTGCAAACCTGTAAGTACACCTATGATAACCAGATGTAATCTGAGTTCTAATGATGATTCCCCCACGGTGAATCAACATGAATACAGATCTATGATAGGAAGTCTACTTTATCTCACTGGGACCAGACCAAACATCATGTATGCAGTTGGGATTGTTGGACGATTCCAAGCTAATCCAAACGAGTCTCATATTTAGGCTGTAAAAAGAATATTCAAATATCTACAAGGAACTTAAGACTTTGGACTATGGTATCCAAAGAATGTTGATCTTACTCTTCATGCATACACTGATGCAGATTGGGCTAGAAGTGTTGATGAACGGAAAAGCACCAGTGGTGGTGCATTCTATATGGGGCCTCGGTTAGTATCTTGGTTCAGCAAGAAGCAAAGCTCCATTGCCTTATCTACAGCATAAGCAGAATATGTGGTCGTTGCATCATGTTGCACTCAACTTCTCTGGATGATGCAAACCCTACAAGACTTTCAAATCAAATGCTCACCTCCTATCTCCATTATGTGTGATAATACAAGTGCTATCAGTATCTCAAAGAATCCTGTTATGCATTCCAAGACCAAGCATATTCCCATCAAATATCACTTCTTACGTGAAAAAGTGCTTGAACAAAAGGTGAAATTGGAGTATGTTTCCTCCAAAGAACAAGTAGCTGATATATTTACCAAACCTCTACCCAGGGAAGCGTTCAAATATCTCAGACAGAAACTAGGACTAGTCTCTACCATGCAGAGGATCAGGTCTACTTAAACACAGAAGATTAAATTGGTTAAGAGGTTTTGTTAGGCATCTCTGAATGCACAGGCTCAGGGGGAGCATTAGTCATATGAAAAGGATGAATTGTTGTTTGATGATGGAGCATGATCTCAGGCGGAGCATGGTATTGTCGGTACAAAGGATCGCGATCAACCTTTTGCCATTGATGTCAAAGGGGGAGGAAAAGCAAAGAAGGGCTTCTATAAGATAAATAGAGAAAGAGTATTACGGAGGAAGCATATTGCCATCAATTCAAAAGGGGGAGATTTTTGGAATATTGTCATTGATGGCAAAGGCTGCAAAGGAGCATCTGATCAAAAGAACATGCTTCTATAAGATAAATAGAGAAAGAGTATTACGGAGGAAGCATATTGAGATCAATGCCAAAGGGGGAGATTGTTGGAATATTGTCATTGATGGCAAAGGCTGCAAAGGAGCATCTGATCAAAAGAGCAGAGGAAGTATCAGTCAAGGAGAAAAAACATGCCAAAGAGGAGATATGTTGGAAAATTTCCTGGAACAATGAAACATGGTATGGCAACTGTACATTGGTGCTTATGGAACCAAAGTGGAACATGAAGAGGCGGAACGACGAATCAAGAATGCGTTTAAGGTCGCAAAGGAATCTGGTGTGAATTTCTTGTGTTATATATTATGGATGTTACGAAGATTGCTTTGAACTGGTGTCAAGCCTCAATAAAAAAATGATCGGTTAATCTGTTGATGAAGAGTGCAAGAGATGTCACAGTAAATAAGCCAATTTACAAATAATAGATCAGGGGGAGTGGAACCTTGAGCGAAAAAGGCAGAACCTTGCAAAAGGAATAGTAACGGTGGTTTCTAATTTTTATCACACCACTCTCGTCGGGCAAGTGGTATTTCTTAGTGAGGAGCAATTCCATAGAATGCTCAACACGCGTCCCTGTACGACTTCACAAAACCACTTTTCACCATGCGCCATTGTGCATTATAGTTCGACCCAGGATGCCTAGCGATATCGTTGAGCACCATTTATCTAGGAAGGGGTCATCGGACGGTCGTCATTTGTTGAAGGTGCGTGAAGATTAGCACAAGTACGGTAGGCCATCGCACGTTAACGATCGATATTGGAGGATGAGCGATATGCATATACATCGTTGATCTGGAAGCTTGCTAATATAATGGTGATCGAATGCTGGACTTGCGCGAAGTACACCTATGGTACCATGCATGTATTTGATTGGCTTTTGACTATATTTGTGGGCTCGGGGTCAAATGTTTACCATATTATTTGGAAGGATTAAAATGCGAAGGGTTAACTTTAATGCTAAAGTTCTGTTCAAAATTATTTATTTATCAATTTCTTTAAATTGATAAATAAAATTAAAATAAAAGATCAAAAGCCCTGTGGGATAAACTAAAATAAATACTTTCAGCAGTTTGTGGTTTTAACCCATGGTTTTAATAAAGGGAAAAATATATAAGGAGAAGAAAAATAAAGAACGAAGTGTGTGCATTGTAAGGGTTGTGACCGAACAATTTCTCTAAGGAATATCTGTATGGGCGAGCTCTGGTCTTAACTAATAAATCTGAAACTACGATGCACCCATGCATAGAATGATCTGATGATGATAAATATTTGGTTTGAATGACGGACGAAATCATGAAGAACTCGTGTCAGTATATCAAAAATAAAAAAATCTGGTGACCGGCAATGTATGTGGTATGGAAACTGGTGGATCCAGTGTAAAAATTGATGAAACGTGATCTACAGTAGTGTTGAGGGTTGAAGCCTTGAGAAAGGGGGTTGTAGCTCCCTTCCAGTGGTAGCTGGTAGACGAGAGAACATTGTAGCCTTCTGCAGGTGGGTGCCTGCATGCTGGTATAAGTCTGCACCAGCATATATTGTAAGAAATTTTCTCTATAATAAATATTGAAGACTGAGATTACAGCAGTGGTGGTTTTCTCCCGAATTGGGTTTCCACCTTATATCCTAGTGTTCATATGTGTTGTTTATGTTTGATGTTTTGTTCTGTTATTTCTGTTCATACTTAATGATGCTCTAAGTAAAGACATAATAAGATATCAGGTCATACCTGTTGGATGTAGTACTATAACATATGTTTTTAAGAGAAAGAAAATAAAAATTGTTCAACCCTAAATACTGATTCAACCCCCTCTCAGTATTTTTCCAATATGCCAATATCTGAAAATGCAGCTACAAAGATCCAATACACTCTTTCCAGTGAGATAGAAGTCTTCCCCACTGAAAAGAGGCACTAGATTGGCTTAGATCTGAGTAGATCTAGCCTCCACTTGCTACAGCTTGCAAGGACAACCAAACACTCAACAGGATCTGCATTGTAGTTGGAAGATGAAGCTTGGCCAAATGCCTGATAGTGAACAATATAAGCAAGACTCCTCCAAGAGCTACTCTATGGAAGAGGTGGGATTCCCGGCCAGGAACACCCAGTGCTAAAGAACACTATTATCAGCTAAAAAAAAAGAGAATGATATATTTCTAAACAGACCATATATTTAGAAATATCATACCATGAACAACAACCTTCTCTTGATGTCCTCCTCTTCCTTTTATAATAAAATAATCTTGCTCAACCATAAACCATCTCAATGATTTAGCCACATTCACATGTGTAGCCTCCAACTAGAACTTCATTGTTCCTCTAGGAGATTCATTGCATCTAGACAGTGTTGTAGATTTGGTCATGGTTGACTTGGTCAATTCATCCTACCTATTTCACACTCAAGTGTGCTTATGAAAATAACCCGGATCTAGCCTTCTTCACATTGAGCATTGATTTATTTTTTTGTTTAGGAATTTTATTGATCCTCCTTTACAATTTTATTCATGAGACAGTAAAAGTAAAACAAAATTTCATATTCCCATTAGCTTGGATAATTGTGAATATTACATGTTTGCACTTAATAAAAAAACTAGTGGTAGTGGTTGATTAAGTTATGTCAAAAGTCACACCTTGATGAGTTTGTCGAAGAAATGATATGTACATGGTTTGCAAAATTATTTTATTCACTTACTAAAACAACTAGTGGTAGTTGTTGATGAATTTATGTCAAAAGTTGGTAGTGGTTGATTAAGTCATGTCAAAAGTCACACCTTGATGAGTTTGTGGGAGAAATGACTTGTACATGGTTTGAAAAATTATGTTATGCACTTACTAAAACAACTAGTGGTATTTGTGATGAAGTTATGTCAAAATTCACACCTTGATGAGTTTGTGGGAAAAATGATATGTACATGGTTTTAAAAATTATTTTATTCACTTACTAAAACAACTAGTGGTAGTTGTTGATGAAGTTATGTCAAAAGTTGGTAGTAGTTGATTAAGTTATGTCAAAAGTTACACCTTGATGAGTTTGTGGGAGAAATGACATGTACATGGTTTGAAAAATTATTTTATGCACTCAATAAAACAACTAGTGGTAGTTTTTGATGAAGTTATGTCAAAAGTCAAACCTTGATGAGTTTGTGGTAGAAATGACATGTACATGTTTTGCAAAATTATTTTATGCACTTACTAAAACAATTAGTGGTAGTGGTTGATGAATTTATGTCAAAAGACACACATTTATGAGTTTGTGGGAAAAATTACATGTGCAAGGGTGTTTCTAAACTCCAGCTCTCTTTGTTTGGATTTTTTATCTACTTCTGCAACCCACTTGTGATTTCTAACAAACTGGATAACCTGGAAAAACACAATAGAGGAAAGAAAATAAACAGATTATATAATTACTTTATGAAATGTGACTGGTTGTGAAGGAATAAATAAGTGTTTCAACCTCTATTTTTGAGATTCTTTTAATTTCCTATGTGATTCAAATATTAGCCTCTATTTGTTATTTGTCTTTAAAAAAATATGCTTCAGTAAAAAGAAGATGATGTTGTGTAGAGTAACCTTATACAATGATTTCATGTGAATATAGTAAATTTCAACAATAAGGGGATGCAACTGGTTGGATAGGACTGACTAAGTTTTCAACCCAAGTTGATTGTAACCAACTAGTTGCAGAAAGGGCTAGGAAATGTGGATCAAGTAAAACTACTTTGGGGTAGACTAGAGTGATAAAACTTGACCAAATCAATCCCATTTTAGGGAGAATTGTTATGGACTTAATTTTACAAATATAATCAAGTTATGATGATGAGATATAATATGAATAACTTGTTCTTGTGATGTGTAATGTCACAAGGGTGCTTCTAAACTGCAACTCTCCATGTTTGGTTATGTTATCCACTTTTGCAACCCATTTGTGATTTCTAACAAATTGGATGACCTAGAAAAACACTATAGAGGAAAGAAAATCCACAAATTACATAATTTTTTAATGAAATGTACCTTTTTGTGAAGGAATAAATAAGTGTTTCAATATTTTTTTTTGAGGTTATTTTAATTTCCTATGTGATTCAAATATTAGCCTTTGTTTGTTATTTGTCTTTAAAAAAATATGCTTCAGTAAAAAGTAGATGTTGTTTTGTAGAGTAACCTTATAAAATGCTTTAATGTGAAGATAGTAAATTTAAACACTAAGGAGATGCAACTGGTTGGATAGGACTGACTAAGTTTTCTACCCGAGTTGATTTTAACGAACTAGGTGTAGAAAGGGCCAGGAAATCTAGATTGTATAACTGATTTGGGGTAGACTTGAGTGATCAAAATTGACAAAATCAATCCCATTTTAGGGAGAATGGTTATGGACTTAAATGTATAAATATAATAAAGCTATGATGATGATATATTATGTGAATAAATTGTTCTTGTGATGTGTAATGTCACAACGGTGCTTCTAAACTCTAGCTCTCTTTGTTCAGATATGTTATCTACTTCTGCAACCCACTTATGATTTTTAACAAATTGGATAACCTGGAAAACACTATAGAGGAAAAAAAATCCATAGATTATATAATTTGTTTATGAAATGTACCTGGTTGTGTAGGAATAAATAGTGATTCAATCTTTGTTTTTGACGTCCTTTGAATCGCCTATGTGATTCAAATACTAACCTCTGTTTGTTATTTGTCTTTATAAAAATATGCTTCAGTCAAAAGTAGATGATGTTCTGTATAGTAACCTTATGCAATTCTTTAATGTGAACATAGTAAATTTCAACACTAAGGGGATGCAACTGGTTGGATAGGACTGACTGTGTTTTCTACCCAAGTTGATTGTAACCAACTCGGTGAGTAAAGACCAGGAAATGTGGATCAAGTATAACTTTTTTGGGGTAGACTTGAGTGATAAAACTTGACCAAATCAATCCCATTTTAGGGAGAATGGTTATGCACTTAATTGTATAAATATAGTCAAGCTATGATGATGATATATTATGTGAATAACTTGTTATTCTAATGTCTAATGTCACAAGGGTGCTTCTAAACTGCAGCTTTCTTTGTTTGTATATGTTATCTACTTCTGCAACCCACTTTTGATTTCTAACAAACTGGATAACCTGGGAAAAAGATATAGAGAAAATAAAATGCACATATTATATAATTTGTTTGTGAAATATACCTGGTTGTGAAGGAATAAATAAGTGTTTCAATATATGTTTTTGAGGTTCTTTGAATTTCCTATGTGATTCAAATATTATCCTCTTTTTGTTATTTGTCTTTAAAAAAATATGCTTCAGTAAAAAGTAGATGATGTTCTGTAGAGTAACCTTATACAATGATTTAATGTGAAGATAGTACTTTACCTACAAAAAAATGGACTTGAAGACTGTTCTTATATATCAGAGTTCTGTTATGACATATTTATCTTCCCTACCTGAAATTCAATTATCTTCCTTTCCCTGTATATTTCACTGTACCGAAAGAATGAATTTTCTGAATGGCATGGTTTTCAAGATGTGGAGTTGTTTGTTGGTTTTACTTGGTATTTTCTAAGGGATAGACATTTCAAATCAATTCTGAAGGTTGTTTTATTTGAATTCGATCATGTCATTTTAAAACAGAGAAAACTTGAGCTGCATTGTTTTGTAAAATTTCTTCAAGCAACAAAAATTTTTAAAAATCACAGTGGTAAAAATATGCAACCAAAATTAGATATTTATATACTCTATTTTATTGGGTGGTTAGTGGTTGAGAGGATTCGTGTGGTGTGACCAATCTCAGGGCATTGACTTTAGCATACATCTCATACTATACTTAAAGGATGGAGAAATGACTTGAAAGAACCAATGATTCGACCCTCAGAGTGAGTACCACAGTAAGAGCTTACCCGTCGTTGGATTCTCACTTATTTTAATGCAGCAAGAAGATATTTTAAGGCCTAGTTTTAATCTTAAAAATAGCATGATGGAAACCATCAATACAACTGGGGAAGTTTTTTGAACATGGTTCTTGGGTATGCTAAATTGAATATCATTTTATTTAGTTCTATTTTATCAGATAGTCTAAGATAAAACTTAATCCCACTTAATTTATTATGAGATAACACTTAATCACACAAGCCAAGGAAATTCAGGATTAGTGACTTATCAAACTAAGGGTGACATCGATATGACAATGGAGGAGGGAAAGTTAGGAAAACACCTGATATTTTCATTTCCTATTCAATCAGTTAATCGGTCATGAAATTATTCAAATCTGACAGTTTTATTTATGATTTCTCATTCATGGACATTGATAATATTTTTCAGAAGACTAACATGTTTTAACATAGCAGGGTGCTGTAAGATAGCAGGATTTTGTACCAACCTAGAAATTCGGAGACGAGGTCGCAATGAGAAGACAAGCATATTACAATGAGGGGATCAACGAGAACATCATGGAGGATGCAGATTAAAAATTACCTACAAACGTAAAAACATAGCAATAAAACTAAAAAAATATAACAACAATAAAAAGAAATCACAAAGAAAATAAACAGCAGAAAACCAAAAAATCAGTCACCTCCTCGCCCCTCCGCAACAACAAGACTCTACAACAGCAAACAGTAAACATGGCATACAACAAACACAAAAAACCTAGAAAATACCCACAGCATAAAACAAATACAACCTCAGCAAATGTAGCAGACAGTTACGACAACGCTAATAAGCCCGAAACCCATCCATGTTTATGGGTTGGTGTATTTTTAAACTAAATTTCAGCCAGATTATTTTAAAAGTTCAGCGAAAATATTAATCCGGACGAACTAATAGTTCGACCGAACTTCTGTTTCCAGTTTTCCCATCTCCGACCAAAAATATGTTTTCCCATGCCATCAGTATGCTGTCAATGTAAATGGTAGAATGAGTTTGGCCAAACTAATTTCGAAAGTTCAGCAGGAATATTAGGAGAATGAATTTTCTGCCCCCAATTATCACAAAAGTGTAACCCACCTTCATGGATTTACCCAGGTCTTTCATGTTTAGTTTCGTTAACTTCATAATTTCTTGTACAAGCCTTTGAGAAACATTATCCTTTTATATTTTGTCACCATTAGGAAAATTACTACCAATACAAATCTCTCTTTGTCCAATGAAAGTGTCCCAAGAATTTCCTTGCAATGTTAAAAGGAAAAAAATCCCAAAGATAACGAGAATTATGGATTGCATGGTCCAAAAACCCAATTTTGGACATTTTCGCTATTTCCTAGCTAGATTTTTCACAAACACAGATTTTAAATTTATATACAACACGAAATTTTTCTCTGTCTCTCACTATGAACTGCGCAAATAAGGTAAGAAAAAATAAAAAGTGATTTGTAAAATATTTTTTGCAATAATATTTACCAACTGGAAGTGTTGAAATTATGATTGCTTGGAAATTATCCCTCTATTCACGGAGAAAAATACCTCTCTTTGTGGACCCGTAATCCTCCATTTTTAGGATCTCATCCCTTGAGTAGAGGATCTCAAACCTCCTCCTATTGGCCTATAAATTCAATGTATATGAGAGGGTTAGGGAGGACTTTTGAATGTAAACTTATGTTGCTACAATAGGGTTGGAAGGCTTGTCACCTAAAGGGAGTATTGTAGACTTTTGGGAGGAGGCTTACATCATCAAGGCAACTTTATATTGCTTCTTAATGTTCTTAAATTAATACAATAAACTCTTTCTTTCCTAATTGCACTTGTATCAACGTAATTTGCAGAATTACTTGATCTTTTCCTTCATTTATAAATAAATATGTGTTTAATATTATGATATATTCAATGTTGTAATTTTCATTTGTTTTTAGATTCTTCTTTTTCTACACTATGTTTTTATGCCTTTTTTTTCTGCTCAAGTAGATCTCACTTCTAAGAAGTGAGGAAATGTTTTTGGAAGCATTGGAGGAATTCCATAGTCATTTTATAGAGAAGGTAAGAGGTTTCAAAATATATCATATTTCATATCAGTTGTGAATTAATGAAAGGTAATAGTTATTTGTTTTGTTTGTTACTAGATCTCTTACGAATCTAGGGAGATCACTATTGTATATAAGAGGGATTTATCTGCGATAAAAAAATTGGTGATGGTTCTTTTACTTTCTCAACCTCGTTATAAATGAATAAGGTCACTATGACCATATCTCCCTTTTTTGTGTCAAGCTTGTTAAAAAAAAAAAACAAGGTTTCCAATGAGCATAGTTCATTTTCTTGTGTCAAGATAGTTAAAAAATGAAACAAGGTTTCCTTATGAGGTTGGCTCTTTTACTATGTTAACCTCCTTAAAAAATGAAACAAATCCCTATGAGGATGGTACTTTCACTTCTTCAACCTCGATAAAAAATGAAACAGGTCCTCATGAGGATAGTTTTGTTACCGTGTCAACCTCATTAAAAAATGAAACAAGGTTCCATGAGCATAGTTCTCTTCATGTGTCTAGATTTTTAAAAAATCAAACAAATCCTCCCCTTTTTAAGCCGGGTTTTTCATATGATCTCATAAATGAACCTTCATTTCATCCACCTATTAGTATCCAATAGGCTACTTAGACCTATCAAATGATGCTTGGGGGGCATGTTCCTTGAATTAAGTTATTATTCTCGGGCATGAACACTTATCTCAAACACAAGTTTTCCCTGTTTCAAGCTTGTGTAAAAATGAAAGTACTCTCAAGCACAAGTTTTCTCTATTTCAATATTGTTTAAAAATGAAACTACTCTCAAGCATAGTTTTTCTCTATTTCAAAGCTTGTATAAAAATGAAACATATCTTGAGTCCATTTCAATTATTATTTTCAAGACTCATTAAACTCATGAAAATCTCGATATTCATTTTCTATATTTTCATTCTCATAAAACAAACATGAAAATATCAATTTATTTCTATTTTTTCCTAATAATTAATTAAATTAAAAGTCAGTGATATGAGTACACTTTTATCATTGTTTCAGACTCGTTAAAAATTACGAAAAAAAGTGAAAAAATTGGAGTTACCTTTAAGAATTTTTTCTGACTCTTGAAATGTGAAAATATTTCTGAGTATGCTTGTTTTTTTCAAACTCATTAAGGAAAATGAAAAAATTATCTTCTTGATATAATTTTACCCCTTTTATGGATCACGTGGACTATTTATGAAAAAAATATACTTTGCTGATAATGGTCAAAATAGTTCGCTCTTGCATTATTTTAACCTTTTCCGACCTTGAGAGACTAAATTGAAGAAACCTGACATTTTGGAGTTTACTTATGTTTTTCTCCTGACTCCCTAAAAATGAAAAACATCGAGCTTTACTTTCTTCGACCTCATTAAAAACTATACATTGAAAGAAATACATGAGTTTTATTTTTGTGTCTTTTCAAACTCTTTAAATATGAAAATGACATTGAGTTATCCCTTCATTGGACTCGTAAAAAGAAAACATTGTAGTACTTGGCAATCATCACAAGACTGAACCACTCCTTCCTAGGGTTTGTTAAAAATAATATGAAGGACACGTCTAAAGGATGAGCTTACACGAAAAGAATATTTTATCCTCCTAAAGCTTGCATAAAAATCAGTAGGTACTTGTGAATAATGGTGGGGCGGAATTGGAAAGAAACATTTGTTTTTGTATTACAGAATATAGTATTTTTATCTTGAACATGACACTCCATCACCTTTGTGTCTAGCTTGGGAAATACATTTGTCTCTCAATTTATCATACCTCATTGAAACTCCTTAGCTAGTTTTGGGTTTTAGTTTTGTTGAAATTTGAAACAAGAATTATTGAAAATGGAAACAAGAAGAGGCTTCTAATTTAATTTTCCATAATTAAACTAGAATAAAATTGAAGGATATTAAACAAAGCTTGCATATTTTTACAAGGGAAAGAGAAGTTATGGAACAGGCCTCAAACTTAATGTATTCCTCTCATAAATGTAATGTAATGTACAAAATAATGAAAATGATACAAATATAAATATATGAGAAAATTTGGCTCAAGATAATGTGTGTATCTTGGAAACTTTGGTTGAGAAAACATCTCAACCACACACTAATATAGGAGCATAACTATTTGGAGAGAATATATCAACCAAAGAAACCTAAACTGAATCCTAACTATGAGGAACAAACACAATCTAGAAAGGTAGGATTAAATCAAAATTTCATAACAATGATTAATTTAATTATTTTGGACTTAGAATTTTTCTCATCACACGAGAATGAGGGTAACGTCCCCCCCTCCCCCCACCTCAATCAAAAGTCCAAAATAATAACTAGGAACCATATTCCATGTTCTCATGCTAAAATTGTTGATCCTCAATAAAAAATAATGCCTGGAAAAGCGCCAACCTTGGATGTTGAAAAAACTTCAATCTGAAGAGAACATGAATCAGCTGCAATTCTTTGTCATCTCTAAAATTTTCCTGACAATATTATCAATCGAAAACTACAAAATGATCCATTTTTCCTTTGCTTTCGATTGACCTCCTTTTCCCACAGACTGCCTTTATGTTGACAGTTTTTTATGATGATCGCCCATTGGCTGCTTTGATGTTGAATGCCCATTGGTTTCTTTGATTTTGAATGCCTACTAGCTGATGATGATGTCTTCCCACTCGCTGATGATGTTGATTATGTCAATAAATTCTCAATATTGTTTTTGTGGATGTTGTCGAAAAACGTTCAGTACTGATTGTTTATTTTGTTGAAACTTTTAGTCTAAAAACTTTCAATTCCACTATTATCATTTTCCCCACTTTGTTAGTTGAAAGGAGAGACAATAAACATTTGATTTCAGAACTCCACCCCTTCAAGTGTAGGATAGTTTCACCATCTTCATTATAACATAAATTTTTTCTTCATGTGAGACTGAATCCTTCGGTAACACACAAACAATTATTTGGCTGTATATTACCAGTTACAAGGATCAACGCATGCATAATTGATCTTCACTCTGGGTGGTTGATTTCACTTGCAACATTTTTCTGATGAATATTTTTTCTTGCCGCAATGGTCACAAGGATGGAGGTCAAATTATTTACTCTCCATATGTCCATTAATATTATAATGGTTACACTTAACCATATTTTGATTAGTGTCTAGAAAGTCGTCACTTACAAAGAAAACTGGTTTTGAGAAATTTGGAACATACAATTCTTTTTCTTTGTTGTAACCTAGGCCATGTCGATATTTGTTGAAGGATATTTCTTCCCAAGTTCTCAATAGTTTCTTGGAAATATCATCTTGTTGGTGTTCTTCACACCTACTGTTTTTGCCAATATTATGAGCTGGAGTGATTAAATCATCTATATCACATTGAGCATCAAAAATTTCTATTAATGATTCATTTGTTTCATATGCTGCATCAATATGTTCACTTAGATATTTAGTACTACTACTTCCATTTTGTAGCAGTACAACCGGTTGGATGAGATCAGTTGTGTCACAACTTGCATCATTCTGGTTGAATAGATACTCTGTGTCACAAACTTCATCAATATGTTGAATAACGTCACTTGTATCACAACTTTCATTTGTTGATTGGATGAGTTCTTCGATGTCGCAACTTGCATCTACCTTCTTTTTACACTGTGCATGAAGAAGATATTTTTTTCACTTAATTTTATTTGGAGTGCGCTAGTGATTTTTTCTTTGATTTCATGCTCAATTTGAAAGTCTTCTGCTACTTTTAATGTGTTGGTCATTTGTGTTAGCCACCTATAAATTTGTTATACCAAAAGGTGGCTAAATCATTTTTGGAGCCTTCAAGGAACAAATTTTATTGCTAAAAAGTGTTGGCTCTTGAAGACTCTTGAAGGCCTCATACCTCTGTCCAAATCTCCACTATTGTTTCCTTAACCTTAGAAATTTCTGCTAAATTCCAAGAGAAAGACTGCTATAAAACCATTATTCCCCTTCCTCCACTCAAACTAACCTTCATTTTTCTTCCCTTTTTCTCCATAAAACTCCTTTATTTTCAATGATTCCCCTTCTTCCATTCATGAAAATCTTCTTTACATAGTTTAAAACTCATTTTTAAGCTATACCCAAAACCCCCAAATCCATTGAAAACTCTGAAAATTTTCATAAAAACAAGTTTTTATTACTATGGAATTAAGCCCCCTTGGGTTAAGTCCTAACCACTTCCCCACCATATGCTTTGGGGCTGGAACCAAGCGCAAACCCTTTTCAGCACTTATTGCATCGCAAACATCCAAATGAGCAAGTCTTTCTACCATTACAAAAACTCCAATGCGATTAAGCCTCGTGTTTTAGAAGCCCCAATCATATTATTTTTTATATAAACCATGATCCCGCTATCCACTTGTAAAACCTTGTAATAATCCATTCCCGATCACCTTTTTTCTTTTTGTAAGGACATAAAACCCATTTATCCAAAGTTTTGATCTAAATGAACCAAATTTACCTGTTAAATGAAAATGGTTAGATTAAAAATACCCGATCACGCAATCGCATCGGAGAAACTCACAATGGGTTGATTGAAAGACTCGCATCAAACTTTTCGATGCAATTGGGTCATATATAAATAAACTCCGCCCCCCCGGCCTTCCTACTCCATATAACTTTCACCCAGGAAAAGGTGTTAAAGATCCCAAGATGCTCAAATCGCATCGTAAAATTCCAATGGGTTGATTGAAAAGCTCGAGCCCGAGTCTCCGATTGCGATTAGCTCTTTGATATATGCCTCGGGCCCATCATGTTCCATATAACTAAAGGCCCCGCAGTCGGGAGCCTATCCACTTCATACATATATAAAAGATGCCCCCAAAACTAAAAAACTTCGTATAATATTAAACATTGAGTTTTATAAAGTTTTTAAGGGTTTTTCGCCGATTCGCTTTAAAAGAAATCCCCGCCGTTGATCATAAGCCGATCAAACGGCCAGCGCTAAATCACATCAAATTTTTTCATCGCATGCCTTTGTTTGCTCCCTCTAATCAGCTAACCCTCTGATTCATTCTCCAGCATTGATCTGATCCTCAGATCAATGGTCTGCGCTAGATCGCATCGGAAGTTTTTTGCCGATCACTGTAACATCATTCCTCCGCCGATTGCGATCCTTCAATTGGATCTAGACCATCCACGTGTCTAGATCGGATGGTCCCAGATCGTTCCCGCATTATTTCATCTCCTTCCACCCTCTTCCAGGAGGATTCCAGCACGTAATCCCCGTCGTTGATCTCTGCGCGATCGACGGTCCTCACATTTTTTTTACTTTGCTCTTCTTTGACCTCCTCTAAATGAATCTCCACCATTGGATGATTGCCATCCAACAGCCACGCTCCTTCTCGCAGCCTCCAAAGAAGTTAAACCTAAAAACGCAGGATTTCATAATGTTTTGTTTATTTTGCAAGTTTCCAAGGTTTCTTCCCATTATAAAAGAAAAATGAAAGCTAAGGGTGACTATCCTCTGGACTTTCGTTTATCAAAGGGACAGAGATATAAAGGGTCTGGAAACATGTTTCATCAACACTTCATGGGCATTGATGCCATATCAGCCCTATGCGGCCCTGCAAATCGACAAGACACTGTGTTATTAAAAACACACTTAAAAGAGTATCAGTGTCGAAGACAGAACATACCAGAATAGAAGATTGAAGACAGATTTGAGGATTACGGCTAAAGAATGATTATCTAAAACCTAATCCCCAGAATTAAAACACAGTTAAAAGGAATCTCATAAGTGTTGTCAAACAGAAAAGCCTCCACCGCCACATCTGAGGCAAACTGATTCCTCCCAGCTACCACTGTGCCACCTGTGCCTTAAAAGCATTCAAATAGAGGTTGAAGTTATGGTCCAAAATCATATATTTTCCTCGAACAAAGCCAGAGAGTTGTTTCTTCTGAAGATCTTAAAGAAAAAATATCTGCAGAGTTACTCCAACATGACACAAAGCCTCAAAAGTCAATGAAAGCTCCCACCGAGCTTAAACTTAAATGTAAATCCATTAATACAGTGAGAACACCTGTAAGCTTCTCCATCGAGCCCCTCAAAGGTCGAGAAGTCATTAATATGTATTAATTATCTTGGGAGATATTTTATCCCATTCCACCTCCTCATTTCTTCTATAAATACTTCTGAAGAAGATGAGATAGGGGTTGGTTGTTGGTTGATCACTAGTTGTAATATTGAAACTCTCTGAAATAATACATAGTCTGTTGAAGTTGAAGAAGAAACTGAAGTCTTGGAAGCCTTGATGATGTTGTTGCATGCTTGTTCCTGAGAAGGATCTATCATTGGATCCATGAGCTTGGCTGTTGGTGAAGTATTTTGAACTGTTTAATGTTTTCCCATGTTTTCATTATGTTCCATGATTTCTTACTATAGTAGGTTGAAATTTTGAGGCTAATAAATGACTCCTGGAAGCACCTTAGACCTGTTCATCCTTCACTGTTTCATGTTTTCTTCTGCTGAAGTATTTTAGAGTCTTTAACCTCTCTCTTTAGTCTTCATGCAGGTTTATTTCCTTAATAGTTGGAACAGTTGGTTTCAGCATGATTTATGCTTCTCCCTACTTGTCTACTACCACTTAAAAACTGTTAGTGAAGTCTCCCTTTGAAGTATCTTTGTTTATAGTAAGCTAAGGAGGTCTATTATGATCATGGCCTTTGTCCTTGCTTAAAAAGTTGTCTCAAAGGTCTTTTATAGTTGTGATAATAGATGTATTAGGTGTTCCCTCTTCTATGACTACAATTATTAGTGAATCTTTTATGTTTTCTAAGTCATTTGAAATAAAATATTTGAGGAAATAGGGTGTTCCCCGAATCTTAGGTTTCATTTCAAAAGTTTTTTCGAAATCATTGTTTTCTTAATGGTGTGATTTGTAGAATTCATGGTTAGCCCTGTCTATCAAAAATCTCTTTATTTTTCAACCTATGTTTTCAAATTCCTTTTGTTGAGAATTAAACTTCTCTTTCCAAATCATTGATGTCCATCTCATTTCAAAAACCAAAGGATTTTGTGGCCAAGTTAGATTTTCCCTCTGATATCCCATATCCATTAATAAGTTTTTCATGACCTCTTTTTGACTCCATTTCCCAATGAACCAGATGTTTCTCCTTTCTATATATCTTTCCTAGGCCTTTCATGCTCTGATGTATCAATCCAACCAACCAAACAAACAAACACCTGCACTTAATAATTAGTCTAAAATCCATATTATAAGCACACAAGATAAACCTTTCTAAACAAATATTCGAGAGATCCCTCTCTGAGAACAGGAGGACTAGATCCTGGGACTCTAAAGATTGGTTCTGATGTTGCCTTGTTTTTTGATTTGCCAAACTAACAAAACATGGGACACCAACATAATGGCGATCACAGTGGGACACTTCTAAGTTAGTAATAATCTAAGTACCCCTTAGGACTACAGAAATCCCTTATTTTCAAGAATATCCAGTGATTATTAGCCACCTCATTGCCACCAACACAATGGCGATCATGGTGGGACCACTGAGTTCATAGTTTCCTAGCAAGCTCTTATAGACTCATTAGTATTTCAAAAAACCATAGAAACTCAGAAAAACCCAAAAATATTTCAGTTTGTCTTCATAATAAACATGGTGGTGGGACCATTCAATATTTTACCTTCATAAAAGCTAAAAAGTTCCCACTTGGTGACTCCACTAGCCCCAGTAGGCCTATTACTTCACTAGTCCTTATAAGCTCTCATGGGAATGCATTGAGCAAACCCAATCATGCTGTTGGTGGACATAAAAGTTCAAAATCTTCCACCTGGTGACTCCACAATCCCAAAAGACCTAATTACTCCACTAATAGAAGACTCTGAACAAATTACCGAAATGCAACCAAGTCCCATCACAGAGTTTCGTTGTGGAATATCAAGAATACTGGTAGAACTTAAATATGAGGACCTTCCAAAGGTTATCCTTCTCAGATCAAAATTCAATGATAAACTTGAGCTTAAGAAAATTTTTCTAGAATTGATAGTTGAAAGGCATAAAACTGAAATTGAAATTTTAAACTCACAAGAACAATCTTATCAGTCCAGATACCCTACAACATTTTTTGAAAGTCTCCCTCCCCCAAAACAAAGAGAAATTTCACTGCCTTTTGATTTGCAGGAAAAGGATGATGGTGCTTCCATGAACTACCCTAGAAATCCAGTGAACCAAGCTGTCTGGCATATAGAAAATCATTCAGTCATGCGGGGACTAAAGTAAAAAGATCCACATATCGGTCTCATTGATCCTATGGCAGAGTGTGTGGAAGTCCAAATTGGCTCAAATTCTCAAGCATGGATCCCTTGCAAGAGTCAAAGACATAAAATTTTGTCACCTTCTGTGACAAACTTGATTTTAAAGCTTAAAATTCAATATGTATTATGGTTACCTTCACTAGTAACCAGTTTCTCTATTCCTTTTTGTCACTACTCAACTGGCTACATTGGCACTTCTGTATCATATAAAAATGTAAATATTCCAAGTTAGGTTAGGCTAGATAGGAATGTCAATAAAAGCTCTACCTTTGAGCATATAGTTAGCTGTTGTTTTCTTCTTTGAAGAAAAATAAAAAACAAAAAATACAAAAACAAAGAAAAGAAAGAAAAGAGGGCAGATTGTGAAAACAAGAAAGGTATAACCCCATACCAAAAAAGAGAAACAAATCTGAAAGTGTGCAAGCTCAAATGCCACTACTAAAAAACACACTTCTATTTAGTCAAACAGTTTAATCTTGACTAATTATCTTTAAATTTTCTGCTGATAGGATAGTGAATTTTATTTGCCAAACTGTTTAATCTTGGCTTATCAGTAGATAGATTAGGCTAGAAATTGAAGGTTCAAACAAGCGCAAAACTTGAACCAAAGTTTCCAAGCAAGAATTGACTCCAGTCTGTTTCAAAATCAGATTCAAAACATAGGTAAATCTGCTTCTAATTAGCTCAAAATCTGAACCAGTTTGACAAAGAAGGAACAACTCAAACAAAAGTCAAAACAAAGCTGTAAAAAAGATGAAGGAAGTGCTTTGAATTTTTAGATCTTAAGCCATACATTTTTATTTAATTTTATGAAAAATAATATCTATGTGTAGCTTGTTTGTTATGCCATAGACTAGCATCAAGTTAGACTGTTCAATCTTGAATTGTATGCTTTTGAATTTCTGTTGTAGAATTTAGAGAATAAAAATCTGTTGAATAGTTTAATCCCAACAGATAGTAGATTAGGTAGAGAATTATATGGAATCAACTGTTTAATATGATTCCATGGAGAAATAAGGAGTATAAATAGATTAGATTTCTTGCTTTCGAAAGAATAAAATGTTGTGAGAGAGTTTTCCAATCCAAGTGCACTCTAATGAAGAAAAAATGTTAGATCAGTAGGATTGGGTAGGTAGAAAGTTTGCTGATGAAAGAACCATTGTTTTTATGGCTGCTAATATGTTTTCAGAGTAAGATCATCCTAGCAAAAGAAGGGCAGCCCAAAGAATCAGGCACAGGTTAGCCTCCCAGAGAATGTAAGTCTGAAGTTCTTAACGCCTTCAAGAAGTCACCATCGCCAAGTGGAGCCACTTTTAGCCACCTATACATTTGTTATACCAAAAGGTGGCTAAATTATTTTTGGAGCGTTCAAGGAACAAATTTTATTGCTAAAAAGTTTTGCCTATTGAAGACTCTTGAAGGCCTCATACCTCTGTCCAAATCTTCACTACTGTTTCCTTAACCTCAAAAATTTCTGCTAAATTCCAAGAGAAAGACTGCTGGAAAACCATCATTTTTCCCCTTCCTCCACTCAAAATAACCTTCATTTTGCTTCCCTTTTTCTCCATAAAACTCGTTTATTTTCAATTATTCCCCCTCTTTCATTCATGAAAATTAAAACTCATTTTTAAGCTTTACAGAAACCGCCAAATCCATTGAAAACTCTGAAAATTTTCATAAAAACAAGTTTTTATTACTATGGACTTAAGCCCCCTTGGGGCTAAATCCTAACCACTTCCCCACCATACGCTTTGGGGCTGGAACAAAGCGCAAACCATTTTCGGCGCTTATCACATCACAAACATCCAAATGAGAAAGTCTTTGTACCATTACAAAAAATCTGATGCGATTAAGCCTCGTGTTTTATAAGCCCCAATCATATTATTTTTTATATAAACCATGAGCTCACCTTCCACGTGTAAAACCTTGTAATAATCCATTCCCGATCACCTTTTTTCTTTTTGTAAGGACATAAAACCCATTTATCCAAAGTTTTGATCTAAATGTGCCAAAGTTACGTGTTAAATGAAAATGGTTAGATTAAAAAGACCTGATCGTGCAATTGCATCGGAGAAATTCACAATGGGTTGATTGAAAGACCCGCATCAAAGTTTCCGATGTGATTGGGTCATATATACATAAACTCTGCCCCCCCCCCCCCACCTTTCTACTCCATATAACTTTCACTCGGGACCAGGTGTTAAAGATCCCAAGGCGCTCAAATCGCATCACAAAATTCCAATGGGTTGATTGAAAAGCCCGAGCCCGAGCCTTCGATTGTGATTAGCTCTTTGATATATATGCCCCAAGCCCATCATGTTCCATATAACTAAAGGCTCTATAGTCGTGCACCTATCCACTTCATACATATATAAAACCTGCCCCCAAAACCAAAAAACTTCGTATAATATTAAACTTTGAGTTTTATAAAGTTTTAAAGGGTTTTTTGCAGGTTCGCTTTAAAAGAAATCCCCGTCATTGATCGTAAGTCAATCAAACGGGCAGCACTAAATTGCATCAGATTTTTTCATTGCATGCCTTTGTTTGCTCCCTCCGATCGGCTAACCCTCTGATTCATTATCCACCATTGATCTGTTCCTCAAATAAACGGTCTACGCTACATCGCATCGCAAGTTTTTTCTCAATCGTTGTAACATCATTCCTCTGCCAATTGCGATCCTTCGATTAGAACTAGACCGTCCATGTGTCCAGATTGAACGGTCCCAAATCGTTCCCGCATTATTTCATCGCCTTCTGCCTTCTGCCAAGAGGATTCCAACATGTAATCCCCGCCGTTGATCTCTGCGCGATCGATGTTCCCCAAATTTTTCTCCCTTCGCTCTTCTTTGACCTCCTCTAAATAAATCTCCACCATTGGATGATTGCTATCCAACGGCCACGCTCCTTCCCGCAGCCTCCAAATCAGTTAAGCCTAAAAACGCAGGATTTCATAATGTTTTGTTTATTTTGTAGGTTTCAAAGGTTTTTTCCCATTATAAAAGAAAAATGAAAGTCGAGGGTGATTATCCTCTAGAATTTCATTTATCAAAGGAACAAGAATATAAAGAGTCTGGAGACATGTTTCATCAACGCTTCATGGGCATTGATGCCATACCCTGTGCGGCCCTGCACGTTGACAAGACACTGTGTTATTAAAAACACACCTAAAATAGTATCAAATTCGAAGACAGAACATACCAGAATAGAGGATTGAAGACAGATTTGAGGATTACGGCCAAAGAATGATTATCAAAAGCCTAATCCCCAGAATGAAAACACAGTTAAAATAAATATCATAAGTGTTGTCAGACATAAAAGCCTCCACCGCCAAATCTGAGGCAAACTGATTCCTCCCAGCTACCACTGTGCCACCTATGCCTTAAAAGCATTCAAACAGAGGCCAAAGTTATGGTCCAAAATCATATATTTTCCTGGAACACAGCTAGAGAGTTGTTTATGCCGAAGAACTTAATGCAAAAATATCTGCAGAGTTACTCGAACATGACACAGAGCCTCAAAATTCAATGAAAGCTCCCACCGAGCTTAAACTTAAATGTAAATACATTAATACAGTGAGAACACCTGTAAAATTCTCCATCGAGCCCCTCAAAGGTCGAGAAGTCATTAATCTGTATTAATTATCTTGGGAGATATTTTATCCCATTCCACCTCCTCATTTCTTCTATAAATACTTCTGAAGAAGATGAGATAGGGGTTGGTTGTTGGTTGATCACTAGTTATAATACTGAAACTCTTTGAAACAATACATAGTCTGTTGAAGTTGAAGAAGAAACTAAAGTCTTGGAAGCCTCGATGATGTTGTTGCATGCTTGTTCCTGAGAAGGCTCTATCATTGGATCCATGACTTTGGCTATTGGTGAAGTATTCTGAACTATTTAATGTTTTCCCCTATTTTCATTTTGTTCCATGATTTCTTACTATAGTAGGTTGAAAGTTTGAGGCTAAGAAATGACTCCTAGAAGCACCTTAGACTTGTTCATCCTTCATTGTTTCATGTTTTCTTCTGTTGAATTATTTTAGAGTCTTTAACCTCTCTCTTTAGTCTTCATGTTGGTTTATTTCCTTAATAGTTCAAACATTTGGTTTCAGCATGATTTATGGTTCTCCCTGCTTGTCTACTACCACTTAAAAACTGTTAGTGAAGTCTCCCTTTGAAGTATCTTTGTTTATATTAAGCCAAGGAGGTCTATTCTGATCATGCCCTTTGTCCTTGCTTAAACAATTGTCTCAAAGGTCTTTTATAGTTGTGATCATAGACGTATTAGGTGTTCCCTCTTCTATGACTGCAATTATCAGTGAATCTTTTATGTTTTCTAAGTCATTTGAAATAAAATCTTTGAGGAAATAGGGTGTTCCCCTAATCTTATATTTCATTTTAAAAGTTGTTCTGAAATCATTATTTTCTTAAAGGTGTGATTTGTAGGATTCATGGTTAGCCCTGTCTATCAAAAATCTCTTTATTGTTCAACCTATGTTTTCAAATTCCCTTTGTTGAGAATTAAACTTCTCTTTCCAAATCATTGATGTCCATCTCATTTCAAAAACCAAAGGATCATGTGGCCAAGTCAAATTTGCCCTCTGATATCCCATATCCATTGATAAGTTTGTCATGACCTCTTTTTGACTCGATTGCCCAATGAACCAGTTGTTTCTCCTTTCTATATATCTTTCCTAGGCCTTTCATGTTCTGTTGTATCAATCCAACCAACCAAACAAACAAACACCTGGACTTAACTAGTCTAAAATCCATATTCTAAGCACAGAAGATAAACCTTTGCAAACAAATATTTGAGAAATCCCTCTCTGAGAACAGGAGGACTAGATCTTGGGACTCTAAATATTGGTTCTGATGTTGCCTTGTCTTTTGATTTTCCAAACTATCAAAACACGGGACACCAACAATTTGATTGATTAAGTTTTGATTTTTCTTCAGCCTCCATTCCAGTATTTCAGTTGTGTTTTGTAACTCGTGATTACACTCTTTCAACTCTTTAATTTCTGGCTCTGCACTTTGAATACGTTTTCCACCTTTTCTAATTTTTGCATGCTTACTTTTATTGGCTCATTCGATTTTAACTTGCTTTATTATGAACTTTCTTTCTTGACGCTTTTCTTAATTTTTACTTTAAATTCATGCTTGCTTGGAATTGCAGTTAAAAATTGATTACTTTAACTTACGATCGCTTGAATGTTGGCTTCAATAAGTTTCAGGCTTGCTCGATGTTGTAAACTTTTCACTTGCTTGAACTCACTCACTTGATTGATTAAAAGTAGGGGTGTCGAATAGTATCGAAAATGCACCCAAGAGAAATAACACATATTTCATTAAATTTGGATGTTTTCTATTACAAGGCCTTCAACAACATTCATTCCTTTGTAAATCATCATATTAACTTAATTTAAGATAAAAATAATTTAGGAATGTCAAACAAATTAGAGACCATGAATAGGTCATACATGGGGTTGTTAGGTACAATAGTATAAATTCACAATAAGAGTGTAAAACAAAAATCTTAGAAACAATTTATTTAAGGTAAATAATATTATTATGCTTAACATCCAAGAAATATATTATAGTTATGGATAACATAATAGAGTCATTGATGTTTGATTTTTGTGTTAGACGACTCTAACTCCCTTTCCCACAACCTATTGTACTTTCACAAAGAGGAGAAAATTATAAGAATTGTTAATGGGGAATAATTAAGTGTGAAACACAACTTAATATGGATTTTAGTTGAAATTTATATAGCCTTCATGCTCTTTGATTATTAAATACTTAATGTAACTACTAATAATTTATCATTAAAATATTAATTTTGAATATTAAATATGTACTAAAAGTCATTTATCTATTGCACATGATTTTCCGTGTCATGATCTAAATAAACCACTTAAAACCCATTATCAATAAATTCTAATTAGTTTTGTAAAATATGTATCTTTACTTACAATAAGAGATTTATTTCAAAAATATAATATTACATTTATAAACTTATATCAATACATATAACTAAATGGAATACAATAAATAGCTTCACGCCTTGTTAGCTTCTATGAGATTATTTTAATTACAAATTGTTTATTTAATAATTGATTTTTACAAAATGTTAATCTTAATGGGAAAATCATGTCATATGGTGGAAAAAGGTTTGAATTCTATGTTCATTTGTGACATAGCTGTTGAATGAGCCTGAATAGACTACTTAATACTCGACATTATGAATTAATCAATCCAATGATGTTTTAATAGAAAACATTTTTTTTACAAATAGTTTTCTTTTAGAAATAACAATGTCACATTTATACATTCATATTAAACCACATGAGAGGTAATAAAGATGTTCATTTGTCATGCAACTCTTGAATGAACCTTAATAGTCTACTTAATGCATGACATTATGAATTAATCAATCCATGCTTTACTAAAAAACATTTTTTTACATAGATTTTTCTTTTAGAAATAACAATGTCACATTTATACATTCATATTAAACCACATGATAGGTAAATAAAAATCAATTGATTATTTCTTGACTTATCGACTTATATGGCATGATTGTATATAAAATTAATTGGTTTAAAAATATATAGATAGAAAAAATTATCGATTGACAATATAATAAACCACTTAAAACTCATCATCGATTGATTTTAAATTATTATTTTTTCTAATAAATGTATCTTTAATTACATTAAGAGATTTATTTCAAAAATATAATACATTTATAACCTTGTATCAATGCATATAACTAAATAGAATTTAATATGTCATGCTTTATGTCTAGTTGGCTTTTATTATTTCAATTATAAATGATTTATTTACGAATAGAAATTTTCAAAATGCTAATAGGGATGAGAAAATCAAATGGTGTATGTTGTAAAAAGTTTAAATACATTTATTTATGACCAATATCTTAATAGAACTTGAGTAATCTACTCATTATTCATTATCAATTAATTATTTCATGTTTTGTTAGGAAAAACATTTCATTTTACATGGAGTTTTATTTCAAACAAACAATGTCACATTTATACACTTATATCAAAATTCATGATAAGCAAATAAAATTTGGTAAATGGCTTTATATAGACAAATTATAACTTAGTATCCATTAATTTTAATTTGTTTTATAAAAAATATATGTTTGTTTACATTAGGAGCTACATTTCAAAAATATATCACATTTATAAACTTCCATTAATGCATATAACCAAAGATAATACAATAAATAGCTTCGAGTCATGGTGGATTCTATGAGATTGTTTAAATTACAAGTAAATTATTTCAGAATTGAAAATGAAAATATGTTAAAATGGATGGGAAAATAAATGTCTTATGGTGCAAAAAGTTTAAATACAAGCATTGATCATCTATCTATTTAATTAATCTAGATGGTCCAATTAACATGTTTTTAATTAATTTTTCCATGTTTTATTAAGAAGAGCTTTCTGTTTTACATGGATTTTTATTTAAAAAAAATACAATATGAAATTAATACTCATTACGGTAAACAAATAAAGGTCAATAAATTGATTATTATTAACTTATATGGGATAGATGATTACATACGCAAATAGTTGATTTAAAAATAAAAAAATAAAAAAATTATGGCTCATATGATATGATTTTAGTTTATTTAAAATACCAAGAAGAAAAAAAACTAAAAAAATAAAAATAAAGTTCAAAGACATAATTATCTATGACAGAGTCCAATCAAACCTTGATAGTCCACTTAGCAATCATTATCATTAATTATATGTTTTTATTTACAAATGCAAAATTATTTATCATAGATTTTTATCTCAAACAATAAATATCACATTTATGCACTCATATTAATGCATTTTATAGGTAAAAGGTCAATAACGAACTCCGAGTGTTGTTGATTTTCTATATGATATATGATTTTAATTACAACCATTAATTGATTGAATTATATAAATTTATGTAAAATATGGATTGAGAAATCAGATATCTTATGCTTCAAATAGTTCAAATCATTTTCTTATGAAACATTTCTAAATAGCCTGGATTTCCAATAGTGCTTGTAGCATTTATCAAGTAAATTATTATAATTTATTGAATAAGAATTTCACTTTTGTTTGCAATGAGCTCTATTTCAAAACTTATTTCGCATTTATATATGAGTACTATGCATACAAGTAAATACAAGTCAATAAAAATACAATCATGCCTTGATGGTTCGTGTAAGATGATTTCAATGGAAAATAATTCATTTAAGAACACACATACACACACATATTAGCAAAAAAAAATTGACACAACAAAGTCATTGCAAAAATAATTATAAATAATAATAGAAATATATAATAATATAATTGACAATTCCCATTGTAAATTTTTTTTATTAATTGAAAGTTCTGTTCTTTTTCCTAAAAAAAAAATTAAAATTGAAAATTCTCATATAAGATTCCAAAAGATATAAAATTATACAAATTGATTCAGAAAAACTATGTTCAAATTGCATTCAGAAATTGGAATGTACTTGTGAAAAAATTTATAAAGAAAAATATCTTCATCCACTACAATAAAGTGCATGTTCTATTGAACATTCAAATGTACTCACGTTTCTCTTTCATACAATGAAGTGTCTTAAGAAAGGGGAATAAAATATGCATAAGCCAAGTATCTTGCTCTTTTCCTATATAGGCTTTTATCAATATGTGGTTTGATCAATATCCGATGAATTGAGAAGTATGCTTTGGTGTATCTATTAGCAATACATTCGTTTCTCCATAATTATCTCCATATTGGGACCACACATCAGTCAAACTTTTCTCATAAAATTTTATTGTCCTCCCTACTTCTAATTTTGTTTGCAAATGACAATGAGACCTATTCCATGCGAATTTAAAGTCCTCTATATCAATATTTGAAATTTCAAGTACTCATTGAATGTACTTGTCAGTGACATTTAATGTCCATATTGCAACATCATAATTTTTTAAGAAATATTTTAACAGTTCTGAATGGAAAGGCCTTAAAAAATAGGGGCTATCACCGAACTGCCAAGCTGGTTCTCTTTGAATATAACAATTTTGTTCATCTTTGGTGTATGATTGGAGGAAAACTCGTTCCATTTCAAATATCAACAACATCTTTTGACATATAGTGATGCCCATTTGCATCTAAAACTGCATTGCAACCACACGTATGATATTAACATATCTCCACTTCAAGACTTTATTGCTTAATGATATAAAAACCTAACATTTCAAAAATGATGTTAATATTTATTATGAATTACGGTAATGACAAATTATAATTACTAGCTCCAGTAAGGTGAACAAACTAATGATATGTTTACTTTATACGTACAACCTAATACCTTTATTTAATTTGTTTGGAATAAGCAAGTCTTATAGGATCACATTGAGCCACAATTTAAATCATTGAGTTTAAGTCTTATAATGATTTTTTTAATTTGAATTGAAAGATATAATTACAATGGTTGCAATTAAACAAACTAATTATATATTAGTTTCTACATGTAATAGAATACAATTTTTAAATTTCAAACCTACTTAATTATACGCTCTAGAGTCTCTACTTTAGTTTCTTTTGGTGCTTCTTTTAGTAAAGATTCTATGTCTATTGTTGGAGCTACATACATCCTAATATATTTTTTCAACTTATATGAAATAAAAAAAATTATAACAATGCAGTGAACCATCATTTGCGTTACTAATTTCAAAGCATGTATAATGATAACTTAAACCACAATTGAAAAAAAATAATTGTAATGTTTCAATTCAAATAGAACAATTATCTATTAATTTTTACATACAATCTAATCCATTGTAAAAATTTCTATAGCATGAGAAATTCTGATACGAAAACATTAAACAACCATTCAAATCAATAATTTTTATCAATACAATAATATCTCACAAAAATAAAGAACATAAAATTATTGTATTCTACTTTTGACAAACCAAATCAACAATAATTTTATTAGTATTGTGAAATAGAAGTCAACTTAAATTTAAAAGGGCTACAAAATACAGTAATAATTCATGATGTCATACATATTATGACATGAAATAGACACCAATCATCTTAAGGTACTATTAGATGTTATCGAACATCCTTCAAAATAGCCTGCACATATGTTGCCTTGCTGCATTTAATCAACATTCTCCATATCTTTTCCATCAACCAATCATCCTCTTTATTTGTTCCAATGAATTGAAGGGCAAGAATCACATTTTCTTTTGGATTTCCTTGCATTCTCTCAAGTGAACAATCCACTATAATAGCATTGGTTGCATCATATTGGGTATGAATTTCCCACACTTTTTTCAATGATTTAGTGTGTATACATTTTTTTGGATTGTCAATGTCCTTATGTCGCTTTTTTGGTTTACACTCTGAAGCAGTCCACATAAACACAAGTTTATCCTGTATTTTTTTTTTAAAGGACTTTTTTAGAACTCTTGTTGTGTTTTTTTTTGAAGTTGTCGTCCAAATTGCAATTTTAAAATATTCATTTTTGAAACACATTTCAAAAAATGTATTTTCATGTGGATGAATCCAAAATAACTTTTTCTCTATTTTGTAATCTACATTAGTTCCCATTTTCTCAACATGTCCTTTGTTTGTTGCTTCATCATCGATGCTATGGTAAAAAATGTCCCTTCATTCAAGAATAACTAATTTATTTTCAGTTATTTGGGCTGCAATACAATAAAAAATAGTCTAGTCAAACCATTTTATTCTTGTTACAAAAATTACTAAAAAAATATTGAAACAATACACTTACCATGAGTGTTCTTTTGACTAATTATAGATGAAAAAATCTCCTCTTTTATCATCTTCACGGAACCTGGAGTCAAAAATATTAAATCTTCAATTAAATATGATCAAATTATGTAATAAAATATATATTCAATACAAAATTCGCAATTAATGAAAAGCCTTATCGATGTAACCTACGAAATACACACCCGCAGACTTTTAAAATTATTTTGATTGTTAGTTTTGTTATTTTTATTTGTTCCTATAATAAACATATATAATGTTATGGTATAGAAGCATTAGAATTTGAAGAAGAAGAAGAAGAAGAATAATAAGTACTTGATATGGCATTATCTTCATAATTATAACTTTGCACCTCATCATTGTTTTTGTTCTCTTTATTTGTCTCTACATTAAACATATACAATAGTTTGAATTGTGAAAATGAATAAAAATCATTAAATAATAAGGAAAATAAAGGGGAAAATTACAAGTACCTGATATTATATTTTTTTCTTGATTACAACTTTGTTTCTCAATCTTCGGATTATTGTCTTCGTTCTCATTATTTTTCTCTATAATGTACAACGAATATGTTATAAATTATGAAAATGATTAATTGAATAAAAAAACAAACAAAAGAATAAACAACAAAGTTCATGTTAAATACCTAATATGATATCATTTGCTTGATTATAGCTTTGTTTCAAATGCATTTGATCAATGTTTTTGTTCTCCTTTCTTGTCACTATGATAAAGAAAAAAAATGTTATAAATTGTGACAATGAATAAAAGCATCAATCAACTATATAAACAATGAATCATCTTTAATCATCCATATAATATTTTGGCCTTGGTTGTAGTTTTTTGGGACATTCATTTGTCATTATATAATTTATTTTTAAATAATTTATAATATATATATATATATATATATATATATATATATATATATATATACAGAGAGAGAGAGAGAGAGACTAATGCCTATTTCTATCTCCATCATTTCATGGTCAATGTATTGATTAATTCCTTTCTTCTCATAATTCCCTATAATAGACATCCGAAAATGTTATAAATATGAAAATTAAATAAACTAAAAAAGTAACACGAGCAATAACGAAACAAATTATGTACCTACTAGAATAACATCTTCTCCTCCTATTTCCATCTATAAATATTTTTCAACATCATGTGCACTGTATTGATTATTTTTTTGCTTCCCACTTTCATCATTCCTTGTTTTAGAATCCCCATCATTAGTCATTGTAGTAAAATTTTCGACAATTAATAAATTTTACCAAAATAGTATCCAAAGTATTATAAGAGAAACAACAGAGAAAATATAGTACCTGAATTTTCCCAGAAGCTAATGGATCCTTGGTTTGATAGTTGAAAATATTTGTAACTATTCAACATTATTGTCCTTTGTGATTCTATTTGCACAACACATGCAATTCTTCTTCTATATGTACAACAAGCCTTGATTAAATTTTCCCCCGCATAAATAGAAATAACCACTTTTGCATCACTAAATTGTTGATGTCTTTCCAATAAATCCATCCAGAAATCATAATCTCTCTCATTTTCATCAAGTGTGTCTTAAAATGTGTGAGTATATTTTGAAGCCTCGAACATTTTTAATTCTGAAGTATAGAAATGTATAGTCAAAACTATATCATAACTATAATTATTTTGGGACTTATATTCATAAATTACAGTAGTCATTTTATATTTGAACTTGTAGTTTTTTATGGCAATCTCCAAATTTTGATGTACATCATTACAAAACCAAAGTTCTACTAAGAGAACTGTAGTAAATTCATTCAACTCATTTTTTTCGATAAGAAATCGAAAAAATTCAATATAATAGCTCTTGTGGAATGGTTATTTTTTCAAAGCCACTGTACCGAGAACAACAAGGTTAGTATGTAAAATTTCCTACAACTGACATGGAAAAGAATGCAAAAGTTTTGACAAAAGATTAGGCCCTCCAAAATGACAACCAATTCAAAATTGTTGTCAATATGTTGAATGTTTGTTGATTCTTTTATCATTCTGTCAAGGACTCCACATGCTTGTTTAGAAAGGGAATCTGTCTTTCTATTTCATGTTCCTTTTACATAAGTAGACCCCTCCACATTTTTGCAGAAATTGGAAAATATGAGCTCGTTAATTTCATAATGCTCAAGAATATTGAATGTGGTAAGCATCTTATCATTCAATTTCTCATCATGACTTTGACAATATGCAACCATTGCATCCAATATTGTTCTGTTGGTTTTCAATTTAGAACAATAATCTTTTAATTTTATGGCATCTGTTGGATGATTAGGTGGAATAGAAAACCAAATGGTTCCATTCAATAAATTTTCTGCTACTAAACCAATGTCTTCTATGGTTAATCCCTGAAGGGGACGAAAAGTAGCTGATGTCAAACTGTGTAGACTATTCTTCTTGTAGTTCTCAAAATCAGGTTGGCTTGGAGAACACTTTAATGTGCCTAGTTGATAAAAATTAAAGACAATGTCCCACTTATCCCAAATATCTTGATTAAGATATAAGAGAATTTTTTATCAGAAAAATTTGTAATTGGAGAGTCGAAGAAGGAGCACAACATTATAAGATCATACATATAAATTAATAAAAATTCAATGTAGAGATGAAATTAAAAAAGGATTAAACTAATGAGTATTAATTACAGATATGAGAAAATATGACACATATTATTGACTTTAAATGTTAAATGAAAAAACAATAAAATAATGTACCTTGTCTTCAGTTGTCTTGGAACATCCAATCCTCCTTTTCTTTAATTTTTCATTGGCAATTACGAAATTTCTTGCTGATCGGACATAATTAATAAATGGAGTTTTGTAGAATACCTTATTGGTAGAATTTAGTTGACAACAAATGCAAATCACCTCAATGGGTTCAACTGATGGACGTAATAATCGAGCATTACATTTTTTATATTTTTGTTTCGCCTCCATATATACATTATATTTAGGATTTGATAAAATTTATTTCGCTTCCTGAATGGTGTGTTGGCCATCAATTATCCAAAAATTGATATTCTTAGCATATAAATCTGTCTCATTTGTAATTTTGATATATTTCACTGATGGATCGAACTCAATGATGTCAAATGGTATCAGAAGAGCATTAGGCAATGAGGTTTGAAATTTCTCTAGGAATGATTTCACTAATACTTGAACATTTAAATCATCTCGTGATCTCAATTTAAATACTTTGGGGGCTTCTTTACATCTTACAACATCTACCTTTCTACTAAAGGTGTTTGAAAATACATAGCAATGCTTGAAAGCTTCATGAATTTCATCACATTGATCTGCAAGTTTTGTTGTCTCAAATTCAAATTTCCTAGCTTTTTGAAATTCTGTAGTAGGTTTGAAATCACTTTCAATAATGTTCTCTTCTCATTCAGATAAATATACTCTTGTCAAAGCAAGTAAATGACAATCGATTTTATCATCTCATATTTTGTCAAGAAGTTTTCCTTTTTGTTGTAAATAAATAAGTATAGATGATGTTTTTTTACATGTTACATAGCGGTATCTTAGAACTGTAGTGATGCATTCTAAAAGACCTATGCAACTATTCAATCCAGATGTAGAAAAAACCTCATAGTTATCCAACTTAAACATTGAATTCTTTATCGTATTTGGTGAATTTTTACTTGAAGCTTCAATCAAATCTGGTCTAAATTTTGTACACTCAACTTGACAAAAAATTAATTTTACTTCATTTTATTTTATCACCTCCACTTGAAATTCAATGTCATTTTCATTGTAAGAATAGAAATTAATAATTATTCCTAATATCTCAGGTTCTTTTTCATCAATGGATCTGTTAGCCCCCAATGAATTCCTTGACAAGAAAGCAAGGGGCTATTGGTTTTATGAGCCTTCGAGGAATGCATTTCCCTTGAAAACACATCATCCTTGAAGCCTTTATGTTCCCTGCTATTGACTTTTTCCCTTTGTTTTTCTTGAGTCTATGAGACTCACTGATCGCAAAGAATTATGCTCCAAATGGCCCTCATTTGCCCCTTGTACCTCTGCAGAATGTCCCATTTTACCCCTCCCCCCCCCCCCCCCCTTTTGTCAAATTCCCCATTTACCCTCTAAATCATATCCAAAATCCCCTTGGATTTCTACACTGACCCTTTGTTGGCCCAATTTCCCCTTTGTTCCCCTTATCGTTTCCCTTCCTTAGCATTAAAATGCATTAAAAAGGCCTCAAAACCCACTTTCAAACATTATAATAGGGCCTAGCCCCTTTTTCACCAGCCCCAACCACTTCCCCACATACGCCCGATACCCAAAGACCAAGCGCTTACAGCCTGAGCACTAATCGCATCGGAAGACCGGAGCGGAGCGTTAAAATTCCTTTGTAAGACTTAAAAACTCTGATGCGATTGCTCTGCTGTATAAAGCCCGTGACGTGTTCTCCACCGTCGATATACCATGAAGATCAGACGGCCCGTGCTAATCACAAAATCTTTTTAATCGCAATGTTTATGTTAAGTCCCTCGATCGGCTCATTGCAAATATTCGCAATGCGATTGATCACAACTTAACTTCGATCACCGCAATCGCAACTCCTCTCCTGGTCCAATCCCGAACATCTGTTCAATCCACGATCAAACGGTCATCTCTCGCACATTCCAATCACATCGTAAAATTTCGATGTGCCATCCCTTCCGCTCCTCCTGATTGTGACTTTCCGATCTCATCCTAGCCGTCCATCTCCACGCTGATCCAATGACTATCGTACTCTCCACCCAATCGCAATCAGAAGTTATATGGTGCTGCCCCTTTGTGTCCCCTGTGATTGCGATTCCCCGATTACATCCTCCACCATTGATCTTCCCGCCAGATGGGATGGCCTGGCACTAATCACATCCCCTTTCCCAATTGCAATCGGAACTTATGTAAATGTGTGACCCCTGCCCCTTCCCGATTGCGATTCTCCGACTTGATCCCGACCGTTCATTGGATCTAAGATCTAATGGCTCAAAACTAATCGCACTCCACCACCCTGGTCCCACCAGATACGATTGCTTCCATTGCATTTCATTGCATTTCTTTGTATTTCCATTCATATCCAAAGTTTCAGATTTTACACTAAAGTCTTATGTTCCATAGTTATTCCACCCAATGTTCATAAACCATTGTGTGGAGTAATCTCTGCCGTTTATCTTCGTCTCTGTACCATGATCGAACAGTCCATGTGTGTTCTCCACCAAACCCTACTATTCATTGTTTTCACCATTTCACCGCATTATTCACCATTTTTCATTTAAAACCACCTCCACCGCGCTATCATTTTCCTTCGCCCTCCGTATCCATCCTCCTTCCCGTGCATTGGATTTCATAACTAAGTTTCTTGTTTTCCAGGGTACAAGCAGTGTAAAACCTCCATGATCTTTAGTATCTATTACGATTACAGAGAGTACAGGAAAGGACTATTTTCAAAAAGGAAATCATGGAGAAAAGACCGGGAAGGAGTTTTGACAGGACTTTCATTAAAGAGCAGGGTTGAAAACTCTGTAAAATTTTCCCAAGGCCATTTAAAACAAATATTTCATAGAAAGGGATATAAGTGAAGTGACAGAGAGTCTAAGGCACGAAAATGAAAATCTTTGAGCCTTAACTCCATGTTTTAGAGGTAAAGTACCTGTTTGAAGACACCATAGGTCCCGCAGAGGAATATGGAGCACAGAAATTAATGAACAATAGGTTTTCTACATCAGTAGAATTTTTTTCTCCATGGAAGGATGGGTTGCCCATATTGTTTCTATTCCATGCCGTGTTCCAGAGAAGATTTCCACCTTGACCGTAGTCCTAAGCTATCAGAGCATTTGTTTCACAAGTATGGCAGACCATTCTGTCATTTATTTACCATTTTTTTTTATGCAGCCAAAGTACATCAGGACCAGACCAGAGTAAATGGAAGCCGAAGAAGATCATTCTTTCGTCCAAGACATGCCAGAGATCAATGCATAAGATTTAAAACAAAATGGGCTTGGGCTCTCTTTATTTTCTGAGTTTTAATTCTTCATTTAGTTCTTCACCTACCTCATTTGCTCTCTTTCAGCTATAAGATTCAAAGAGAGACTCATTGTAAAGGTTTTTGATCAATTATCAGAGAATTGCAAGTAGTTTCTTTTGAGACACAGTCTCTGTGTAAAGTTGTAAGATAGGCTGAGGAATATGATTTCAGACTGAGTATTCAGCAATTGGCATGTTGTACTTGACTGGTATTGCTATTTAATATGACAAGCACATTTCTTTGGATCCTGATCTAAAGCAGTGGTGATGTTTTCCTATCTCTATGTTTAATTCATTTCATTTCGTTTCTACTGTCTTGCATCAGAATATTGGCATAGGGTTTACCCTTGTTAGGTACCCTATGTTTCTGCTCTCCTTGCCATTAATGTTTTTCTTCTGAATGTGTTATCTAAGAATTGATTTTAGATAATTTAACCAATGTAGTGGATGTTATTGCCTTCTCTCTAATGTATGAGTTAAATGAATATGTTCTTAGATGTTTCTTGTTAAGGATTTAGCTGGAAGATTTGGGAACACTGGGGATTAGAGTTAGCCCTGTCCACTAGGATCCTTGTGCGACTAGCTGGTATTTAACTTTGTGCCCTGAATCTGTGTTGTCTCCTCATATCCTACCATTCCATATCATACTATCATCTTTAAGATCCAACGTTTTAGATGACTAGCCCAATTGAAAGCCTGACTACTGATTAGCAAGAAAATCCTTTCCTGACTCCATTGCCCGATGGTTTTGAATGTTCCCTGGAACACTTCACCTCTACCTTACCCCTCTTTTCTCATCCTGGTCTTACATTGAATCCTTCTTTCCTGATAACCAGCAACCAAACAAACAATCAAACAAACAAACCCTGAGCCTTATAACTAGCCTAGCATTTTAACACTGAGCTTCAAAGTCATACACCTTTGACATATCATAGAGAGATCCCTCTCTGGACCTAGGAGGGCTAGATCCTGATGTCTGAAATTGGTTTCATGTTGTCTCATCTTTTTTTCTTTCCAATCTGGCCAAAAACACGGGAACCCCAACATAATGGCGACTCCGCTGGGGACAATCTGAGTACCATCCATCTTACTACATCATAAGAATCTCAGAAACCTACAATCTCTGGTTAGGTTGGCAGTAAAACACTCCTATTCACACATCAACCTCTATACCATTTGTTGTGTTTCCCTACACTCTTTTAGAGGTGACACATCTGGTAAAAACCCTCCCAGTCAATCTCTGGTTTGAGTTTGTTGTGTTTTCGAGATACCCCTGAAAGGGGACATCTCATAAGCACAATGGTGGATAGTGTACCCTCCAAAAAACATCCTAAACCTTCCACTTGGCGACTCCACAATTCCTAAATGATTTAAAAACTCCACTAGTGATCAGTAGGCCCACTAATTATCTTGGTTCACATTAGACTCCACTAGGAGGCCAGAAGCCCATAACAACTTCAACCACAGTAGAAGTAACAAGTAGGGTTAAGCTGCTTGGTAAAAAAAAACAAAATTCTGGCTTCAAGAACCATTCACACAAGAGCTTATCCTAACCTAGACCCACCTGAAATAGTTGAAAACCCTAAGAGCATCCTCAAGGGATCTCATACACCTAAACAATCAACTATTTCTAGTCACATCCATAGAGCTAACTCCGCTCCAGAAAACTTTACAGCTCTATTAGACCCATTTTTTGACCTAGGCACTCAAAAAATCTTACCAAGAACTAGGTCATTCAGTTTCCTAAACCAGCCAGACCTTGAGCTTCCTGGTTCACCACCCCAAAGTGGTAGACACCTTGGGAATAGACAGACCCCTCCATCTACACCTCCTGATATACATTTCATTCAATACTTGGGGCTCAGTCACCCTAAATCTGCTCATCAATCTTCTGCTGGTCATAATATCCCCGTGATCCACATACCAGCTGCCCAAGTCAACCCTTTACGTCATCAAAACATCATCATGGCAGCCTGGTAAGCACCTCTAGTTTTACCTCAACCTCTAGTACCCTTACCCAATGATTATCAATCAAAGATCCCACACTTCACTACAAAAGAGTCTACCACAACCCAATACCATGTAGATAGGATGGAAGACTCTTTTGACTATATGGAGATAGATGATGACACGGTAAAAATGAGAATCTTTGCCCAGAGCTTAGGGGGTGATGTGAAGAAATGGTTTAAAGGCCTACCTCCGGGTAGCAATAATGACCTTCCATCTCTATATCAGACTTTCTTAAACAAATCGGAGGTTAAGGCCAACCCTCTCCAACTCCTAGCAAAATATATGAGCCTTAAAAGAAACGTAGGAGAGAGTGTCCATGATTACACAACGAGATTTAACAGCATTTACAATGCTCTCCCTCCACACATGAAACCTCCCCAAGGTATGGCCCTCGCAAAATACCCCAAAGGCTTTGATGCTAACATGGCCTAATAGCTTAGGGAAAGAGATTACAACACATTGGAATACATGAAAAAAGGTGTAGTGAGTGTAGAGGCTAATCTGATTGAGAAAAGAGCAAGATTAAGAGCTGAGAAAAGGGTAACATATAGAGATGACAATATAGCTTCCACGTCTGACCCAAATCATGAAAATATGTCTAAAAAGGTGGATAAGCTATACCAAATGATGGAAAAAATGGTTGTCTCAGTCAGTAACCAAAACAGAAATCAAAACCATAACCAGAACCACAACTTTAGAAGAAACAATGCCACTCCCAACAGACAAAGAGAATCAGATCAGCGAGTTATTCCCCCATTCCAAGAAAATTTTTTAGATGAATATGAGGGAATCATAGAAGAATCTGAGGGGAACACAATAAACATGTTTGAAACAGAAAATTCAATCCATAATTGTTACTCGGAAGAAGATCAGCCCTCACCCTCATATTGGGACGAGGAATGGTTAGAAACTAAAGATTACATGTTAGGATTTGAAAATGCTATGATGCAGGTCAGAGAAAAATATGAACTTAGAATCAAAAAGATCCAAGAAACTCCCAAACCAAAGGCTTCTAAGGTCACCATCAAGAAAAAACCTGATAAAACTTCTAAGGTGACTGTTGAAAGTAACAAATCATTAGCTAAGAGTTCTGGAAAGAACAAAGAAAAGACAACCAAAACACTGATAAACAAGGTAAACCAACTAGCGGCACTGACACTGCAGCCATTGCTCCTGATAAAATAGCTTCTAACACTGTACATAGCAAGAATCAGTGCACTGATTCAGCCACTAAGGCAGTGGCTAACAAAACAGAGTTGAACATTCCAAAGAGTCAGTCCACTTTCAATTTGGAGAGCGAAATTGAAAAAATTAAAATCTCTGTCCCACTCTCTGAGTTGGCCACTCAGTATGTATATAAAGGCCAAATTTTGAAAGCATTAAACTTAGGTGAGAATAGTGACACTGTAAATCTGAGTGATGATCAACCTACCCTTCTGTTTGGTCTGAAGATAGAAGGAAAGTTTCAGGAAGGGGTAGTACCACCTTTCTATATCAGTCTCAACATCCATGATAAGATTCTCCACAATGCAATGCATGATTCTGGGGCATCACACAACCTGATGCCTAAAGTAGTGATGGAAATATTAGGCCTCGAGATAACCCATCCCTATAAAGACCGATATTCATTTGACTCTAGCAGAGTAAAGTGTCTTGGCCTGATCAAAGATTTATGTGTGAGCCTTACCCATATTCCAGCAAAATGTATGGTCATGGACGTTGTGGTGGTACATGTGCCACCCAAGTATGGCATGTTATTATCAAGATCATGGGGAGCCAACCTGCAAGGAACTATGCAGATGGATGGGGCTTATGCCACAATTCCCATCTTTGGCCAACTTAGAAGACTGTACAGGGAGGCACAAATTAAATTACTAGTTAGTAGCCCTGAAAGGCCTGAAAATTCTCTTCTATACTCTGTACATATAGACCTAGATTCCTTTATCTTCTACCATGATGAATCTTTGGGGGAACCAGAATCTGAAAACGTAGATACAAGTGAAGGTACACATGATGAAATAGAACCAATGGACTTTAACATAATGGCTACCCTATACTCAGAGGAGGAAGACATAGAAAGCCTTGAACAGTGCACTGAAACAACAATGCAAAGTAATCAAGAAACAGAATGCAATCAGCTAACTAGTCACCCCTCTGAATTCCACACACATGAAGAAAAACAAAATGACCCAAAGCCTAGTGTAACCCCTATAATACTACATAATGGCGAACCTAACGATAGGGAGCGGAATGACGATAAAACGAAAAATGAACCCCTATGGGTAATGAACTTTGATGGGTCATGAACCAAGAGAACTGTCGGAGCTGGGGTATGGCTACATAATACAGAGAGTGATTACGCGGAAATTCATTCCTGCAATCTGCCTTTCAAATGTACAAACAATATTGTAGAATATGAGGCTCTTATCCTAGGTTAAAATTTGTTGAGGAAATTAGGAGCCCGCGGGATAACTATGCATGGAGACTCTGAGCTGATTGTTAAATAGGTGAAATGTGAATACACAGAGAAACATCCTAGACGAAGAGCTTATAGGAATGACACTATGGATTTACTGAAAACATTTGTTGAATATGAATTAGTGTTTGTTCCTAGACATCATAACATCATTGCAAATGGACTAGATTGCCTAGCCAGCTCATACCTTAAGACTCCATGAGACCAACAGATTATCATACAAACCAGATTTAGTCCTGTAGTGTCAGATAAGGAAAAATACTGGTAGGTCTTTGAGGGTGACAAATAGATTGAAGATTTCCTGATAGGCAGAAACGAGTTTGAGTTTTTTGATTCGGACTCTACATCTAGTGATAGCTGCCTAAGTGAGGAACCCTCATACAAGGAGGAAGCGCCACCCCAAGACATAGAAATAAACGCTTTAAATGAAGAAACTGGAAATTCAACCACAAAACGTGAAAACGCAGACAGTGAAGAAGTAGAGGTGTTGCAGGCCAAAGATAGGAACATACCTCGAGGTCTGGCGCCTTTAGAAGACCTTTTTTACTTTGATGACGTGGCAAAAAATCCCACCATAGAGCACGCAGACTCTGACGTTGAAGAATGCAACATAGGCACAAAAGATAGTCCCAAAATAATTAAATTGGCTAAGTCTCTTCCTGCGAACATGAAAAAGAAATACATTGACCTTTTTAAGGAATTTATTGACGTGTTTGTGTGGAGTTATGAAGACTTAAAGGCTTATGACACGGACATCATACAACACAAAATACCCTTAAAAGAAAATCAGAAACCCTTCAGGCAGAAACTTCGTAGAATGAACCCGAAACAATTGCCTGCAGTTGAAAAGGAGATTAAAAATATTTATGAGGTAGGAATAATAGTTCCTATGAGGTTCATTGATTGGGTATTGAATTTAGTGGCTGTGAGGAAGAAAACAAGGAAAATCAAGCTGTGTATAGACTTCAGAAATCTCAATAGAGCCTCACTCAAACACAATTATCCTTTGCCAAAAATGGAACAAATTCTACAGAAGGTAGTAGGCTCGAAAAGGATTTCTCTGTTAGATGGTTTTTTAGGATACAACCAAGTTTTAGTACTCCTAGAGGATCAGCTAAAGACAACTTTTACCACTCCTTGGGGCACTTTTATGTATGTAAAAATTCCCTTTGGACTGATGAACACTGGCGCAACCTTCCAAAGAGCAATGGATATAGCTTTTTCAGATGAAATAGGACACTTTATTGTCATCTATTTGTATGAAATAACAGTCTACTCCAAGACTAAGGAGGAACACCTAGAACATCTGATAAGGGTGTTTGAAAAATGTAGAAGGTTTGGTCTGTCACTGAATCCGAAAAAAACTATATTTGGGCTGCAAGAGGAAAAGCTTCTTGGCCACATTATATCTAAAAAGGGAATTAGGATAGACCCACAAAGAGTTGAGGGAATACTACAGATCACACACCCAAGAAACATCAAATAATTACAGTCCTTCATTGGGAAAATTAACTTCCTTAGGAGGTTTATTCCCAACCTAGCCGAACACCTTAGAAATATGACTAACATGCTGAAGAAAGGTGTAGGAGTTAAGTGGAATGTTGAATCTAAGAAATATTTTGAATCAGTAAAACTTGCACTCACCCAGGCTCCTGTCCTAATCAGCCCAGATTTCTCAAAAGATTTCCTGATTTTTTCATTTCCCTCCAAGCATACCATAGCTACAGTTCTGCTACAGAAAAATTCAGAGGGAATGGAATAGCCCATTTCTTTCTTCAGCAAAGCACTCAGGGATGCACCCTTGAAATACAACATTATGGAAAAAAAGGCCTATGCTCTGATTAAGGCCTTGAAAGACTTTAGGGTGTACATACTGCATTCCCACACCATAGCCTACGTGCCAAATATAGTGGTTAAAGACATATTGTCCCAATACCTAGATGGGAAAAGGGGAAAATGGATTGTTGTGATCTTAGAATACGACCTTGAGATAAAACTAGACAAGTTGATCAAGGGTCAAGGCTTAGCATAACTAATGGTTGAATCAAATCTGCAAGCCCTAGAAATCAACATGGTAAATACCTTGGATGAGCAATAGGAATTTCCTGATCCCACTGTTGAGGAAAAGTTTCAGAGCTCTCCTTGGTGTTCTGACATTTTGCATGTGCTTACACACCTCAATGCCCCTCCTAAATTATTAAAGACCAAGGCCAGATTCTTAAAGCTGAAAGCCAGGAGCTATTGCATAATTAATAACTGTTTGTACTGGAAAAATCTGAATGGCCTATTGCTTAAATGTTTTCCTGAAGCTGAAGCTGAGAGGATTAAACAAGAATTCCATGTAGAAGAGTGTGGAGGCCACTAGAACTGGAAGGCCACTGCAAACAAAATACTCAGAGCTAGCTATTATTGGCCCACACTCTTCAATGATGTCCATAATATGATAATTACCTGCCAAAAATGCCAGATTTTTGAAGGAAAAAGAAAACTTCTCCCCTTACCTCTACAACCCATCACTGTTGAAGGTCCTTTTCTGCAATGGGGCCTAGATTTCATAGGGTAAATTCACCCTGCTTATTCTGCACAACAAAAATGGATCCTAACAGCCACGGAGTACTTCACTAAGTGGATAGAGGCCATACCTACTAGGAATGCTATAGATTCAGTCATCATTAGTTTCCTAGAAGGTCATATCCTCTCTCGGTTTGGCTGCCCAAGGAAAACAATCACTGATAATGCTTCCACTTTTGGATCCAAGAAAATGGTTGATTTTTGTCACAGGTATCAAATAGCGCTCGTCATTCAACTGCCTATTACCCTCAAGGTAATGGATTAGCTTAATCTTCAAAGAAGAGCCTAGTGTCCATCATCAAAAAGCTGTTAGAAGAGAAAAAAAAGTCATGGCATAACAAGTTAGTGCATGCCTTGTGGGCTGATAGGCTTACAACAAAGAAATCCATTGGAATGTCTCCATATCAGCTTGTCTATGGTATAGAAGTAGTTTTTCCCACTAGCCTTGGACTACCAGTGATCAAACTTGTACAAGAGATTCAAAAAGAAGAGGAAAGTATGGTGAGGAGAATAAATCAAACAATTCATCTCCAGCAAACAAGGGAAGAGGTCTATAAAAGAGCTGTCAAAGTTCAAGAAAACATAAAGAATTTGTTTGACAAGAGAAACAAAGATACTGATTTCAAAATTGGAGATAAGGTTCTGAAGTGGGACTCAAGGAGAGAGGATAAAGGAAAGCACGACAAGTTTGATAGTTTGTGGCAAGGTCCATACATCATCTAGGCCACAGTGGGTCCAAATTCTTTCTTCCTATAGGAATTAGATGGTACGGAGCGGTTTGGGGGTCTTGTCAATGGCAGGATGCTGAAACACTACTTCTACTGATTTTCAATTTCCAGTTTTCATTTCCATTGTACATACCATTGCAGTTTTTTTTTCAATAAAAAGAGAAAATGCTTCAAAAACAGAGAGAAAGGCGAGGTTCATACATGCTCAAAACATGAACCTTTGAAGTGCAAATAATTGGCTCTAATATGATCAAAACCTAAGCTGACAAAAGCAAAGTAGCTAGTCCTAACATGCTCAAAATCTGGACCAGCAAAGGAAAAAGAAGAATCAGCTCCAACATGCCCAAAACCAGAGCTGAAATGAAGAAAAAGAGTGACTCTAACAAGCTCAAAACTCGAGTCACAAAGAGAAGAAGGATACTCCAAGTGTCAGATTTCAAGCCTTCAAAGTTTTGTTTTCAGTTTTCAGCAGTTTTCTGTCCATGTGCAACTGTCTTTATGCCTTGGATCTACAGCAAACTAGACTGTCTAATCCTAGCTTGACTGTTTTTAAATTTTTTTTGTAGAATGTAGAGAAGAAATCTGCTGGACAGTTTAATCCCAGCATATATTAGATTAGGTAGAGAAACATGTGAGACCAACAGTCTAATCTAGTCTCATGGAGAAATAAGGGTAGATTTAGAATAGGTTTATTTTCTGTTATAAAATAAATGATGTAAAGAGTCTGCTAGTTCAAATGCACCCTAGAAGAAAAAATTCTAGGATGGTAAGATGGGTAGGTAGATTGTTTGGGAATTTTTCTGTTGATCTATCATATTTGTGGCAGCTGAAAATCAAAGAAGAAAGGTGGCTTAAGCAGTAGGCATCTAGCCTACACCAAAGATCATTTTCTGAATTCTTGACTCCTTCAAGAAGAAGCCATCCCCATGTGGAGCCACTATTAGCCCCCTATGAATTCCTTGATAAGCCAGCAAGGGGCTATTGGTTTTATGAGCCTTCGAGGAATGCATTTCCCTTGAAAACACATCATCCTTGAAGCCTTTATGTTCCCTACTATTGATTGTTTCCCTCTGCTATTCTTGAGTCTATGAGCCTCACTGATCGCAAAGAATTATGCTCCAAAGGGCCCTCATTTACCCCTTGTACCTTTGCAGAGTGTCCCATTTTACCCCTTTTCCCCCCCTTTTTGTCAAAGTCCCCCTTTACCCTCTAAATCATATCCAAAATCCCCTTGGATTTCTACCCTGACCCTTTGTTGGGCAAGTTTCCCCTTTTTTCCCCTTATCGTTTCCCTTCCTTAGCGTTAAAATGCATTAAAAAGGCCTCAAAACCGACTTTAAAACATTATAATAGGGCCTAGCCCCTTTTCCGCCAGCCCCAACAACTTCCCCACATACGCCCGATACCCAAAGACCAAGCGCTTATAGCCTGAGCGCTAATCGCATCAGAAGACCGGAGCGGAGCGTTAAAATTCCTCTGTAAGACTTAAAAACTCCGATGCGATTGCTCTTCTCTATAAAGCCAGCGAAATGTTCTCCAATATCGATCTACCATGAATATCGAACGGCCCGCTCTAATCGCAAAATATTTTTAATCGCAATGTTTATGTTAAGTCCCCCGATCGGCTTATCGCAAATATTCGCGATGCGATTGATCACAACTTAACTCCGATCATCGCAATCACAACACCTCTCCCGATCCAATCCCGACTGTCCATTCAATCCATGATCCAACGGTAATCGCTCGCACATTCCAATTGCATCACAAACTTTCGTTTTTCCATCCCTTCTGTTCCTCCTAATTGCGACTTTCCAATCTCATCCTAGCCGTCCATCTCCATGCTGATCCAATGACTATCGCACTCTCCGCCAAATCGCAATCAGAAGTCATATGGTGCCACCCCTTTGTGTCCCCTGCGATTGCAATTCCCCGATTACATCCTCCACCATTGATCTTCCCACTAGATCGGACGACCTGGCACTAATCGTATCCCCTTTCCCAATCGCAATCAGAACTTATGTAAATGTGTCACCCCTGCCCCTTCCCGATTGCGATTCTCTGACTTGATCCCGACCATCCGTTGGATCTAAGATCTAATGGCTCAGAAATAATCTCCCTCCACTACGCTGGTCCCACCACATACGATCGCTTCCACTGCATTTCATCGCATTTCTTTGTATTTCCGTTCATATCCAAAATTTCAGATTTTACACTAAAGTATTATGTTCCATAGTTATTCCACCCAATTTTCATAAACCATTCCGTGGACTACTCTCCGCCATTGATCTTCGTCTTCGGACCATGATCGAAAGTTCCACGCGTGTTCTCCACCAAACCCTACTATTCGTTGTTTTCACCATTTCACCGCATTATTCACCATTTTTCATTTAAAACCACCTCCACCGTGCTATCATTTTCCTCCACCCTCCGTATCCATTCTCCTTCCCATGCATTGGATTTCATAACTAATTTTCGTGTTTTGCAGGGTATAAGTAGCGTAAAACCTCCATGATCTTCAGTCTATGTTATGGTTATAGAGAGTATAGGAAAGGAGTATTTTCAGAATGGAGATCATGGACAAAAGACCGGGAAGGAGTTTTGACAGGACTTGCATTCAAGAGCAGGGTTGAAAACTCTGTAAAATCTTTCCAATTCTATTTAAAACGCGGATTTCGCAGAAAGAGATATAAGTGAAGCGACAGAGAGTATAAGGCATGAAAATGAAAATCTTTGAGCTTTAAATCCGTGTTTTAGAGGCAAAGTACCTGTTTGAAGACATCATAGGTCCCGCAGAGGAATACGGAGCACAGAAATTAATGAACAGCAGGTTTTCTACATCAGAAGAATGTTTTTCTCCATGGAAGGATGGGTTGCCCATACTATTTCTATTCCATGCCGTGTTTCAGAGAATATTTCCCCGTTGACCGTATTCCTAAGCTATCTGAGCATTTGTTTCACAAGTATGGCAGACCATTCAGTCATTTATTTACCATTTTTTTATGCAGCCAAAGTACATCAGGATTAGACCAGAGTAAATGGAAGTCGAAGAAGATCATTATTTTGTCCAAGACATGCCAGAGATCAATGCATAAGATTTAAAACAAAATGGGCTTGGGCTCTCTTTATTTTATGAGTTTTAATTCTTCATTTAGTTCTTCACCTACCTCCTTTGCTCTCTTTCAGCTATAAGATTCAAAGAGAGACTCATTGTAAAGGTTTTTGATCAGTTATTAGAGAATTGCAAGTAGTTTCTTTTGAGACACAGTCTCTATGTAAAGTTGTAAGATAGGCTGAGGAATATGATTTCAGACTAAGTATTCAGCAATTGGCATGTTGTACTTGACTGGTATTGCTATTTAATATGACAAGCACATTTCTTTGGATCCTGATCTAAAGCGGTGGTGATGTTTTCCTATCTCTGTGTTTAATTCATTTCATTTTGTTTCTACTGGCTTACATCAGAATATTGGCATAGGATTTACCCTTGTTAGGTACCCTATGTTTCTTCTCTCCTTTCCATTAATGTTTTTCTTCTGAATGTGTTAAGTAAGAATTGATTTCAGATAATTTAACCAGTGTAGTGGATGTTATTTCCTGTTGTTTGATGTATGAGTTAAATGAATCTGTTCTTAGATGTTTCTTGTTAAAGATTTAGCTGGAAGATTTGGGAACACCGGGGATCAGAGTTAGCCCTCTCCACTAGGATCCTTGTGCGACCAATTGGTCTTTAACTTCGTGCCCTGAATCTGTGTTGTCTCCTCATCTCCTACCATTCCATATCATACTATCATCTTTAAGATCCAACGTTTTAGATGACTAGCCCAATTGAAAGCATGTCTATTAATTAGCAAGCAAATCCTTTCCTGACTCCATTTCCCAATGGTTTTGAATGCTCTCTGGAACACTTCACCTCTTCCTTACCCATCTTTGCTCATCCTAGTCTTACATTTAAGCCTTCTTTCCTGATAACCAGCAACCAAGCAAATAATCAAACAAACAAACCCTGAGCCTTATAAGTAGCCTAACATTTTAACACTGAGCTTCAAAGTCATACACCTTTGACATATCATAGAGAGATCCCTCTTTGGACCCAGGAGGGCTAGATCCTAAGGTCTGAAAGTGGTTTTATGTTGTCTCATCTTTTGGTCTTGCTAATCTGGCCAAAAACATGGGAACCCCAACAGGATCCAAATAAGTACATATCAGGATACATATTCATGGGAGTTTCTATCTAGACATACCAATCTTGCACAAACTCATATTTATTAGATGTGTTGTATTTTTTAATCATTTCAAAGGTAGAATTTGAAGGTGTTATTGATACTGTCATTTGAGTTAATTTTTTCTTTTCTTAGATGATCACTGTAACATTTCACTTACTTTGGTGCCAACCGATTCTGCTTACAAAAATAAAATAAAAAAGTATTTGCATAAATCAAAATGAAATTAAAAGTCCAAATATTTTCTTGTAATGTTATTTTAAAATTTACAAGACCACCTAACCTAACCATTTATAAGAGAGTATACATAAAATATAAAATAACCATACCAATTGAAGGAGACATTGTTTGTATATCACTTGTTTTTCGTTTTCTCTTCACTCCTTTACTTGGATTTTCAGGCACACGAGATTCCACAACTTATGAAATATAAGATAAAGAAATAAATAAATTATGGAAGGCATGAAATACCAAATATTATTAACTAACATTATAATACACTATTTTCTTCACATACACAATAATAAAGGAGTACATGTTTTATGCAAGTTTACTATATGACACCAAAAGTAATCACCTAGCCAAAATTGTTAGGAAAAACAAAATTATAAGAGAGTGTACATAAAATATAAAACAACCATACCAATTGAAGGAGACATTTTTTTATATCACTTGTTTTTCGCATTCTCTTCACTCCTTTACTTGGAATTTCAAGGACACGAGATTCCACAGCTTATCAACATAAACAAAAAAAACAACAATATATATATATATATATATATATATATATATATATATATATATATATATATATATATATATATATATATATATATATATATATATATATATATATATATATATATATATATATATATATATATATATATATATATATATATATATATATGTCTACCACAAATACAAACATGTTTCCAACAACAACACTGTAGAGTATAATAAATCTAACATGTGATCGATTTTCTTCCAACACAAACACAAACACGTTTCAAATTGAAATAAATCTAATACATGCTATATTTCCTTCTAGCACATAACAAAATTTAAGGACATAATAAATCTAGTGCATGCTATAGATTTATTTCTATCACAAACACAATGGCATTCAAAGGTGAGGGAAACATAATTTGTGCTATATTTCCTTCTAGCCCCACCATAATTGTGTTTCCAATAACAAAATTATAAGGTGAAAGAAATGTAATGTGTGTAAGATTTCCTTCTAGCATAGAGAGAATCACACAAGCCCATTATAAGGTGAAAGAATTCTAGTGCATGCCAGATTTAATTCTAGCAAAAAAACAAGCATGTTGACAACAAAAACATTATAGGGCAAAGGAAATCTAGCATGTGCTAGATTTCGTTACAGCACAGCACAAGCACATTATAAGATGAAAAAAATCTAGGACGTGCTAGATTTCCTTCTAGCACACACATAAGAACATAACAACATTGTAGCGTTAAATAAATCTAACACATGCAAAATTTAGTTCTAGCACAAGCTATAGCACATTGTCAATAGCAACATTGCAAGAAAAGAAATCTAACATGTGCTAAATTTCCTTCTAACATAGTCACATGCATATTTCCAATAACAACATTGCAAGGTTAAAGAATGTATCATATTTCCTTCTAGTGCAAACAACTAGATTGCCAACCACAACATGGCATTCTGAAACAAGTCTAGCGTGTGCTAAATTTTCTTCTAGCTCAAACCCAAACATAACAACATTGTAGGGTTAAATAAATCTAACACATGCAAAATTTACTTGTAGCACAAACTAAAGCACATTGCCAATAACAACATTGAAAGAAAAGAAATCTAACATGTGCTAAATTTCCTTCTGACATAGTCACATGCATATTTCCAATAACAACATTGCAAGGTCAAAGAATCTAGCATATTTCCTTCTACCACAAACAACCAGATTTCCAACCACAACATGGTATTTTGAAACAAATCTAGCGCATGCTAAATTTCCTTCTAGCTCAAACCTAAACATAACAACATTGTAAGGTTAAATCAATCTAACACATGCAAAATTTACTTCTAGCACAAGCTAAAGCACATTTCCAATGGAAAAATTGCAAGAAAATAAATATAACATGTGCTAAATTTCCTTCTAACATAGTCACATGCATATTTCCAATAACAACATTGCAAGGTCAAATAATCTAGCATATTTCCTTCTAGCACAAATAACCAGATTTTCAACCACAACATGCCATTCTGAAACAAATCTAGCACGTGCTAAATTTCCTTCTAGCTCAAACCCAAACATAACAAAATTGTAGGGTTAAATAAATCTAACACATGAAAAATTTACTTCTAGCACAAGCTAAAGCATATTGAAAATAACAACATTGCAAGAAAATAAATCTAACATGTGCTAAATTTCCCTCTAACATAGTCGCATGCATATTTCCAATAACAACACTGAAAGGCCAAAGAATCTAGCATATTTCCTTCTAGCACAAACAAATGGATTTCCAACCACAACATGGCATTCTGAAACAAATCTAGCGCATGCTAAATTTCCTTCTAGCTCAAACCCAAACATAACAACGTTATAGGGTTAAATAAATCTAACATGTGCTATATTTCCTTCTAGCACATAACAACATTGAAGGACAGAAGAAATCTAGTGCATGCTATCGATTTATTTCTATCACAAACACAATGACATTCAAAGGCGAGGGAAACGTAATGTGTGCTATATTTCCTTCTAGCCCCACCATAAGCATGTTGCCAATAAAAAAATTATAAGGTGAAAGAAATCTAATGTTTATAAGATTTCCTTCTATCATAAAGACAAGCACACAAACCCATTATAAGGTGAAAGAATTCTAGTGCATGCTAGATTTACTTCTAGCAAAAAAACAAGCATGTTGACAACAACAACATTATAGGGCAAAGGAAATCTAACATGTGCTAGATTTCCTTATAGCACAACACAAGCACATTATAAGATGAAACAAATCTAGGACGTGATAGATTTCCTTCTAGCACACAGATAAGAACATAACAACATTGTAGGGTTAAACAAATCTAACACATGCAAATTTTACTTCTAGCACAAGCTAAAGCAAATTGTCAATAAAGATATTGCAAGAAAAGAAATCTAGCATGTGTTAAATTCCCTTCTAACATAGTCACATGCATATTTCCGACAACAACATTGCAAGGTCAAAGATACTAGCATATTTCCTTCTAGAACAAACAACCATATTGCCAACCACAACATGGCATTCTAAAACAAATCTAACGCGTGCTAAATTTCCTTCTAGCTCAAACCCAAACATAACAACATTTTAGGGTTAAATAAATCTAACACATGCAAAATTTACTTGTAGCACAAGCTAAAGCACATTGCCAATAACAACATTGAAAGAAAAGAAATCTAACATGTGCTAAATTTCCTTCTAACATAGTCACATGCATATTTCCAATAACAACATTGCAAGGTCAAAGAATCTAGCATATTTCCTTCTAGCACAAACAACCAGATTTCCAACCACAACATGGTATTCTAAAACAAATCTAGCGCATGCTAAATTTCCTTCTAGCTCAAACCCAAACATAACAACATTGTAAGGTTAAATCAATCTAACAAATGCAAAATTTACTTCTAGCACAAGATTAAGCACATTTCCAGTGGAAACATTGCAAGAAAAGAAATCTAACATTTGCTAAATTTCCTTCTAACATAGTAACATGCATATTTCCAATAACAACATTGCAAGTTCAAAGAATCTAGAATATTTCCTTCTAGCACAAACAACCAGATTTGCAACCACATGGCATTCTGAAACAAATCTAGCACGTGCTAAATTTCCTTCTAGCTCAAACCCAAACATAACAACATTGTAGGGTTAAATAAATCTAACGCATGCAAAATTTACTTCTAGGACAAGCTAAAGCACATTGCCAATAACAACATTGCAAGAAAATAAATCTAACATGTGCTAAATTTCCTTCTAACATAGTCACATGCATATTTCCAATAACAACATTGCAAGGTCAAAGAATCTAGCATATTTCCTTCTAGCACAAACAACCAGATTGTCAACCACAACATGGCATTCTGAAACAAATCTAGTGCATGCTAAATTTCCTTCTAGCTCAAACCCAAACATAACAACATTGTAGGGTTAAATAAATCTAACACATGCAAAATTTACTTCTAGCACAAGCTAAAGCACATTGACAGTAACAACATTGCAAGAAAAGAAATCTAACATGTGCTAAATTCCCTTCTAACATAGTCAATGTGACCACAAAACTAACATGTCTACCACAAATAAAAACATGTTTCCAACAACAACATTATAGAGTATAATAAATTTAACGTGTGATCAATTTTCTTCTAACAGAAACACAAACATGTTTCAAATTGAAATAAATATAACACATGCTATATTTCCTTCTAGCACATAACAACATTGAAGGACAAAAGAAATTTAGTGCATGCTATAGATTTATTTCTATCACAAACACAATGAAATTCAAAGGTGAGGGAAGCTTAATGTGTGCTATATTTCCTTCTAGCCCCACCATAAGTGTGTTTCCATTAACAAAATTATAAGGTGAAAGAAATCTAATTTTTGTAAGATTTCCTTCTAGCATAAAGACAAGCACACAAACCCATTATAAGGTGAAATAATTCTAGTGCATGCTAGATTTACTTCTAGCAAAAAAACAAGCATGTTGACAAAAACAACATTATAGGGCAAACGAAATCTAACATGTGCTAGATTTCCTTACAGCGCAACACAAGCACATTATAAGATGAAACAAATCTAGGATGTGCTAGATTTCCTTCTAGCACACACATAAGAACATAACAACATTGTAGGGTTAAATAAATCTAACACATGCAAATTTACTTCTAGCACAAGCTAAAGCACATTTCCAATGGAAACATTGCAAGAAAAGAAATCTAACATGTGCTAAATTTCCTTCTAACATAGTCACATGCATATTTCCAATAACAACATTGCAAGGTCAAAGAATCTAGCATATTTCCTTCTACAACAAACAACCAGATTGCCAACCACAACATGGCATTCTGAAACAAATCTAGTGCATGCTAAATTTCCTTCTAGCTCAAAGCCAAACATATTATCAATAAAAATTTTGCAAGTGGAATTTTGACGCGTGCTAAATTTCCTTGTAGCAAAAACACAAGCACACAACAAACATTGTAAGGAAAAAAATATCTAGCATGTGCTATATTTACTTTTAGCAAAAACTCAAGCTTATTTCTAACAACACCATTATCAAGAAAAAGAAACTTAACACGTGCTAGATTTCATTTTGTCATTACAACATTGTAAGATGAAAAAAGTATAATGAGTGATATATTTCCTTCTAGCATAAATAAGCGCACATTATCGATAACACCATTGCAAGGTGAAGGAAATTTAACCCATGCTAAGTTTTCCTACAGCAAAAGCATAAGCACATAACAACATGGCAGGGTTAAAGAAATCTAGCTCATGCTAGATTTACTTTTAGTAAAAACACAAGTATATTTCCAAAAGCAATATTGCAGGTCAAAAAGAAATTTATTTTGTGCTATATTTTCTTCTATCATAAACACAAGGCATTCTCAATAGCAACATTGAAAGATGAAAGAAATCTAACATGTGCTAGATTTACTTTTAGTAGAAAGACAAGCATATTACCAAAAACAAAGGTGCATGCCAAAAGAAAACTGGGATCTGTTAAATTTTCTTCTAGGACAAACACAAACACAATGGCAATAATAACATTACAAGGGGAATGAAATCTAACGTGTGCTACATTTCATTTTAGCACAGACAACCAGATTGTCAACAACAATATGAAATTAGAAAACTTTCCAGGCTTTGTGGATTTTTCTCCATGAAGCCGCATATAAAATGTAGTAACAATTGTTTTGAAAAGGCAACCAACCATGCCAATTTACTCGTATGTAACTCGGGGTTGGGTTCTAGTGGCTTGGTAGAGCACTAACTCGTTTAACACAGAGGTCTGGCTAGATAATGTTGGACCGCTTTCATGGATGTCTAAATCTGATCTTGAGAGGACAATGTAAATATTCTGCATTTAGTAAAAACATTGAACCAACATAATATAAAGTTGGAGCAGGTGCTTGTATATTTAACATTGGTTTTGTTGGTTAGTAGTGTAGTGTAGATAATCCCTTGTTAATATGGCTTTTTTGAGTATGTAGAGTTATTGCTTCTCCATTTTGGCTCTGTGCGTCTCAAATTCCAGAGAGGTGAATACATTTCAGCTATGGGAAGGGGTTGATGTAAAGGAAGATGGGTAAACATGTCAGTATATTGGTCTTACATTATTGTTGCATATAATGGTAATTTTATACCTATAATACTAATGGCCCAAATAATATTTTAGCTACTTCAAATAATTAGTAACTATTGGGTGGCGTGGGAAACCCCTAGAAAAGAAAATGAGAGTTCCCCTGTTAGAAACTCCCTTCTCATTCTTTTTTATGTTTCTTTGAAATTAAGAAGCTCTTCATGTGTTCTTGTGAGCTTTGTGCTTCTTTCATTGGTTGGACTTAAAATTATCAATCATCTTTTCAGCAATCTGCACAATTGATGCAACTCCATTTGGGTGAATACTGAATCAGGCGTCAACTAATCAGAGTGCAATGGACACATTGATTCCTACACAACTAGGAGCTTTGGTTTTTGCATTTATACAACTTTTGGGGATCATTGTAGTCCTATCTCATATTTCTTGGAAGGTATTCATTGTGTTTATACCAGTGGGTTCAACTTGTATATGGTATCATTAGTATTACATATCATCAACTAGGGAAGTGGCTCGGTTGTCATTAGTTTCTAGAGCTCCAATCATACAAAATTTTGGAGAATCAATCTCTGGAGCATCCACCATTAGAAGTTTTGACCAAGAGTCTTGGTTCATGGAGAGAAATCTCTAGTTGATTGATATGTGTACTAGACCTAATCTCCACAATGTTGGGGCCAATGCATGGATTTGTATTCTGATGGTTTTACTATCAAATCTTGTGTTTGCATTCTCTATAATATTCCTAATGGAAATTTACAATGATAAGCAAAGCATGAATAGTAAAAAAAACAAACACACAAAATTTACAACACATTAAACACCCAAAAATCTCCATAAATTGTGTGAGTTGAGCCATTATATTAATATAGATGTTGGGTACAAAGGAAAGATGAAAAAACATGCACCTAGGCTTGCCCAAGGCAAGCTAAGAATGCCTAGGTGATGAAATCAACTACTCTAATATGCAATGTGGTTGTCCCCCACAATCTCTCTGCTAAGTGAAAAATTGCATTGTTGGCTGCAAACAATGGTTGTTAGGGTCTCCTCTAGTGCTCAGAAAATTCCTGGAAATTAACCTCAGGCTCTCCTCCAATAACCCACAAAAACCCATGAAGGAATCAGCCAAATCCTGACCTCGGAATTTCAGCCCAATTTCCTCCTAGCTCCTCTAGTTTTTGGTTGAGTTGGGACCCCTATTTGACCAAGCGAATCCACCCAAAAAATCATGCAAAATTATTTGTGATCTCCTTGTCAAAAAGCCATAAAAAAAATAAAGGAATTGCTCTAGTTTTGACACTCCAAAATTGACCTCAAAATGCTTGGCCCTCCTCCACAACCAGATGCTCAGCTTGCTCCTCCACCAAAACGCTAGAAAATCACCCTTGATTTCCCCCAATCTAATTTAAAACAACCCCAACTCCTTAATCCCTTTCACAAGCCAATTATTGGCTTTTCCTTGAAATTTCAGCCTAATTTCCCCCTAGCTCCTCCAGTTGTTGGCTGAGTTGGGACCCCTATTTGACCCTACGAATCTACCCAAAAAATTGTACCAAATTATTTCTGAGATCCTTGTCAAAAACCCAGAAAAACCCAAAAAGGGCTTGCTCTAGTTTTTCCGCTCCAAAATTGACCTCAAAATGCTTAGCCCTCCTCCACAAGCATAAATTGTAACCTGTAGCAGATGTTGGGCTTGCTCCTCCAACAAAATTCTAGAAAATCACCCACGATTTCCCCCAATCTAATTCGAAACAACCCTAGCTCCTCAATCCCTTTCACAAGTAAATTGTTTTCTTTGCCTCATCAACTCCTCCAAGAGCCCTTATGTACTTTCCCCCTTTTGTGTCATTAGAGTGTCTATAAGCTCACCAATCATTGTGCTTGTGAATCTAACACCTTCATGATCTTTTTGGCTTCCCCACAACTGGCCAATATTATGCTTTGATACCATTGTAATATTCCTAATGGAAATTTACAATGATAAGCAAACCAAGCGTAGTAAAAAAAACAAACACGCATAATTTACAACACATTAAACACCAAGAAATATCCATTAATTGAGCTGAGTTGAACCATTTTATTAATATAAATGTTGAGTACAAAGGTAAGATTAGAAAGCATGCACTTGGTCTTGCCCAAGGAAACCTAACAATGCCCATGTGATGAAATTGGCTACTCTAACATGCAATGTGGTCGTCCCCAACAATCTCTAGATTGGCCGAGTGAAAAAATGTAGTGCTGACTATGAACAATGGTTGTTAGGGCCTCATTCGTTGCCCATAAAATTTCGGGAAATTAACCTCTGGTTCTGCTCCAATAACCCACAAAAACCCACGAAGGAATTGGCCAAATGTTGACCTCGTACATTTTGGCCCAATTTCCCCCTAGCTCCTCCAGCTCCTAGTTGAGTTGGCACCAAAATGGTAGAAAATCCCCCATAATTTCCTTTCCTGCATCCCAGCTAAACCATAAATGTGTGGTATCCTCCCAGCTACCAAATATGAATAGAATTTTCCTCCTTGGGGTGGCACTCGTGGTCCACCAAAGAAGAGGGTGACTTGGCCCCCATGAAAGACTGCGTAGTTCCTGGGCAAGATGATGCAGGCCCCTACTCCAAAAATTCGTACTGTCGTGGAAATACCTCCTGCTCTTGTAAATCCTTCTCTTTTTTCTTGGAATTTGGTCAAGGAATGCTTCAACGATAGTGTAGCCCCTATCTCCGACACCACTCTCCAACAAGAACTATGTGGGTCATTTCTTGCATCCTAGCTAAACCTGAAATGTGTGGTATCCTCCCAACTACCAAATATTAGTAGAATTTTCCTCCCTAGCGTGGCACTTGTGGTTCTCCTAAGAAGATGGTGAGATTTTCCTTTGGAAATGTTTCGTCCTAAACAACACCTGTGACTCAGTTGAACAGCTTGAACAACAATGTGTAAAATGACAAATTATCAAAAGGTACTCAATGATGCCTTCAACCCTCTATTTATAATTGTTGCTTCACCTTTCCTTGGGGGTCCCTCATCAAAATATTTTGATCTCCTTTCCACAAAATCAATTATTTCTTGAGGGGTGGCCCCCACATTCCACAAAGGTTGATATTTTATATTTCTACTAAGTCCCATGTACCAAAAATGTCTCAAATGCCGAGATTACAAAATTGTGCTATGCTTGGCACTCCCCTAGTAAACTTCATTAATCCTTTTAAATGAAAAATCTAAATTGGTGATATTACATTCTCTTTGGTGTTCCTCATTTGCTTGCCTGGAGATGTAATTAGACCAAGCATTGGAAGGTTCACAATAACATATGGTCTAAATTTGAACATGATACAAACCTGGGCAACATGATGTCTTTGTTTTGTGGAGACCAATATTATCTCAATGGAGAGAATAATGCAATATTCACGTATTCCCACCGAGTCACCGGTGATCAAGGATAATTGTAGAACAAATCCAACTGTCGATCTAAAGGAACAATAGATCTATGTGATTTGCAGGTGCATTATGGGCCACATTTTATGTTTCTCTTGAAAGGCCTTACATGCACTTTCCTTGGAGGTACAAAGGAGTCAGTTGTGGCGCAAACAGAAAGTGGAAAATCTACTCTCATTCAATCCATTTTTGGCATTGTGGAACCAACAAAGGGATTGATGGAGTCAACATCTCAACAATAGGCCTCCATGAGCTAAGATCCAAAATTAAGAATTATTCCCCGAGAACCAACAATGTTTGGGGAAATATAAGAAATAATTTGGATCTTTAGGAAGACTGCTCAAATGATGAGATTTGGGAGGCTTTGGAAAAGTTTCAATTTGGTGAAATTATACAATAAATTTGATTCCTCTGTGCTTGAGAATGGAGGAAACTAGAGTGTGGATTAATGCTAGCTTGTCTGTTTGTTTTATTATGGCAAAGGTGGGTCCCTTGTCCCACAAACAAGGAAGTCTCATACACCAATTTGGTGTCTGGTTTAGTCATGACCTTAAGATTGGATAATAATAATAATAATTTACATGCTTCAAATCACCAATTCATCCAATAAAATTTTCCAAAACATTTTATCTTCTGGACACATAAATAACCATGAAAAATTTAATCCACTCTCACATAAACCCATTAGAAGCAGCCCCTCTTCCAGAAAGTAACTCTGCTATCCAACCATCTATAAAATTCAAATCCACATGTTTTAATCCATTGCAATTGAAATATCTCAGCAAGAGGTTACAACCTTGGACATACTTTACAACGTGATATGTGTATCCATCCCCAAAGGAACTTTTGTAAACTCCGTGACACCATAAATGTCTTCTCCAACCAGCTCTAGAAATTCTCCTCTTACTTAGAGGACACAATATTGTTTCAAATGCTATTGCAATTACATTTTTGCAAACTATCTGGATTTGTTTGTGGTATGGGAGGCAAGTGATGCTTAATCCATAGGTTCAATAAATTGCATGTATTCATCCTCAAATCCTCCAAGGACTATCCTCATTCTTCTTGCAAAATGGTGTTGTATTGCCTTAGATGGTAGTGCTTTAATTGTTGGGGACAAAATGATTTATAAAAATGAATCTTTAAAACCTATATGTGCTGATTGGAAGAATTGATTTCATACCTTATTCACCATGCCATATACCTATGACTTCAGCCTTTTTACAAACTCACATTCCAAACTCTTTCTACTAGCAGTTTTCCGGATGAGACCAAATGCTTGTGACCATGCATAATAGTTCTATAGTTCTTTCCTGTCTTCCTTAGCATACTCATAGCAATATCCATATTTATGCACCTTATCAAACATTGGAAATCTGGGATGATGTGTGATAGGAAACTTGTCCATCATTACTCAACACCAGTCTATCCAAGAACATTTCATTATCTCAACCAGACAAATTGTTATGAATTGGATGGTGTGAGTGATGCCGAAGAGTATATTTTAGAAAGAAGGGCCATGGAGGTGGTGGGAATCAGTTCTGAAGAGCAAGAGGTTATATTTTGAGTTGTGGCAACTATTCTTGATCTACGTAATGTGGATTTTTCCAAGGGGAACGATACAGACTCATCTAAAACTAAAGATGAGAAAGCTTTGTTTCATCTGAAAATGGCAGCTGAACTTTTCTATTTGCACTTTTATTACTGTTAATCCCCATTTGGGATATTACAGTTTCGTATTGATCATGGATAATTTACTGATGCATTCAACCAAATGTAAAGAGACGTACAGTCATGTCAAATAATCAATGGAAAATACCAATAAAGATAAATTGTGTTAGCTGATTTACCATCCCATAATTACCATCAAAGCCAATGGAAAAACCCAAAGGCAATGACAAATAGATATAAGAAAGTCTACCATTCTTCTATAGTGTATTCAATTTTACGATGTAAAATAATAAGCAGTTCCCTGAATAGGTTCATCAAGCTTTAATGATCTCAAACAAGTATGATGGAAATCAATGAAAAACTAAAAAAATGAACCTCATCATAAATACAAGTGACAAGGTTATGGTAATGGAACAAATCTGGTTTCTGTTTTCTTTCTATTTTTGGTCCTTAAGATCTTTCCATGAATCTCATAACATGGGAGGTTTCCCCATTTAGAGAATTCACATTGTTTGCTTCATTTGGAGATTTAATTGGTTGTAAACTGACTGTTGAAAGTATACATGCATGTGGTTGAGATTTCCTTGAAGATTATGGTATGGAAGCAGCTACAGGATAGCCCTTGAAAGCAGCTACAACATGACTGAGCAACAAGGAAAATGGACTAAATAACTCCCCAAACTAGTAATGAGTTGACTTATTCCTATTAGTGAGGTTAAAAGGCAGGCTTTTGCAGCAAGATTCCATCTAAATAGCTTATCATAATACACTTGGCAAGCATGAAGACCTTACCAAGATAAGCATGTTTTCTTTCCTCTTCCACAAGCAACTAAGGTGAATTACTCTTCATGCTTTGGGCCTTTGTATAGCCAAAGTTGAGGGGATGTAGAAGGGTTGAATAATATTCTTTAAGAAATTTTACAACAACATAATTCATCATTCTCTCACCTACCAATTCCAACGATCCACTCCACCAGTGCATGCTACTAGGATTATTGCAGCATGTGATGTGTTGCCACTATGATGTAATTTGATCCCTTGAGTAACAAATTGATTTGGTTCAACTATGCCTTGACTTTGGCTCTTCAAATATTCTAGTTGAAGAGTTCTTAACTGTAATTAAATGTTTGGTTAGCTTTAATGCACTTTCAATATATCAATAAGCGACATATTTTTTCCATAATAGAAAATATTATACCCTCTAACCAAATGGCCAACTTCATATCTGACAACCACCAAATTCATTATCTGAGTATAAAGATGAGAAAGCTTTGTTTCATCGGAAAATGGCATCTGAACTTTTCATGTGTGATGCTAAAGGTCTTGAAGAATCTCTTTGTAAATGTGTCATTGTGACACGTGATGAAAGCATTAGAAAATCACTAGATCTAGTTGCCGCAGCTACCAACCGGGATGCATTGGCAAAAATAGTATATTCGCGATTATTTGATTGGCTGGTGAATAAAATAAATATTTCAATCGGCCAGGATCCTAATTCAAAGATGTTAATTGGTATTCTAGATATCTATGGTTTTGAAAGCTTTAAGACCAATAGCTCTGAATAGTTGTGTATCAATCTCACAAATGAGACGCTGCAGCAGCACTTCAATCAGCGTGTGTTTAAGATGGAACAAGAAGAATACACAAGAAAAGAAACTGATTGGAGTTAAATTGAATTCGTTGATAATCAAGATATATTGGATCTCATTGAGAAGAAACCTGGAGGAATTATTGCTCTTCTGGATGAAGCCTGTATGTTTCCAAGATCAACTCATGAAACATTTTCACAAAGGCTTTATCAAACATTTAGGAATCATAAACGTTTCAGCAAACCAAAACGTTCTCGTATAGACTTCACTATTGGTCATCATGCTGGTCATGTTACTTATCAGACCAATTTGTTCATTGCCAAGAATAAAGATTATGTTGTTGCAGAACATCAAGCTCTGTTAAGTGCTTCAAACTGTTATTTTGTTGTGGGTCTCTTTCCTCCTCTCCCTAAGGAGTCTTCTAAGTCATCTAAAATCTCATCTATTGGTACTTGCTTTAAGCAACAACTGCAATCTCTTATGCAAACACTGAGCTCAACAAAGCCTCATTACAAAACATGTGTTAAACCAAATATTTTACTGAAGCCCGATATTTTTGAGAATCAAAATGTCTTGCAACAACTATGTTGTGGAGGTGTTATGGAGGCAATCAGAATCAACTGTGATGGGTATCCCACAAGATGAAAATTTTATGAATTTCTTGATCGTTTTGGTATTCTTGCTCCAGGGGTACTGGATGGGAGCTATGATGCGAAGACTGCAAACAAGAAGATGCTAGAAAAAATGGGTCTTCAAGGTTATCAGATAGGGAAAACAAAGGTTTTCCTCATAGCAGGAAAAATGGTTGAATTAGATGCTAGAAGATCTGAGGTACTGGGAAATTCAGCAAAAATTATCCAGCGCAAATTTCGTTCATACATTGCACGGAAATAATTTCTTTCTTTGTGTAATGCTGCCATTAATCTTCAGGCCTTATGGAGAAGTAACCTTTCATGAAAGCTTTATAGCAGCATGAGGAGGGAGGCTGCTACATTGCGGATACAAAATCATGTGCATTGATATCAAGCTCAGAAATCTTACATGTAACTCTGATTGTCAGTTATTGTTATTCAAGCAGGTTTACGTGAAATGCATGCTTGTAATTAATTTTGGTTTAGGCGGAAAACTAAAGCTGCAATCATTATACAGGCTCAATGACGATGATATAGTGCTTTTGTATACCACAAGAAACTGAATAGGGCAGCTAATATTTTCCAGTGTGCTTGGAGAGGAAAGGTTGCTAGGAAGGAACTAAAGAAACTTAAGATGGTTGCTCGGGAGACTGGAGCACTCCAAGAAGCTAAAACCAAGTTGGAGAAGCAAGTTAAGGGACTTATATGGCGTTTGCAGTTGGAGAAGCGTATGAGGACTGACTTGGAAGAAGCCAAAGGACAAGAGACTGCAAAACTACAATCTGCTTTACAAGAGATGCATGCCCAAGTGAAAGAAGCCAATGAATTTTTGGCAAAGGAGCGAGAAGCAGCTGTAAAGGCAATGGAACAGATAAAGCCAATTATAAAAGAGACTCCAGTTTTTGTTGTGGATACTGCAAAGATAGAAAATCTCACAAAGGAGAATTAGAAATTGAAGGATTTGGTAAATTCACTCGAGAAAAAAGTAGACGAGGCTGAGAAAAAATATGTTGAATCCAAAAAGCTGAGTGAAGAAAGGCTTAAAAAGGAAAAGGAGGCAGAGAGAAAAGTTGAGCAACTAAAGGGCTCTTTGCAGAGGCTTGAAGAGAATCTTTCAAACTTGGAATTAGAGGATAAAGTCCTTCGTCAACAGAGTTTGGTGAAGTCTCCTATAAAGACTTTCTCAGAAAGCTTCATAACTAGAGTTACTCAGCCTATGGAGAATGGCCACCATGAACCTAGTGAAGTTACTCCTATAAAAGATATACCAAGTGATGTGCCTGCAAACAAGGAACAAGCTGAAATAGAAAATAAGCCACCAAAACCTCTGCATGATAGACACGAAAACAGAGACACACACACTTATCAAGTGTGTCTCACAAGTTATTGGCTTCAGTCAAGGAAGGCCTATTGCTGCATGCATTATATACAAGTAACTTTTTCATTGGAGGTATTTTGAAGCTGATAAGACTAGTGTGTTTTACCGTATTATTTAGATGATTGGCTCAGCGATTGAGAATCAGGAGAACAATGATGTGCTGGCTTATTGGTTGTCAAATACATCTACCTTATTATTCTTCTTGCAGCATACGTTGAAAGAAACAGGTGTAGCTGGAATAACTCCCCAATGTCGAAGATGTAGGTTTTAACCCTGAACAGAAATTATCTACACACGAATCTTATAATAGAAAATAAACAATAGCAAGAGCATAAAACATAAAATAGATAAACACAGAGATTTTCCCCTAGATCCCAAATCGGGACTACCAGCTTGATATTTCATTATATTCCTTTTAATGTTACAACACATATATATACATGCCGAAGCATACATAAACCCTAATCCATTAAACCTAGATTAGAACATAACCGTAGTTCCTTTGACCGGATCTACAAAAATACCAGGGCCGAAAACCATCGCACCCCAAAACCATGTGCAAAACCATGGGCGCGGACCGCCCACCGAAAATTAAAGACCAAAAAATTTTTGTCGGGCCACTGCCGCCCCCCCCCCACGTGTGATTAGTCGTGGAAAGAATATAACACATACCCAACAAAAAGTCATCTTCAACTTTATTTGGAAGGATGACACAAGGTTTTTGATCACCATCTTCTTAAATGGTTTTAAGAACACATTTAAGTATTGCATCTCTTGAGGTCCACCTTTATTTCTTAAAGACTAAAATCTGTTACTCTGAAGAACTATTGAAGAAAGAGTGCATAAGGTGGCAAGCATGGGAATTTGAGGAAACTCTCTAGCAGTCATTTATACACATGATCACCATTGTTGTATATTGCAGAAGAGGATTCAAAGAATCCTGCATTTCACATACCACTTTACATGGAACAGCAAATGACATACCTGTTTTATGGCATGTTTAAGTGGAATGATCTCATGATAAGTAGGTTGTCTGATAGACATTGCACACCCTGGAAAGACAAGTTTAGGTTGTGGTCTCTTTGAGTAAGAGGGAGTAAGATCAGTGAAATATTCTCTTTATCAAGAGATGCAAGAAGCAGAGGGATTTTTGAGTGTTGCTAAAGATCTCTGTTAGTAGATATGTTGAGAGGAGCTATTGAGGCCTCCAACAGACTTCAACGATGCCTAGAATTACCCTAAGAGGTGTGAATTTCTCTCAAAAGACTCTCGGCCCTGTGACAAAAGAGAACCGAAACAATTAAACAATCCTTGAAGACCTCGGCTGCCTCAGACACATATTCAAGCAAGTTGATGTGTGTAAAATGAGCGAGAAAACACCTCTATATATACCATTCAGTGGGGGTCAAGAGACGTGACCATTGGACTAGGTGAGCCGACATATAGGTGAGGCCAACCTTGATAATTTACATGTGAGAAAACATAAATTAAAAAACCCACTTTTCCTTATCCAAATATGACGATCTTTAGGTCGATTTTGGTCCTCTTGAAAAAAGGAATTCAATGCCATAATTATATTCTCCAAAGGAGTTGTACAAAGTGGAATTTGGACCTAATTGCCTATTTTAACAATTGTCCTTCTTGAGTTTAGGACAATTACTTTTGAAATGCCCATATTCATTACATTCATAACATAGAATCTTAGACATGTCGATTTTCTTTTGAAATTTTTTTCGAGACTTCCCTTTCTTCCTTGCCATTGCTGCATATGCTTGAGTTTGTTCACTTGATCCAACGTCGTTCTTTGCCTTCAATATGGTTTCTTCAATTTTGCATAATGACCATAGATCATTGAATGGAGTAGTTTCTTTCTTTCCATAGATACTTGATACAAAGTTGCCCAATTCATTAGGTAGTGCACTGAGCACAATGGTGGTCATCTCTCGACCAGACATTACTTCTCCACCACCCAACTACCACCCTCTTTGAGAGACCCTCAACTCACTCCCGAAGAATGTCATTACCGAAACTCAACAGTCGACAATCCTCCAAAGGCTTGAATGGCTTTACCACACCCAGATGTAATTTGGTAGGATTTTCCGTTGAGAATGTCAAGGGTTTCAGCACACCGTGACCAGGGCGAGGAGTTACAGAGGGCCGAGAGCAAAGTGAAGAGATAGGAACAGACCGTTCACCAACCCCACCTGTGCAAGGATTAAAGGCGTCCTCTGCCACCTGAACGTCATGCAGGAAAGACACGTCCGAGAATGCCGCTTCACATTCACGAATGTACTAATTTAGATCTGACATCCCGAAAAAAAAATATAACCCCACCAATCTCCACGTCAACCTCTCAACCACCTCCCGAAACGAAAAACGGCCAAAAATGCCAGCACCGCCAGCTAGTTATCCCACAAACAAGACCCCCTCTAGGTCATCATGTATCAAAATGAAAACATGGCATCATTAAACATATGTACCTACAAAATAAAATATATCCAACCACCCGATCCAAGATAGGACTATATTAAAGTACCATATCTATAAACCACCAACCCATTGTCTTGGCGATCAGCACAAGAAAGGGAAAGAAATACAAAAAAACCTTAAAGACCCTTTAATAGCACTCGCACTCCAGGTACGTCGAGGAGTAATGAATCGTCTCCATTCACCATCAAAGTTAGAAACGATCACCTGAGACAAGGAAAGAAATATCTCCAGGGAAAAACGGGAAGTCTATACCAGTCCCTAGAAAAATTTAAAATATCATACCGGCATCCAAATTCTGGCCACCAATCGTCAGAAATGCTCCCAGAAAAACCAGTATAGTTTGAACTTGCATTCCAGAGCTCAGATGTCACAACAACAACATATACACCCCTTACAACGCCACCAATGATGACAAGCTTTACAACCCATATCCTTATAAGGCCTTGATATAATCAAGACGTCCCACCACCCATGCCAGAAAACAGCCCACTTTACTTGAACTGATCCAATCCAGTTGTAAACCCACTGAAAAAAATGAGCTTTAGTAGTTTTCTCCTCAACACATAGCATTTTCACATGAAAGCAGTCATGATAAAAAAACCAGATTATTACCCAAGTGACCCTCCCCCTACACAAATACACATTCCAGTATGTTTGTAGGTGTTATAGCATCATTTTTCACCCTCATGTGAATAATGATTGTCTCTTTGGCCTTGGGCACCTTTTCCCCCAGACTTGAACAACTTCATAAAAAACAGTGTTTAAAATCCCATACGCAATTATGCCTAGACCTTTCCGCGTATATATGCAAGCCCATTCATAATTTTCCGCATATGCCATTTAAATCATTAAAAATATATATATAATTCCTTATTTTCGAGGCAGGGTGATGGTTATTCCCGTAATTCAACCACCCCAGCCCATGGCCCAACTGTTTCCAACTGCTGAAACTACTTTAAGGGAGTATAAAAGCCCCTCATGTGTATGGCCTAAGGGAGAGAGAAAATTATAGATATTATACTCTGTTGGAGCCCTATTTCAAGTTTGATATTCCCGTGCCTCCTACACTTCCCAGGTATATTCAAGAAACCCCTGTTTCCTTGATATGATCATCATCCTATATGACATCTTGTGTGCACACATCTTGGAAGAATCCTAGCGAGGTGAGGGCTGGACGGATCCAGAGGACAGTCTACTCGAAGGTCGTGGAAGGATTCAGGTGATCTCTCCACTTTTCTATTATTGTACATGCCATTTATAATAAGAAGAACCATCTTGTTCCCAAAATTCACGTGTTTATATCTCTTTATATATGTGTAAAGATCATTAAATAAACATTCAGTGTTGTTTATATGATATTATACATGAGTTACACTGACATCTAGGAACAATATATGTTGTACAACTAGTGTTTCGTGTTCGTTCTTTCTTGATTTCCAGGTTACGAAGCACGAGGAGTTGCTGGGGGTTTGCACCCCGCGGGATCTACATCAAACGTAGGACTTTCAGGTAAGTTCCGCAACTTGTTATATCTAGTTTTCAGCATAAAAAGATAGGTTAAGTGAGTCCTTCTTGAATGGTATGCCCCCGATCTGTGAAGGTTGCCGACCCAAAACCTTTAGGGAGTTATTTCCCGAAACAATGGGACGTCTTATCTAGAGTCCCCTTAATGTTATAATAACCGGCCTAGAAAATGAACCTCACGCAATCGAAAAACAAAAGCACAGAAAATCACAAAAGACTGGAATTAAAGGCATATAATAATGTAATGTCCAGTGCAGCTATTACCCGGTTTTATCCTAATAGAAGCTATACCAATATCATCCTCACGCTTCTATAGGGTTCGTTTCTTACATACCAGACATCATAATGATCCCCTCATACATAGAGCTTATGCCATCACTGAGCTTCTTATATATATATATATATATATATAATCGATTTAGCTTTGGATGGTGATATTCATAGCTGAATTTAAACTTTCTGCGTCGGGCTCCAGTGAATGCCATGGGTTGAAACTGAGAGCATCCTTGTCATTTTCACAGAATCAAAGTTACAGTCCGTAGGGCGGCGAAGTAAAGGGAAAAGCAAAGGAGGAGCCGGTGGCACTAAAGTTTGCCCCGTAGTTTTCAAGGAGAGTGTTAATCTACTAGAAAATGAAAAAAATGGCAAATGTTTATACTTATAACGGTGTGATGGATGCTTATGGTAAACATTGAATGCTCATAGAAATGGAGCAGGTTCTTGCTCATATGAAGAAAGACAAATGTAAACCAGATATCATTACTTTCAAATTACTTATAGATGCTTATGGAAAGCATCCAGATTTTAGCAAAATGGAACAAGTATTTAAGAGCGTGCTCCTGTCAAAGGGGAATCCTACTTTACCAACGTTCAATTCAATGATCAGCAATTATGGTAAGGCTAGGCTTATGAAAAAGGCAGAATTGGTCTACGAGAAGATCACTAGCTTAGGCTATTAAAAGGAGGATTTAAAACTAAAAGGAGCAGAGTTGATACGCGGCAACCCATTGCTCAATCCTATGTCTTTTAATGTGAAAAGGATGTGGGATGATGATGTTATTTTCAGGAAACAAACCCGTAATAAATCTCCCAAGTGCTTCATCAATGATGCGATTAGAAATTATTTTCCAGCTTGACTTTGACCTTAGATAACACATTTTTCACAATTTTTACAGGCCTAAAGCTAATTGAAAACCGTTCAAGTAAATAATTTTAAATACATACACTTATTAGAGAGCAGAGACTTACTTGCGTTCGAATTTGTCTCTTCATAGCTGCCTGGTCACAGTTGTTGGCTAATTTGCCTTTTCACAGCTGCCTGGTCACCATGCAAAACAGCTGCTATATCAATAAAGTCGTAAGCAGAGAAGCAATAGCTCTTGAGATCCATTCACAAACTTGTTTGAAATCCAACTCCATCATCAGCCATTTATACAAGATCTAAAACCCTGAATTTTACACCACTTTCTAGATTTCCAGGAATGGGCGCGAAACAGCTCCTAACCCACGGCCATTCCTACAAATCGGGGGCTATTGAAACCCCATTGAAGCAATCAAATCAGACATAGCCAGTTTTATTTACGTTTTGTTTTAAATAATTTAATTAAATAATAATTAAAAATAATTTTTATTAATAATTTAGTTACTCTAATGGTAAATAACATTTAAATAATTCAACTAAATAACAATTATGAATAATTTTTGTTAATATAATTCATTTAATCTCTAATGTTAAATAATATTTAAATAATTAAATTAAATAACAATTATAAAATTTCATTAATGGTTGCATTCAAGCTATTCAAGTTTTGTTGTGGATCCTCTACGCGTCGCGCCAATTCCTATCGGGACATTGTCTGCTTGGGTCATTGCTCCTATCTCGCTTCTGATGTCGCCGTCTGTGCCCATTTACTCCAACTAGGGCTCTTCCGTGTCTGCCCCACCTCAGTCAACTAATGGCGGCCTCTCAGGGCACCCCTCCGCCCCCTCCTCCTGAGGTGGAGGCTTTCTGTCTGTTGATCGCCTCTCAGAAGCAGAAGCTGGAACAACAGGCATCCAAGTTTGTGAAGAAATTGGATGAAATCCCTGAGCGACCTATGAAGGTGGCCCTGTCTCTCGTGAAATGAGCACTGATAGGGCATTTTACAGGTTTATGGCCATCTCCAAAGACTATGGAAGCTTGGGTTAACAGAAATTGGTAGCCACTCATCAAGAACAATGTCACATCTTAATTTTTGGGGCGTGGCTATTTCCTGTTCGAGTTTAATTCAAACGAGGACAAAGAACTCATCTTTAGAAATTGACCATAATTAATGGGTCCGTAGGGCCTGTACCTGAATCATTGGACCCCTGATTTGAATCCTTTAGTCGACATCCCCTCTGTTGTCCGAGTTTGTGGCAAACTCCCAAATCTTCCAATGCACTATTGGAGTTGGGACTCCTTGATTCAAATTGGAAATTCCATTGAGAAATTTATTGACAAATCTTGCAAGAATGAACAACATGATTGTGCTAGAATATCTGTGGAATTTGACCTGGAAGTTGGGCTACCTAAAGCCATCAAGCTCATAGTTGGGAATTGGTCCCACATTTAGAAGATTGACTATGAACAATTTCCATTCAAGTGTCGCACATGCCACGAATATGGACATTTCGCCAAACGTTGTCCCAAGAATGCGACCCCAGAGAAAGAGAAATAAGCAGAATGGGAGCCAGCAAAAAAATCCAAACCTACTTCTAGGCCAGGGCCAAATAGGAAGCAAGTTGACAGGGCGGAAAGCAGCTCTGCCCCTTTGGGAAATGCCTCCATACCCATGACTGGCCCGAAAGATAATAAGAACAATTTCGCCACTTTGAGCTAGGGAACTAAGGAAGATCAAGAGGCTAGCCCAAATAATGCAGAAAAGGGCCCTCCCACACAGGAAGCCTCAGGCTCACCGAAATCTAGTGAGAAGCAAAGAAAAATCCAAAAAGAAAAAGAAATAGGGTCGGAGGATGTAGACCTCGACTCAAAGGAATCATAGGAAGAGGGAGAAATAGGGGAATCCTAGTCCTCTGTTAGAAGATCCACCAGGGGGAGGAAATCCCTCAAAGAGAAGCTAGAGAAAGAAACCTATAGGGAAAATCTATTAGGCAGTCAGTCGACCCTAGAGAAGATGTTGGCTAAAAGCCAAAAGCCAAGCAAGATTCAAAGCCAGGGCCCTAAGGGAGCCCCTTCAACCCAAAAAAGAAAGTAATGAAGATAGTCTCCTGGAACTGTAGGGGGATGGGGAGATTGGAGAAGCCTGACATTCTTCTCATCCAGGAGACCAAAATGGAGGAAGGAGACTTCCTCCAAAAAAGTAAACAATTTTTGGGTAAGGGCGGAAGCATAGTTGTCTCCTCCAAAGGAGCGTCAGAGGAGTCTAGGAGTTTTATGGGACATGACCTCTAAATAAATATTGGTTAAAACATCCACAAATTGGATTCTAATTCAGCTTCAGCATTTGCAAACTAAGGAAACACTGAATCTCGTTAATATTTATGCTCCAGCCATCTTGGCGGATAAAGAAATTTGCAAGGACAACATTCGTGATTTAGCCTATGAGCTACCGATGGAAAATTTCATTCTTGCTGGGGACATGAACCTCACTCTATGCCAGGATGAAAAGCATGGGGGCTTCACAGTAAGGGATCCTGCCAGGGAAAGGGTGGAATATATTATTTAGCACTGGGACCTTCTTGACATCAAGACTGTCAAAGGAAAATATAAATGGGCAAATAGAAGAGCGGGGTTGAGCCAAATAGCAGCAAGGTTAGATCATTTTCTTATTCAAATCTCTTTCCTTCTTCTTGGTCTTGAAATTAATTCTTCTATCATCCCCTCTTCGGTCTCTGATAACAATCCCATCTAGCTTGAGATGAAGCCGCTTTTGAATATGGGGCCTATTCCATTCCACTTCAGCCCCCTTTGGGTCCAACAATCTGATTTCTTGGGGATAGTTGAGGATGCCTGGAAGCCCCCTGTCAATGGTTCCCCATTTTTTGTATGGGAATAAAAACTGAGGGTGAAAAGGGCCCTCAAATATTGGGTCAAGGGACTCCCTTCCCCATCTATAGCTAAGGAAGGAGGCTTAAGACAGCCTTGAAAGTCATCAAATGAAAATGGAAGACATGGACATATCAAGGGGCAGTCTAACCCAAGAAGAAGAACTTCAAGAAAATATCCATAAGACTTGTATCCAGGAAGAAGAATATTGGAGGCCCAAGTCCCATAGTCTCTGGCTCTAGGCTGGAGATAGAAACATTTCCTTCTTCCACAAGCAGACACAGGACAAAAAGAGATTCAACTTGATAAAAGAGATAAATTCTAGAGGACAAGCCCACAACGACTTTGCCAGCATAAAACCAACTTCTCATCAACACTTTAAGGAGCTATATATGGAGGAAGCGTAGGAAAATCTATGCTTAGATTTGTTGAACCTTGTCAACAAACTGATTTGGGACCAATTTAGCTTCTACCTCCTAACTAAATTTTGTCAGTAGAGAGTGGCAAGGTGTGGTGACTCAGTTTCAATCAATTCTTCTTTATTATTCATATCAATGTTCAGTAAAGTAGAGCAGAGCAGAGATGAGATTCAGAGATGGTTCATGATGGATGGATTGGCAGGTTTAATTCTCCCTAGTTGAGAGGGAGTATGAAAATCGGCAACTAGAGCCAAATTCCCTTTGGACCGCTCCTATGAGGAAGATGATTGCAGTATTTGATTCGTTTTTTCGAGAGTTTCAAAATTGACCTAAAGATCACTAAATTTGGATAAGGAAAAGTATTCATTCACTCAAAGGAAATTTCATAAGGCATGACCTTATTTAGGTGAGAAAAATTGAAAATTGAAAATTTGAATTTCCCTCCTCGAGTAATCAAGTCCACCTACCCAAGAAGGATATAAATAACCTATCCTAGGCACTTTGATATTCATTCTTCTCTCTAAAGTAGCCACAGAAGAATGTGATTTCCATCGAAGGAGATGAAGGCAAGGTTGGGTTCAATTTAGTCATCTTCAAAGGCAGAGTTCCATATAATGGAGGACGAGATTGGTTTGTGCACATTTATGATTTGTCTAGGGCATTTTATCTTCATCACAGGTCTAAGTTCAAGTAGATATAAGTCACACCTGTTAACGGTGATTTTGATGACAGTTTGGGATTTTTTTGAAGGTGTCATTCTACTTGAAGCCATCCGCACTAGTTTGGGTCACCTACAGCTAGGCCACAGGGCTTAAGAAACCTCTCCTGGAGGCCGAGAACCTAAAGCAAGAAAGCCACAGTCAGGGTTGCTTTATCATGAGGCTGTGTAGTGGGTTTTGAAGCCTATAAGAAGGCTTATGGGCTACCAGCATTTGAAGGGTCTGGTTGAAGGTAATCTGCAGTCTAGTAAAGGTATTTAAGGTTGTGAATGGGGTAGTTGTTGACTGTGTTTATGCCCTAGTCAGTCCTACCAGAATTGCAGAAATAGTATGATCTAAAAATCCTTCAGTGGATAAATATATTTCCAAATTAGGGTACAAAGCAACGTTTTCCAATGAGGCTCAATAGTCAAAATGATAATTCCTGATGGTGGAAACCACTATGGAAAAAATAATTTCCATGTGGGTGGCCATAAGGAATAAAAAATGACTTGCGAAATACTCCAAAACAAGAGCAGAAAGGGACCTAAGAGGTGTGTTTTATGGTACTAGGGATAGAATAAATGCAAGGATGGTTCCTTACTATCAACAAATATCACTTCCTTATCCACAACATAAGATAGTCTTCAATGTTATATGATAAATGATTGCATCCGACCTATTCTTTTAAGTTTTTTGTCAAAAATTGTAGAGTGAATACCATATACATCTACTTGATAAGGATTGATAAAATAGATATATTATATACGATGGATAGATCAATATTGTCCCCCATTTTCAAAATATTAAAAAGGATGTATGCTCTTTTCTCCATGATTCTTACAGTCATATACAGAGAACTGAACGCTATAGAATATACTCTAGTAGATTCTTACAGTCATATACAGAGAATTGAACACTACAGAAGATACTTTAGTAAAAAAAAAAGGTCTATTGAAAAACTTGAGAAACAATTGTCATAAAAGGCAGTGTGTCTCGAAAGAGTTAAAATTGCATTCCACAGTTTAAAAAAGTAAACATTGTCAAAATAACAAATCACGAAGGGGATTGAAAGATAAGGAAATGTTGGAATACATGCAAACAATTAGGTTTCAGAGGATAAATTACAGAACCTTGGCATCCATGCAGTCAGCACTCTAAGAATAATATTTGCTGGGATTAACAAGGACAGATCCTTAGGACATACCCACAACAATATAATTCATATGCATAGCTAGAGCTTGTGGAGAACCATGATCCCTCCTGAACATTTGTGATGCATGTGCCTATGAAAGATAACTCATGGAATCAATTTGTAAATGACCTATTGCTGGAGGTCCTCGTCGGATACCCTCAAGTTTCATCGGTTGTGTTGCATCTCCCTCTTCCCAGTGCAATCCAAAATATGCATCTCTCTTTTCAAGTTCTTCAGCCAAGTCCAATGGCTTAAGAGAGTCTCGGACCTTTTTGCCACTTTTCCTTCTAGGTCGGCCATGTTCCATTTTTCCCCTTTTTCATCTTCGACGTCATCAACGGTCCTTTCATTTTTAAGCAGCAAATGCCGAAGGCTTACCAGAAAAATCTGAGAATGCAGACTTCTTCATGCTCAAACTAAGCCTCAATTCAGCCAATTCTCAAGCCGACTGAACTTTGTTGGAAATTTCCATTTTGTGAAATCCATTATCTATTGAATGCAAGGGCTTGCCCCTTTCCTCTAAATTTGAACTATATGCATTAGTGGAAACTGTAGTTTTCTGATCTTTGTTTTCCATTTTTTCCATCGAATGCAAGGGCTTTCCTTTTTCCTCAAAGTTTGAATTAGACGCATCAGGGTCATAAGAATTACATTTCTCATATCCAATTTTCAATCTGTCTGTAATTGAGAATGAACTTGAATGTTCTTCGACTTTCTCCAATTTCTTTGAACCTTTCTCGGACCAGTCCATGTTGTTTTCATCATTTTCCTACCTTTGACGTGTGAACTAGGGTTTCTGAAGAGAAAAGGTTTTGTAGTCTCGTCATCAGGATATCTTCGAGGCTACAATTGAGCCCTCGCAAATCGCTCACATCGTCATTACTACTCTGTTGTTCAATGAAATAATCCAAGTCAAAGTCATTCGAGGCTAGAGCCATGGCAGATCAAGAATTTTTCATACAAACACTAAGCTTCGTCATCATTTAGAAGCTCATTTATTTACTGAATTGCTTGAAATTTAGGAGAATAATTTCTAATTTGAGAACAAATTTAGTGCCATGTTTTCATATTTGAACCCTTCGCCTTTGCCACTTCCCCTGGTCTTCTACCGTTTATCCTTTTAATCATACGCAAGCATGCATACGCAAGCACACACGTAGGTTGTGATGTCGATTGCTTATGTTTTTAGTCACACAAAAAAAATTGGAACCATTTCTCGAAGACCTTATGGGTCGTGCCAATGTTGCTGCACACAGAAATAGATTTCACTTCACATAAACATTCCGTTTCTCAATTTATTCTACTATGAGTGTGAATGATGAGAGAAAACATAAATACTAACATTTACTAAGCTGTAAAGATACCTTCAAGGAAATAAATATTATATAAAATAAGAGTGAATAATATTATATAAAAATGGAGGGAAGTGCGATTAAGGTGTAAATATATTTTAAAGGAAATAAATACTATATAGAAATGGACGAAAGAATGCCCCATGAAAAAATGGAGGGAAATGCAGCATGAAATAGAAAATGAAAAAAATCAATATTTTAATATAATGTATAACAAAATTAATTTTAAAAAAAATGAAATTAATAAAATAATGTAATAAATATATATTTTTATTTAAAACAACAATTTTATGCTAAATGTATTTTGTATTTAAAATATAATTTTTTTCCTATAAATTACATCATTCATATACAATATATATTGGACATATGTGTCTGCATTTTCAATAGGTTGCACCAACTTCTATGTTGCTTGTTGTGCTAGTTTAATAGTTGAGAAGTGAAAATCTTCTAAATTTGAAGCTAAGGAAAACTAAATTTCCAATCTGTTTTAATTGCTGGCAACCCTGTAGTTGACGCAGACTACTCAAAACATTAATATGTCCCAGTTGGTTGCTATTTAATACACTAATATATCTCATTTTTATAATTGTGGCAATAACTTTTTTTCGCCATCCGACCAAGTTAAGGCCTCAGTTTGTAGTCACGTTAGATTTGGTGTTTGGATCTGTAAGTGGAATTGCATCCAATGTAAACAGATCACCGTTAGCTATAACATCGTTGTAATACAAGTTGTCCAGGATCAGTGGCGTTTGAGGATCCATGACCATAGTTGTGTTGACGTTAATGGGGCTACCTTGGGGACAACTCTGCTTTAGTATCCGAGCATACGTTGGATCAAGGAACACGTCCATCATATTCGTGCCATTGAAATTGTAAAGCTTGTTGACGAATGAAGTATAGTGAGAGATACTAATTGTGTGTGCTCCTGCATTCGCCCAAACAACACAAACATGATTATAATCATGGTTTTGCTCAACCATTATTGTCGTCTACAAGAATTTACACATTGATGAGTTTCAAGTCTTAGAAAATACATGACAATTAACCATCTCATCCTGGGATAGACCTTTAGCTACAAATATCTGAGTTAGATGGGTAACATTAAAGGTAGGGGGAGGTAGATTTCCCTGTATATTGGAAGCTAGTGTAATATTTCCATCCTTTCTTCCAGCAAAGGGGGATGTGAGATGCCTGCGATCAATCATTAGAAATCATTGAGTTTTGTTGTTATCCCATGCTATAATTAACACAGTGGTATTGTTATGTATAACTTTTAAGAAAAATACAAATGATGCACTATCTCTGGCCGAAAATGCGATTATATCTACACAGGATACCTTCTTTGGGAAAATAGTCTCTATTTTCAATTTCTCTTCTTTAATAACATCAATTCCTCTCAGACTCAAATTGTTAACCAAATAGTCTTTCTCTGCTACGAACTGACCAGGAATAGAGTCAATGAGAACAGAACCCTCGCATCCCCAAAAGTGTAGGAGCTCCACATCAGTATTTCAAAAACCTATTGAATGTGCAGGCACAGGCTGCACAAACATTATGTGTTTATTTTAAGGGAACATGCCACATATATTTTGTAATATCATGGACCAAAATTCACCGCAAATGGTACTTCTTCGAGCTATAATGAGGCCTTCAATTTCTCTAGACTAACATGCAAGTGGGTTCTCTCATGTCAATACATTGTACCACGCTATAATCCCAAAGGACATTGTTCAGATTATGTAAGGGACGACGAATTTGAACAGTGTCACGAAGATAAAACTCATAGTTGAAAAGCCTTCGGCTTAATCATAAGTTGTGTTGGCCACATTTTTTTCCATGTGGGTGTGAATGCCAATCATGAAGAAGAGTTTCAATGTCGATAAGTTGGAGCGTTTGTTATAAGATTCCATAGAAAAAGGGCTGAATATAAGAATAAGATGGAGAATCAACCTGTTCTACATGTTATTTTTAGCCTCTCGTATTTCTTTGCGTCTTTCTTATTTCCCTATTTAAAGGGAAAATTGTGTTGGTTGTTAATGATGAGGGTGAGTAAAAATTTTGTAAATTAAAAAGAAATAAAGAAATTATGTTAATGTTAAAGAGGTTAAAGATAGTTTATTATTTTAACTTTAAAGAGGTTAAAGATAGCTTATGGGACAAATTGCTTTACTATCCTTATTCAACCATTTTCATGTGAAACCTCACAATAAACGCTCTTAACTTCTCGACAAACCCCTCGTGGAAGAAATATCCCAAAGAGCTAGTTGTCATAGTATCTGCATAACTTTCTGTGTTGTCTTTGAAGGCCTTGCATTCTAAAATGAAATGTTTTTTTATTTCCACTTTTCCGGAAGAGCAAAAAACACATACTTTTCTTCCCACATTTCTTTTAGCCTTTTCCAGCGCCCTGTTTCACATTAGAGACTCGTTTCACAATGAAGTTTATGAAAATTATTCTATAACTGAGCAATAAGAATTTTGGCTCTCCAAGAAATATTGGCCCTTGTGTATGCTTTTTGTTAATGATATGAGTGGGATTAAACTCTTCAATACAATATTGTTTCTTTCTCCCTCGCTCTTTATCCCAAGTACACTTCTAGAACTTATCCATGACAAATTTTTTTTTTTTTGAGGAGCTCTACAGCTGAAGGTTGAGGCTTGAGGCCTGGAGTTGCCCAATGTGAAATTCTGGAAGGAGAACAAGCTAGGAAATTGCATAGTTGAGGGTTTCAAGTGCTCAGGCTTGAGGCTTGAAGTTTCCCAATGCGCAATTATAGAGGGAGGAAAATATTATGGATTGCGCAATTGCGTAGCTCAAGGTGTCAGGCTGGAAGCGTGAGGCTTCGCACTACGCAGTGCGCAGTTAAGGCTTATTGGGAGGCATAACTTACGTAGTTATGGAGCTCAAGGGTCAAATTTGGGCATTGTGACTACACAATACACAATTTGGGCACTGTGCGTAGACTTCAGAAATTTGAATAGAGCTTCCAACAAAGACAACTATCCGGCCCCTCCTATGGAGCAAATCCTTCAAGCTGTATCAGGGTTAGAAATGTTCTCTCTGTTGGATGGGTTTTCAGGATATAATTAAGTACTAGTGGCTGAGCCTGATCGGCTCAAAACCACATTCAGAACTAAGTGGGGAACATTTTCTTTCAGATGCACTTCCAGGATAGGAATAGACATTCACAGAGGAATGGGCCACCACCCATGCGGTTCCCATAACAAACACGCTTAGAGGATGGTGGGAAGAACCTGAGAAGTTCAAAATCAAGAAGGATCTGGAGTATCAAGTGGTAGGCCTCATAAAGGTCTATAAGTTGGTGGCATCTATGCTTTGTATAATGTATGGTCGTCCCGATGCCACCACGTTCAGTGTTTATTGGGTATCCCTGATGCACTTTATCACTGTATATGGAACCTATTTCAATTGGTCCAACTTACTAATAGCGGCCCTCAAAACAAACATATCTGCAGCACTAGCACGAGAGGAGGGATACTCGTCCAAATTTTACATGGCCTCTTATCTATTGGATGCAGTTTGTTCTAGGTGCTATTTTGAGGGATGGGCTCACAACTGGAATCAGGAGTGAGCACGCCCAATTCACAAGGAGTTGCAGGTATTCTGGGACTCCAAATATAAGAAGGATATAGAGTCAATCACACACAGTTTCATCCCTTCTCTCTACGGGAAATTTTTCAGTCAGGACACCCCATGCATGTGTTGGTGAGCCATGGAAACGATAGTCAAGGTGGCACATTTGTTTCCATTTTTAGAAGGAACCTTCATCCGAGTCTTCGATTCATTCAAGACTCCCCATGCTCTGCCCCGATTCGTCACTGAAAAGATGCTACTTCAAGAAGTATGTTATCAGATGACTTTCAGTTTCTCAAAGGTCCTTACTAAAGGTAAGAAAAAGCCACGGCCCACACTTCTGCTCACCATTGGTGCTTATACAGTTAAGGATTTCAGAGAGGTGGAGGCAGAGGCTGAAAAAATAAAAGGATTCTACTTGGGGCCTTTGGATTACCAGACATATGATCCTAAGAGGATAGTCCCTGACCACTGCAAGCATGCCAAGTTCAAATGGAGCTACCAACATACTAAACGCCCAGCTGAGGATGTGAAAAGAAACTGGTATAACAAGGATAGGGAACTCGCCCCGGAAGCATTGACCAATAAGGAGGATCAAGATGATCAGACTTTGGAGGATAGAATCCATGAGTTCGGAGGAGCTTCATCTTCACAGGGCAAGAAGCCCCAAACTAACACAGGTCATAGCTCTTCCACCCAACAAAAATAAAAAGAAGCAGAAGTTCAATGAGAAGCTCAAAAGAAGGAAAAAGAGGATGAAGATAAGCGTAAGAAACACCTGAAGGAATAACAGAGAAATAAATAGGCAGAGGATGCCCGGAGAAGAAATGAAGAGCAGTAGGCAAAAGCAGAAGCTAAATGACAGCTCAAGAAGGAATTAGATCAGGTGGAGGCCGAACGCAAAAGGAAGGAAGAAGAGGAAACAAGAGCAGAAGTTGAACGAATAAGGAAGGAATAAGAGGAAACAAAAGTAGAAACGGAGCGCAGGAAAAAGGTGGAACACAATAAGGCAGAGGCGGAGTGGCTACTGAAAGAAGAAGAAGAAAAAAAGAGAAAAGAGGAAGAGGATCAAAGATCAAAAGACACAGAGACACCTCCTCCAATAACAGGGGTACATACAGAGTTGTTGCCCATCGAAGTACCTGCAATTAACACACGTTTTGCACTCTCAAAACCAGTCACCTCTGAAGGACAAGAGGAGGAAGTGTTCAATCTGACGAGACTCAGTTATGATCAATTCACTTTCAAAATCAGGCAGGAAAAAAGGAGATGCCTAGCACGAAACCCTATCGTGCCATTCACAACCACATCGAAAAAGGATATAGTCCTAGACACTAGGACCAATCCAATGATGATAGCATCAGCCTACACTGCTTTTTCCACTGCCACAGAAGAAAATGTGAGCCAGATGACTAGATAAATCCTTTCCCTGCAAAATAGATTACAAGATTCTGAACAAAAGGAAGCCAGGTCGAAGCAAGAAAAGAAAGCACTAAGGGAAGAAATCCAAGAGCTCCAAGATAAAAACACTCTCATTAACAAAGTACCACTTACCATCCAGAAAGAGTTGGTGACGCTGGAAGTCGCCATGAGGCAGGTTTACGAGGAGATGTTCACCATAGAGCAAACAGTTGCTCCTCTACTGAGAGCCCAAGTGGAAATGAAGAAGAGAAATGAACAACTGAAAGAGGCCTCCACCACCTTGGATATAATGATAGAATGGACAAGCAAATATATGTAGGCTCCGGATACTTTTCCCAAGAAAAATTGGATTCACACTCAGAATGACATGGTCCAAATTCGCATGAAGGTGTAATCCAAAGAAAATTTATTTAAAGACCTAGAGAAGGTGATGACTACCTATGAGCATTTGATCAGTGGCATCGACTCGATGGATGAGTTGCACGATATTCCCTCTCTAGGTGTACTGGGTGAAAAAAAGACATGGGAATAGGTAGATTTGGAAATTCAGGCATTTCTACAGCCTATCAAACAAGCTGCTGCTACACCTAATCTCCCAGCATCGTAGGAGAACTTGGTTAAGTTAGTTGTGACGCCAGTTTGTATTTACACCAAACTGGCTTCCTTATCTACCAGGTCACGATCAAGAGAGAAACCCTAATTTCGAACGCGTTAGAATTCCTGCACAAATTAAGGGAAGATACTCCCACTATAGCTAAGTACACTATATCCTCGTCTATCCACTTAGATGATACTTGAGTACTCTTTAAATACTCCATTTACTGTCATGGCTTAGTGAAAAAATCATCTTTCTTGAGGTAGAAATTGTACAGTAACATAGTCAAACAAAGTCCTATAAGTAATCTTTCTTTCCCATTTTTCCCAAGAGCCAATAAAATTGTTATTTTTACTGAAGCACCCCTTCCCAATGTTAGCTTCTACCTTTCCCAAACCATTTCCAAGCATAATTACCATCCCTAAATAAGCTTAGGGAAAATTTGTGGTTAGGGTTAAAAGCATTAAAGTCTCTTAGAACACATTTTGTAGCTTAAAACCCACCCCCCACTCGTTAAACCCTAATTTAACTTATCTACCATATTTCACAAATTGTAGACAATTATTTCCCATTATTGTATGTTGGCTCTATGACAGACTCAAAGTTAATGGGATGTTTCCAAATATGGTCTATTATTGTCTAATGTCCTAACATATTCCATCTTTTTTGGCAAGTTCTTGTTTGAGAAACATATAATAATTCCCATTAAGTAAAGCATGAAATGTTAAAGATTTTAGGAGGAATCGCATTCATTATGAGATTACTGGTGTCTTAGAATCTCTGACACTACCAATCCAAATGGCACAACAAACTACCTTGCACAACGGAACATAAACAACAATAAATCAACTAGTGAAAAGAATAGACAATTTATTTTATTTTTTACAATTTTCATTAGTCATCACCAAGTTATACAATCTCACCATAAATAATTCTCGTACACTAAAAACCATTCCCAATGGGATGTCATATGGAAAGAAGATATTGAGTATATTATTTACATACTTTGGCTTCGGAGTTTTTAGAGCTACAATAAAGGAATATTCTTCATCATTGTAAGAATACTTTTTTAGACGTGGCATCAAAATAATTATTTTCCCTCTTATTCTTCTTTTTCTATTCCTTGTAGTCTCTCCTGAAATGATTGATCTTGTCACACTTCCCTCTCAAAGTATGATATATCCAAATTCAACATGGGTTTATGTTGGTTATCTAAATAGGGTGGCCCTTCTTGTTCACATCGAGTTCATAATTCATATATGTGCAATGTTTGGTTATTTTTGAGGTGTATAGTTTTGCACTGATTCATTTATTTTTGGTGTACAATTTTGAATAAAACAAAACATGGTGGAAATTAAAGAGACAACATAATACGAAAGATCAAAGAAACCCCCCAAAAAAGAAGAAGAGAAGTTTGTATTGATTGTAGAAAAAATTACAAGTGTGGGAAGAAGCATGTGAAGGGATCATTTGAGCTACATTTAAAAAGGATACATATTTTAGAGCAAAGAGTGAGGATGTGAATAATGATAACTTTTTATGTATTTTATGTACTTGTTAAATATTTCATATACATTTCAATCTATTTATTGTGTTAAGTTATTTATTTGTAAGTTAAGGAGTTTCAAGCAGTTACTTAGGGTATATTTCCAAGGTTATTCCTAACAATTGAACTTAAATCATTGTGCTTAAGGTTGATTGCTACATTGTTCTATGAATTAGGATAAACTATGGGCCCTCTTTCAGTAGACACTTGATCAAACTTGGAGGGACATATCTACTTCTATAGTGAAACACATAGAAGAATATTTAATCCAAAACAATATAGTCAGAATGCATTTTTCTATGTATGATACTTTATTTTTATTCATTGTGGTACTTATAACTTTGAGCACAATATAGCATATGGTCAGGGGATATAAGCCCGACCATATAATAGGGATATTTACCGACAAATTGGCTAGTATAGGAGGAAGACACCTAGAGGTCAAGTCAATTATGAATAATGGCTTTGGCTTAGGACATTATTAACTTAGTGAGGATCAATTAGATGATGTGGAATGTGCAGGGGTTAATCCAATGCATTGTGAGTACTAATAATTCTTGATTATTAGCATGATGGTTTGTCATCATGGTCAAGTAGATGTCTATTCTTAAACACAAGCATGGATCTCAACCCTAACCTATGACTTATGGTGTGTGTACTAAAACAACTTAGGTGTCAATACAAAACATGTTTCAAAACATGATTGACTTAATTTTTCACTTTGTATTATTATAGTTATTTCCTTAACTATTACTATAGATAATACATACATATAGTTAATGCCCCTTGATTACTAGTGAAGTGAAGTGGTAATATTCTCTCACCAATATTTTATTCCCCTGGGTACAAGTTAGTTATCTTAAAGTAGATAAATAAAATTGCCATAATAATGAACAATGTTGTTAGCTTAAATAACAAAACACCTCTCAATATCTTTAAAACATTTATAATTTTTAAAAACTTATATTAACTTTTGGTTTTCATATTACTACTCAATAGCATATAAATAAATAAAGTTAATATATATAAATAAACAAAGTTAATGATTAAAAAAAATAATTTACATACCTCTTTTATTGTAGGTATTGTATATGTCATCATAATCATTCAATTGGAAGGTAGATTTTCAGATTTTCAAACCTATTAAAATATCCATTAAAAAATTAAATTAATTGCTCACATGAACTTTGAGCGAAAACATTAATTCCGCCATGCGGTTAAATTTGTTTTGTTTGAAAAAATTGCAAAAACAAAAATGAAACAAACTCAGAGACCTCTTAAGGATTATTACTCGGCTTTTATGAGTGGGAAACTTACGAGCTTCATTATTGTGGAAGACTTGCGAAATTCGTTCAGGCCATTTGAATCCATTCACATTCACAGCTTCGAACTTGCATCCTTAGCTATCCGTCGACTTTTCTTTTGCAGGATTTGGACACCATTTCACCATTAAACCTTCAGAATTTTTCTTCTGATAGTGAGGTTTTAGCAACCTTTTAAAGCTGGAGAAGGTACACAAAGACAAAATTAGTAGGTTTAGTAGTAATTCATAGTTCCCAACAACTAATTTCGAGGCCTCCTATAGTTTGAGGTATCCAGTAATACATGGTCCTATGGGAAGAGGAGGGAATTAGCAGCGGGGGCTGTTAGTTATAATAATCACAATGCCCAAATGCATTCATCAAGGGGATTTCATTGACCTAGCAATCAATGCATGGAAAAATTCCTCCAGTATGGAAACTGCATCGCTGAACACAGGGTAGAAACTAGATAGCAGAGGATTTTCTATAGGGAGGCAATGACAGCGACCATAATTTTCATCACCTAAGCCCCCACCAAGTGGCAATTTTTTCCAGGTGAGAAATTTTGAACCCCATCCACATTTTTTAGGATTCAATATGGAATTGGAGTTGCATACCTTTATGAATTCAATATCCGTAAATTTTAAGTTGTTGCTGTGTTATTCAGGTTGCATTTTTTTCAGATTTTATTAAGAGATTGTTGTTTTTCTTGTATTGGTTTATAGTCTTCCCTCTTTGCTTAATTAATGAAGGTGATACAAAAAGTGAATAAATATAATAGGATTCCATAACCAAGTCTCCTATTTCAGAAATGAAAATAATTTTTCTGTATTGGTTTACAGTCTTCCCTCTTTGTCTAATTAATGAAGGTGATACACAAAGTGCATAAATTTAATAGGATTCCATAACTAGGTCTCCTATTTCAGAAATGAAAATAATTAAACATTGAAGACTAGAACAGATGACTTAGCATACACATCTGGCCTTCGGACAATTACTCAGATTTTCAAAAACTCTTTAACATGTTCCAAGATATTTTTGACATGTGATTTGGCTTTAAACTTTCAACTTCAACAAACAGAAATGTCACATTATCATTGTAGATATCCTATGGATCGTTTGAATTTCTGCATCTAGATTACATGCCTTGCTTTCAATTACTAGGCCATTCCATGCCCTTATAGGCTACAATAACATTATCTATGATGAATTGACCTTTAATGAAACAATTCTACCTAGGTTTGATAATAATCATGAGAATATGCTTGATTATGAGTGTTGAGCTTTGGTAAGACTATTACATGATTCATTCAACAGAGTGATAGGCTTCCATCTCATAGTCACTTTGAAATCATTGACCTTGGGTATAAACTTGTTAATACCTTTTTTTAAGTTGGTTCTCAATGATTGCTCTGTGATGGATTCTCAGCAAACCTTTGCAAAATGTCTGGATTGACAAAATAATAGGTAGGTTTATAAAATTAACTTTGGAATCTATCTAATCGCAGGACTTACCATCATCACTGTTCATGTTTGAGAGGGTAGCTTCTATCTTACCCAAAGTAAATGACTAGTCACAGTATTCTTTGCACTTCATAAAGTTTGTGAGATGACTCCTTGCATTGATGTTCCTCACTTAGTATTTGCAATTTAAAATTCATTCGTAGAGAGAACTGAGAAGTAAATTGTTTCTCAATTTCATCTTTTGAGCCTATCCTTGGTTGATTTGATAGCGGAGATTCTCTTTTCAAGCCATATTTTGAATATAGGGCCCCAAAAAAATCTTTTTGTAGGCCTATCGCATATTTTAAGCTAGTGGATGATGGCCCTGCAATTGTGTCCCTTTGGCACTTTGAATCTTGATAACATTTACATTGTCTTATAGATTCCTTTATTCTTTGATAACATTTACATTTTATTTGGATGGAAGCAAATTTTCCTCCCATAGGCTCTAAGGAGAGAGGTTCCTTACAAGTTATATAAACATTATTTTTCCAACCCCAATTAGAACTTATTCTTGAAGGTCTTTGGACAAGTTAAATTTCAGACATGCTTTTATGGCCCCTAAGGGTTGTAAAATTTCTTAGGCCTATGATAGATAAAGTGAGTGAGAGAATACTAAATATGTTTGTGGAAAGGCCAATATTCCATGGCTATCTCAGGGAACTTGATGCACACAAGGAAACCTAACTGTGCATTTCTCTTTGGTGATATTTTCTCATACCACCAGGAGAAGCCAACTAAGGTGTTTATATGTACTGAGGACTACCGCAAAGACTTTCATCAAAGGAAAATTTATTTAAAAAATAAAACAAAAAAGAAGCCCATGCTCAAGCTACCAGTAGTTTTCCAAAGCCATCTGAGACTCCCCTACCTCCTGCATCCAAGCCTTGATGATCATCCATAGAGGAATGTGGTCCATGAAATGGCTAAGCAGTGATTGATACTGATAATCAACACACACATAATTGTATTTAGAAAGCTAAATGGCTAGTGGAGTTCCATCATGATCAGATCCATTTCATCGTGGAAGACTTCCAAAATGAAATTTCTAGGGAATTTTGACCATTCAGGGATTTCTCTTGAAATTCTCAGTCAAACTTGGTCAAACAGTCCTGAAATTATCGGTCAAACATGGTCAATTCACTAGTCAAACATGCAGTTAAAGATGTGGTCAACGCTGTAGCCAAACAGTCTATATTTCCTCAGATTTCGTGCCACCAAACTTGGTCTCCAAAAATTGAATTATGTCCCATAAATCAAGAGTCTACCAAAACTCTAAGAAATTTTGTCAAGGAAAATTTTGAATGTATGTTTATTATTAAGGAATTATGTATTTTTGACACCTAATTTGTGGAGGGTTCTCAAAATCTCCATTCCAGGAATACACTGATTGCCTGGTAAATAAAAGGAAAAATCCGTTTTCTCGAGCAAATCTATCTCTTCTCTTTGGCGGTTAAGGAGCACAAGATTGTGGAGGCAATGCTGGGTCCCCATTTGAAGGATGAGGTCATGAATATTATCTTTGTGCAAAAGCAGTCGAGGGCTGGGCAGAGAACTCGATTCCACGTAGAGATCATAAACTTTTTTCTTTTTTTTGCAAATAAACGAATAAATAGAAGGAAATTTATAATGTTAATTTAAAAAAAAACAGAGAAAGAATCTAATACCAGAAGAACCCATTATTTGTAACTGAAAACATTGTAATTTATGAAATGAAAGAACATTCACTAAAAATGTAGTATTCTATATGTCTCAGAAAAGTTGTGCAAATAGTTTAAATTGCAGTCTCTGATACAAGGAAAAATATACATAATGGCCACCCTCGAGAGGGGCTAGCAATAGGATGGACAAGATTACTAAATAATAACACTTAAAAAATGTAGTGCAACCATGAAAAAGCCACAAGTATACTTTGTTAAAATTTCCAAGAGAAAAAACTCAGGAACAAAAATTAGGGCTATTTGCAAAAAAAATTAGGGATATTTTAATGGTTCTCTTTCTTTCAATCAATCCACAAAAAAATATTCGATTGAAGTTTGTGGATTCTTTAAATCATCATATGTTTTTGGATTAAATCCCTATGAGGAATTTATTCATTCAATCTTATCCAAAGAAGGAATTTTCTGTTAAAAGAAGGGAGTGAAACAACTGGGAAAATTATTTAGGAATCTAATGGCCTTTCTATGTGATCTGACTATCTGCTATGATGGGATAGTCATAAATTCTTGTGGCAAATTATTCATTCACTTAGAATATGAGAATAGAAACTCTTCAGTAGCATGTAAATCATCAAACAAGAGGGAGTCTGGGTTCATTCTTCTCCAGGAGAACTATAGGGACACCGGTTGCTAGAACAATTGTAAATATTGAATTATAAAGCACTTATTGATTCTTTTCAAAAAATATTTCTCCTTGGGACATCCTTAAGGAAATGTTAACGTGTAGATATAATTATTCTTTATGATCACAAATGCTACAAGGGAGAATGTGCATTCTAACCTCTAATCCTAATAGGAGAAAAGAACTTTGAACGAGAAATCTATTTAACCTTGCAGCAATATGCCTCGGACCGACTCTTTTGTTTGACCAGGTAAACTTACCAATACAGGGCTTGATGTTGAGCAAGTCCCAGTCTTGTATGAGGTCCTCCACCCATTCCCTTGCTGGATCCCTTACGATGCTGCCTCCTCACTTCTCTAACAAAAGCAACGTGAGATTAAGGTCTCCAGCAATGATGGTATTTTCCATATTCTCCATTCCTGTCAGATTTCTGATGGAGTCCCAGCAAGGCTTTGTCTCCCCTACATTTACTGGGACATACACATTGATGAGACAAATGATATTTTTTGTGTCAAGATGTTGAAGTTTCAAGAACAACTAGTGAGTTTTTAGGATCTCTTTGACCATCGAGAATTTGTTAATATTCAAGAGAGTACCCAACCCGCCTGAGGCTCCTCGAGAAAAGACTGTTTATCCTCCACCTTTATTCCAAAATTTCTTACTTATTTGGAGGAAGTCTTTGTCATCAATTTTAGTCTCCTGAATGAGAAGTATGTCTGGGGTTTCTATCCTTAGAAGACTTCTTATGGCTTCATCTTTGACTCTACTCCCCATACCCCTGCAATTCCAGGAGACAACCTTCATCACATACTTTTTTGGGTGTGATGAGCTCCCTTGGAGCCTTGAGTCTGATTTCTTGTCATCTTCAGCTTTTTTTCCAAGAGTTTCTTGAGGGTTGGTTGACTGCCCTGGAGGTTATCTTTGTAGGTTTCATGTTCTCTCTTTTCATGGGCGGACTTACGGCCTCTTGTGGATCTTCTAGCCGAAGTTTGTGAATCCCTTATTTCTCCTTCCTCCTCTGAACCCTCTGATACTTGTTCTTCCTCAAATTCTATATGTTTCTCTTTAGATCTATTGGCGGCACTTTCTCCTTGCCTTGAGCCCGAAGGGGTCCCTTTTTCTGGGGATCCTTTATTATGCATTTCAACCTCCTGGGTGTCCTCTATTGCTGAACTTGGGGGCCCGAATTTGTTTTCTTGACCATTCGAGGGACGGGTTTGAAGAATAGAAGCTGGCTGAGGGCCTTTACCATTTTGAATGCTGAATTTGTGGGATTTATGGGAGATCTTTGTCCGCTTGACCTGGTTCCAACCCCCCTCCTTCCCTTTCTTTGCCTCTCCATTACTCGGACAACCCCTAGCAAAGTGACCGTAGACATAACATTTTTGACACTTGAAGGGAAGCTGCTCATAATCTAGCTTCTGCACATGGGTCCAACTGTCGACATTGATTTTTATTGCCTCTGGAAGGCCCGCCTCTAGATATACCTCAACGCATATTCTGGCACAGTCGCATTGGTCCTTGTTATTTCCCTGGTCAATAAATTTACTCAGGGCATTGCCTATGTGCTTCAGCGAATCCCAGTTCTAGAAATGCACTGGGAGATTCGGCAACCTAACCCACACAGGAACAAAAGTTGGAACATCAACTGCTAGGTCAAAATCTGGTGTCCACTTATTGAGAAACAAGCCTTAAGGACCCATGAAGTATGTTCCATTCCAAAATATTAGACCTTTATCCTCTTTTGAGATGAATTCAAACAGAAAATAGCCTCTCCCCAAGAAATACGAGGTTACACAGTTCTTGATCAATGACGTCTAGTTCTTGATGACCCAGTTCTCATTGGTTTTTGGGGAGGGGCAGAGACCTGTGAACTATCCCACGAGAGCGCAATCTGCCAGAGACAAAGCTACCTAGATTAGACCCTCAGGGGGAAGAGAGATTTCTAGAATATCATCCAGCTTTTTCAAAAAATTGGCTGCTTCAGTTTTCTTCTTCTTCGGCATCGAAGCCATCAGTTAGTTGAACGCATCAGCAGCGGATGGAGGAGGACAGGTGGAGGAACCTGGGGCAAGCCCAAAAGCTCCAGGGCTACAAGGGAAGCCCTAAGATTAGATGTATTGTAGAGCATTAGGAGAATGGTTTGAAATCATCATTGTTGGGATGGAGATGGAGTTGACATCCAGTGCCAATGCCTGAATAGTTAATCTTTTCATGAAAATCAGAGTTGCTATTGTTTCTCAGACGATAGTGAGGAATTAGGGTCTCTTTTTCTGGGGTTTATTGTTGTGATTTGTTCTTTTGCTTTCAACACTATTCAATTTGGGTTTTTTTCACAAGCTACGCAGAGAGAGATTAAGATTGCAAAGGCAAATTCATCAACCACCGGGCACTGCATCTTTATCCAAAATTTTCTTTCTAACATTTGTGTTTTAGCTACTCATCCTGTCAAAGCTAGAGCCCTGATTTTATTATTTTGAATTTTAAGACACATTTGAATACCACGCATTTTAGCTTGGCAGGCCTCACATGGTTCAAAATTGTAATTTGAAAATTGTCAGAATAAATCATTTTCGTACCTTGGGGACTTAGTTTTAATAATATGATTACATCACTAGAATTTAGTATGCAATTAAGTGCTTTCCATGTAACTACAAGTAGATGAAAAACAATACAACATACACCTTGAATATAATTGTGAGCTGAAAAACAAATAAAACAACATAATCGAGTAAACATAATGAATACATTAAATTAAGGATATCCCATACTAGAATTATCAATTTTATATTGGCTACCTCTGCCCCTTCCAAAAAATGTTCCACATCAAGAAATCAAGCTAACCATAGATTCTTGGTGTCTTCTTATTTCACCAAAAAAGAAAGCAAAACCAGCTTTGCCAGTATTTCATCATGCTAGACTCTGTCACAAGGTGGTAGAGTCCAACTATGACTTACAATACCAACCAAGGTGATAAACCCCAAAATCAGTGTTGCAGTACCACACCATCCACATTAAAATTTGGACATTGTCTAGCCCTCCATACAAATTGAGCCATATGGCATTATGTACCACTATAATATAGATTTATCAATGTAAATATTCTTGACAGATTGCCTATGATGTATTAGAACTCCGAAAAGAATGCTTCTTGTTGAATATGAAAGTATTAATCCAATGGCTTACTGAATGTAGATGCCTTCCAGATCTTCCCAGTTTATCAATGAGGAGTCTACTTAATTGAGTATCAATTTCAAAGTGCTTAGTAAAACCTAAGATAACATTTCCTTTAAAAAATTAATCCACTTAGAAAATCCAATGACATAGCCATACAAATCATAGAGATCATTGCCCAGGCCTACCAAGATCTCCTTCGCCTCATGACACATTTCCTTTCCAATAATAAATGTAATCTTCCAGATCCTAAACTGGCCAGGTTCTTCCTACTATTCTTTTGATTGAGCCTCTTACCCCTCATGTTGTATGAGGCCTTGATCAACATTGAATACCTACTCAAGCAGCCTCCATATGGAGGAGGTTGGCTTGATAGCCATTTTTTTTTCTCTTTATGCCTTTTATTTATTATGAATCATATTTTGAAGTGTTACTTCGCATATTTTGGGCACTTTTGAGGTGTTACTTCACATATTTGGGGGCACCCATTGAAGCCTTTTTCTAGACAGTTTCATGCATATTTGTTTTCTTGAGAGAACAGTTCACATCTCCCTAGGCAAAAGAAAATATGTGGAGGCATGCCACATCAACAGGGGCTACAATCCATATTGCTATTTCTATTGACTGGAAATTACACTTAAATTCTGTTGTAAAGGGCTTTGATTAAAGGGAAAAATCTGCCATCTAAACAAGGATGTCTATTGAGGTGTTTCCTATGCTTTTCCCTTGCTAATTCTTGTTATTAAATTGGATGATTTATTGCTATCATCTAAGTGAAAAGTAGGGTAGAACCTAGTTTATAGAAAGTTCACCTCTTTGTTGCCATGCATATGTACGTGGAGCACCCTTGGAAGGGCCCTCTAGTTAATTTTTTGCAATCTGAAACAACATTCATAGATAGATCTTAGCATGTTGTAACAGCATTATCTCTCATTAGCATTCAAATATATACCAACTCTCTAAATATCCTTTGACCCCATTTTTCCTAAGTTCATGTTTGGCACTGGTCTTCCTTTTGTATCTACCAACTTCCCATCATCTTTTAACACAATTTCATCATTACTACTACTATTACCACCAGTATTAGTTGATGTTTTTATGTTGTTTGTTTGACCATCCTCTACTCTGGGAGATGACGAAACAAGAGAAGTCGGCACTGACCAGTTAGTATGCTTGTCATGTTGAAGGGAAAACCAATTTGTATTGGTGAACATCATCTCTCTCAGCCTCACACAATCCTATTTTTTGCCCATTCTGAGAGAGAAGACAACCACTTCTACTGACTCATCATCAAAGAAGGCATCCTCATTGTCTCTACCAATGGATCCACGAGCCTCTTCCACATCTTCACTGTCAAGCATTCCATATCAAAATACTTGACTCAGGTTATTGGCCATTGTTGACTTATCATAATCTTTGCCATGAAAAACATCTTCATCACCAACTATAGTCCATTTGTGTACTGTTGATCGTCTACATGTCCACTAGACAATGTTCCCCACTACATTACATTTTGAAGGAACATTTGTTTCCCAATTATTCCACTCGTCGTTTCTCCGCAACAATGACTATGTCAAGATATTATTTATCCCCAACTGAGTAAGCTTGTTTTCAATTCGTGTAAAGTGACCAATGTTCCATATTCTTGGTGCAACTTTTCCTGGGTAAGATTTTTTTTGGCTTATTCTAATCAACAGGAACAGTGGGATTTATTTCTGTTGCCAAAAAAATTTCAATTAAATTACAATGCTAAAGGAGATGCTTGATAGGAGATGTGTTATTGTTCTCTAAGCATGACACTATGAATCTCTCCACTTGATGATGCAAGGAATTATTAAAAGGATAATAAAAAATAAGATGTTTAATCATTTGAATAGCACCCAACTTGACTAATTCCTGCTGAGCAACTTCACTGCCCATCCTTGGTGGGACTATAACGAATTCCACTATCTTTAAATAGTGCTTTCCAAGAGGAGGCCGAAGTTCACCATAGTAGTTGGTAATGTGTTTTCATCAGAAGATACATCCAACAAATTTAACAAGTCACCTGCATCTGGAGAAATATATTCATCATTGTCCCTATCCAAGTGAAGTTGAAGTGAAAATTCATATTGGTCATTTATCTAGATCATTGTATGTCGCAGGAAATCATATTCAGATCATTTCAGATGAAGTTATAGTACAGGAGGAAAATCAAGGAAAATAAGGCCCTTTCTAATGTAGCTGGCACATACAATAGGGATATTAGTGACTACTTCATATTTAAGAGTTAGAGTTCCTCCATCAATAACTTGTGTCGGGGTATCCATCAAAACAGGTTGAGTGTTAGAACCAACCCGAGCATATATGTCAAGCTCAGAAAGAATCTTATCCTGCTGTATAAAGGCATTAAAACCTCACATCCTAGATAGGCCATTTGTGAATATGATCTCTTCTAAGTGAATATAGTAATCTCCAACGGGAATATGACCAATTATATATGAAAATTTTCCAAAATGAGATGTTTGATAGACAGATGGGCATTCTTTCTCAACAATTTTCTTATCTGTTTTAAATTTTCACCGCATCTCTACCCATAAAATGTAAATTTTGTTGAAAAGCACTTCCCAGGGAATTTTCAAAGGAGGACAACAAGTTTTTGGAGGGAAGTTTGACTGTTTCTTCAATTTCAAATGTAAAAATGATTCATTATTCTGAAATGGATCCTAGTTGGAGATCATCAGCACAATGCACCATACTATGTTGATCGTGAGTGTGCATAGCTCTCTGTGAGTTTCTATCCAACTAAGTATCCTTTTGGGACTATAGTTCATTAAAAACACTCTCAAGAAGAGATTCTATATCTCCACCAGCTTCTTTTATCAATTCACAAGCTTGTCCTTCAGAACTAGTGAAAGTAGACACCGGGTATTCTTCCTCCTCTATCACCATTTTTTCTTCATCTAATCCCATAAATTTTCCAGTGTTCCCAAGCAGCTTCACATCATATTTCCTAAGAATTATTTTACTGCTTGTCCCTTGTCACCTTACCTATGTCTTAAGATATTGGCTACAAACAGGTGATTTTTCTCCCCTCCATTTTATCATTATTCTTTCTGCAGTCTTCTAACATTCAAAAGTTGCAAAAAATTCTTCCACATTTTTCATGAACTGGGACCCCTGTGTGAATTCAAATTTGATCCACATGAATTTTGGATAATGATGAAAGGCCGTCAAGTAGATATACGCCCACTACCTTCTCTTCTTACTTGTTGATTTGGACAGTTTTCTTTGTGTGATAGATTATCTTTCTATAATGCAGGTGGTTATGCAATTTCTTCCATGTTTTTAGAATTCATAATTTCTATTGAAAAAATGTCCTTGTCCATTTTAACACATGCACCATCAAAATCATTAGCTACAACCTTTGTAAATTATGCTTTTTGACCATGTTTTGTCCCTACTCCATACTCAGTGTTTGAATCAAATATTTGCAAATCAACTGCATGCTTCCTTTCTTATCTTGCTAGATCCTCGCAGGCACTTGTCTGCTTCTTGTATAGCCACAACCAAATATTGGAATGTAGATAGAAGCCCAGGAACTATAAATACTCAAAAGATGAATCAATTCCATCTATTATTCTTTGATCATCATAGGTCTGAGTTCAAGTAGATAGAAGCCACACCTGTTAAGGGTGATTTTGATGACAGTTTGGGATTGTTGTGAAGGTTTCATTCTCCTTGAAGCCATCCGCACTAGTTTGTTTCACATACAGCTAGGCCACAGGGCTTAAGAACCCTGTCCTGGAGGCCGAGAACCTACACCAATAAAGCAACAGTTAGGTTTGCTTTATCTTGAGGCTGTGTAGTGGGTTTTGAAGCCTAGAAGAGGCTTATGGGATACCAGCATTTGAAGGGACTGGTTGAAGGTAATACAATAAAATGCTTTACTTAGTCTAAACCTACCTCCATTTTGCAACTAATGTTCTTCTTAGTTGCTAAATCTATTCCTTATCAATAGACGATCCTAACATACCATTCAAAAGCGCAACTCATTAGATTGATGTTGAAGCAGGAATTGAAATAAAACTGTATGAACTCTATCTTACTTACCAGTTACATTCATCACTCTAGTATTGGGGAAAAAGGAGACAACCTCATAGTTGGAACAATCACTGATAATACATGTTTAGCTTAGGAACTATCTTTTGGTCTTTCTGCCATGATGGAGTTTGATAATACACTCTCTCACACACTCTCAATACTTTGTTAGCCTAGGAACCATCTTTTAGCCATTGTATCTCTTAGTCTTTGTTCTCTTGTAGTTTGTACCATGATGGAACTAGGGTTGGAAATGGATGTGGTGAGCTTGATCATCAACTGGACTACCTTGAGATGCAATTGAACTGGAGGGAACCATCCATATTTTTTTTATTTATTTATTTTTTCACATTTTTAGTTTCCATAAATCTTCTCCATTCTGTATCTGGGCATTGTGGTTGAATTTTTTTCAGCAAAATGAGGTGCAATATACAAGTTTTTTGTGCAGGTCAGGAATTTGGTAAAATATAATCTTTTCCAGGTACCTTGTTCAGGTATCCATTGTCGAAGTCTAGTACTCTCTATTTTAATTTTTTAAGGGACTGAGGCTTGTAGTTCAGCTCTTGCATTTTTTATTGAAATTCTATCAGATAAGATTCAATTTAAGGGACTGAGGCTTGTAGTTCAGTTTTCTCATTCTTATACTCAGTTTCTTTGCTCAGAATTTTAGATATCCATTAACAAGTTATTTTGAAAATTTGTTTTTCAAGAACTGGAGTAATAGTCCTACTTTTTTTCTCTATATAGTTGAAGAAAGATATCTTGAATAAGAGATTTGTGGATAGAATTTTCAGAGATTAACACGCTTAATTGGGGTAAAGTAGTGGCAAGAAGCATTGGAAACTAGGGCTTTCTAACGAGGTCGTATGTTTTAAGGCTTATCATTGATTTTGGCAAATGTTAACAAATATTGCATGATGTTTCAAATTAAATTCTAAACTTTAATTTTGTTTCCTTTGAATAAACTCACTGCTTATTGTGGTGTCTTCTTAGTTCTTTGAACGTTATCAGCATCTGTAAATTTGTGAAACAAACTCCAGTACTAACCTTTGATGCTTATAGTGTTATTCTTATATTTTTTCTGTTTATTTCCATTTTTCCATTTTAAAGTATCAAGAAAAAGATGAAAATTGAAAATATCCGAGTGGTGACTGAGTTGAGATAGTTTTAAGCACCAATAAGAGTTGTAATGAATTTGACCCCTACTATAATAGATGACTAAAAGAGTGGAAACCTGCATAAAAATGAAGAAAATTTTGAAGATCAAAATTGTGCAAACTTTGACGAGTATAGCTTTGAGCAGTTTGTAACAATTGCATGGAGTTGCTTGTACTGTGAACATTAGTTTAGGACCGGTATAGCTTTGAGCAGTTTGTAACAATTGCATGGGGTTGCTTGTACTATGAACATTAGTTTAGGAACAACACAAAAAAAGGAAAAAATGATTAAAATAATATTTCGCAATTTGTACCAAATAGATAGATTTTGAAGATATGAACATCTGTTTGCAGCCCACTCCACCTATCTCTTGGGCTGCCTTTTTATTTTTAAATTAATTGTTGTAATATTCCAACAACTTCCATTTTGACAAAAAATTATCAGATAACTTGTTCAAGCCCATTCATCACTCCCTTTTTAAACCAAGAGATGCCAAAAACCACCATAGTTCTCTAATAACATTGTTTTCGTAATTTTGTCTACACAATTTTCTTAAGCATGGACTTTTAAAGATCTATTCCATCATCATCATTGACTTGTCTTACAAAATGATACTTCATATCAATATGCTTAGTCTTACTATGAATGCTGTATTTTTAGCCAAATTAATAGCACTTTGGACTACCATAGAATATAATTGTGTTGTCTGCGTTCTTCCAAGCTCAACTAGAAGACCCTTCAACTAAATTTTTTCTTTGCAAGCGTGTGAAACAACGATGTGTTTCTGACTCTAGTAGATAAATCAATTTTTTCTAAAGCTTTAAGATCCAACTAATAGATCCATCCCACAAGAATAATAAAATAAATTTTTCCTAAAGATTTTAAGATTCAACTAATAGATCCATCCCGCAAGAATAAAAACATAATTTGAAGTCAGCTTCTTTCTTCTTCTCCTCTTTTTATTTTTATTTTTTACTTTTTATTTTTATTTTCATTTTTAATTTCTAAATCACCTTCAAAAGTTGCAGGAGGTGCAGCATGTTAACTCACAATTAACAAGATGTCACGTGGGAAAACAAGCAGAGTTTGCGGCACCATATTTTACAGTTGCTTGGGGATAAGCAACATTTGAGAGGGGAGAACTGTAATATCCCTTCCTAAATAATTTTTTCAATAGTACCACAAATTTTCTATTTTGCTAATTTTGGTGGCCTAAGATAATTTTGGAGAGGAAACATAGGACGAGGCGGTCGAAATGTTTGCCTTGGTGGAATGTGGGGGCCACCTCCCCAACTAATATGCACTCCTTGAGGAGAGAGAAATTGTATGGCCAAGGGAAGAGGTTTGAATTGCTTAGTGAGGGGCCCACATGGATGAAATGAACATAAATTATAAATAGGAGAGAGGAAGAAACATTTGAGGCCTTTTGATAATTTGACATTTGAAGTGTTGCTCTAGTTGTTTAACAGAGTTACATAGTGTTGTTCAAAACAAGAGTTTCTCAAGGAGGAAGCTCAACCTTTCTTTGACTGACTCTGAGTACCACCCTAGGAAGGATTCTTCATAAGTTTAAAGAGTTGGATAGAGGGCCATGCATGTAGTATGGTTTTTGAGAAACCGAGACACATTCAGGAGGCCACACAGAGAGTTGAGGAGGAAGAGCTACAGTTAGGAGTTGTAGCATTGTTGAAGTAATTTTTGGTCAATTATAGGAAAAAGGAGGAAGATTTGCAAGGGTAGAATTCAACAAAAAACATCAAACTGATTTTCCGGAGGAGAAACTATGTCATCCTACCCAGAAACTGCGCAATCATTGTGGAGGCACAATTGTGGGGTGACTTGTGAAGGGATTTTGAGTGCTGGGTTTCTTGGGCTTGGCTTGGGGTGCAATTGAGAAGATTTTTCCAGCCATTTTGGGACATTCATTCAAACATCAATCAAAATTCTTGTTTTTCTGCACTTAGAGGAGGGTCAAGCAATTTGGGGCCATTTTTTGAGCATCAAAACCAGGGCAAACCCTTTCTGGGTTTTTCTAGGTTTCTGACAAGGATTCCATGTCTAATTTATCGGAATTTTCTAAGCATTTAGTGTTGAGAATTTTGAGTGTTGGGGTAGCATCGGATGTGCTCTAGCTCCCAAGCTTTGTGCAAGGAATAAATTACATGAGATCTCCAAGACCCAGAAAGGGATTTGAGAAATTCCATCCTATTTAAGAGATAATTAATTAATTATTATTTTTAATTAAGGACCCTAAGTTTGACTTAGGAAAATTAAAAGATTAAAGGTAATCAATTTAAACATGTGATGGAAACTAGTTAAGTCACATGAATCAAGATTTCTTTTAATCTTAGCCGTCGATTCAAGATTAGATCATAGCTGTTGATTTCCCAATGAGAAAAGTATGAAGGAAAGGCTTGGGGTTAGTTGGAGAAGACACATGGAGGCAGAGCACTGAGACTAAGCTAGAATTCCACGGCGTGGTTTGCTAAGAATTTCCAGAAGTGTTTCAGCTACAACGAGGGGTAGTATTGGTGAGAGGGATGATTTGATCCCAAGCCAAGAGTCAACAAGAGGCAGAGAAGCAGCAATCAGAGCAGCGCAGAGGGAGCAACAACTACACCACACAAAGGGCTTAGTGCTACACAGGTGCTATGCAGACCCAAAAAGTGTAGTATAGAGGCAGCAGGAGGCCATCAGGGTTTACGCTATCCTAACTATGACAGTGCAGGGACAACGTAAGCCAATCTAGGGTTACACAAGCCTCTCCTGAGTAGAGGCACACAAAGGCTAGCAGATCTTACACATACGGCTTCAGAGTTGCACTGGGGTTTCTAAAGACAGAAAAGGGATGAGTTCTGTAAATCCTATTTGGGGGTGTGAATCAATCCAGTTTTCCATCTCTGAAACAGAGGTATTGCTACAAATTTTTTCTCTATCGGGTTAGCCAATAAGGTGCCTAGATTTGTTTTTCTTAAAATCTACTTAATAATAAAAACCCTCCAGCAGCTAGAAGACCGATTTTCCCACATTGGGTTTTTTCGAGGACAGTTGTCCAGAAAATCTTGCGTGTCACTTTGTCTATGTGCATGTATTCGGTTTAGATCTGGATCTGTGTAGGTCGTTAAAGTGTTTACTTCAATGTTAATAATGAACATTTCAGATTAATAACTTGTATAAGTAGGAGAAGTAAATCGTGATTTAACAGTAGGGTTTTTGCATAAGTAATATTCATAAATTTTCATAGTTAGGAGGGGGGTAATCAGGGTATCAACACAACCAATAGTGCAAAAATCACAAGGTTAGTGCATATTTTTAGTGGGAAAATTGCAACAACAGTTTGGCATTGATAAAACATCCACCCGAGGCTTCTATCTTGCCTTGTGAAAGCCAGGGTGCGCATTTTTTTATGTTGTACTCCAACAACATCTTATAATAAAATTTGCCCATTTTGGTGTGTTTGGAGCATTTTTGTTTTATGGGCGTTTGCTAAAAAATATTTGTGTTGGGTTTATTGCATGTTTTTGTTATCACTCTTAATTTTACCATTATGAATATTATACCTTGAGAGGCTTGATCAACATATCAAGTCAGATTTGAAACAACAGTAAAGTGGTCCTTATCGATTGAAGGACATTCTTTCAAGCACACATGAAGAGCCTAGGAGACACCTTCATTGAATGATAAAATGATAACATACTTTGAGCATCTTTTGAGTTAACAATAGAGTGCATTGATCATGACATTAATTGAGCTTTCTTCAAGCCTTTGTTGAAAAAACAGTCACTCTTGAAGCATAGTTGAAGACCAACACTTGAAGAGTTTTTTTTTTGAAGCAATCACCCTTGGAGTATTGTTGAAGACCAACACTTAAAGACTTGTTTTGTTGGAGTAGTCCTACTTAGAGCATAGTTGAAGATAAAAACTCGAAGAAATGATTTGTTGGTGCAACCATAAAAGTTTTGCTGAAGCAGACGAGAAGTTTTTGTAGAGGTAGATTTGAGAGCACTTTCCAGACCTATCTTGGATACATTTTTTAGAAGTATTTGAATTTTTTGATGGAGGCTTGAAGCAGTATTGAAGCAAACTGAGAGGGTTGGATCTGTAGAGGATTGGAGTTGTCATACAAGGTTGGAGCTTGGATTTGTAGTTGAATTTTAGAGTCCTCATTCAGGGTTCAAGCCCTGAAGGAGTTAAGGACTTTGTTGTACAAGTTGAATCTTTGGTTTTTAGATTCCTCAAATTCATTAATAAAATTATTTTCTTGTTGCACATCAAGTGTTTTGTTTTAATTAGTGATTTTAACAGGCATAATATAACAATTGTAAATAAATATTGATTCAACCCCCCTCTCAATATTTCCAACACTAGCACACCTTACATTTTTTCCACCTTGCAATAGTTTTATTGACATGTTAGAAGGAATTTTCACAATGCAATGTTATTGTTCGTAATCTGGTTGTTTATGATAGAAGGAAATGTAACATGTGTTAGATTTCCTTCACCTTGGAATGTTATTACTAGCAACGTGCTTATGCTTGTGTTAAAACAAAATATAGCACGCACTAGATTTCTTTTGGCATGCAATTTTGTTGTTGGTAGTATGATTGTATTTGTGCTACATGTAAAGCTAACACTCATTAAATTTCTTTCACCTTGCAATGTTTTTATTGGAAAAATGCTTGTGTTTGGGCTAGAAACTATGCTAGATTTATTTTGGTTTGCAATATTGTTGTTGTCTATTTGGTTGTTTATGATAAAAGGAAATCTAGCACGTGTTAGATTTCCATCACCTTGGAAATGTTATTGGAAATGTGCTTGTGTTGGGGCTAGAGGTTGTGCTAGATTTCTTTTGATCTACAATAATGTTGTTGTCAATTTGATTGTTTATTATAGAAGGAAATATAGCACGTGTTAGATTTCCTTCACCTTGGCAATGTGCTTGTGTTTGTGTTAGAAGGAAATATAACATGTGTTAGGTTTCTTTTGGCATGAAATGTTGTTGGTAGTATGCTTGTATTTGTGCTACATGTAAACCTAACATGCATTAAATTTATTTTACCTTGCGATGTTGTTATTGGAAATGTGCTTGTGTTTGTGATAGAAGTTGTTCTAGATATCTTTTTCCATGCAATGTTGTTGTTGGAAATATGCTTTTGTTTATGTTGGAATCAAATCTAACACGCTAGATTTCTTTCACCCTACAATGTTGTTGTGTGCTTGTGTTTGTGCTATGCGTAAATCTAAAACGTGTTAGATTTTCTTCACCTTGCAATGTTTTTATTGCCAACATGCTTCAATTTTGGCTCGAAAGAAATCTAGCATGCGCTAGATTTTTTTTTCACTGCAATGTGGTTGTTGACAATATGCTTTTGTTTGCACTAGAAGTAAATCTACCATGTGCTAGATTTATTTTATCTAGAAATGTTGTAATTTGTTTGTGTTTGTGCTAGAAAGAAATCTAGCATACATTAGATTTTCGTCACCCTTCTATGATTTTATTGACAATGTGTTTGTATATGCATTAGAAGGAAATCTAGTGTGCACTAGATTTCTTTCACATTGCAATGTTTTTGTTGGCAATTCAATTGTTTGTGCTAGAAGGAAATCTAGTATGCGCCATATTTCCTTCACCACAGTGATTTTATTGGAAATGTGCTTGTGATTGTGCTAAAAGGAAATCTAGCATGTGCTAGATTTATATTGCCCTAGAATGTTGTTGGTAATATGTTTGTGTTCATGCTATAACAAAATCTGGCATGCGCTAGATTCTTAAGCTCTATATTGTTATGTGTTTGTGTTTGTGCTAGAAGGAAATCTACCACACTGGATTTATTTTGTCTTGCATAAGTTATTTTTGACAATATGCTTGTTTTTTCTAGAAGCAAATCTAATATGTGGTATGTTTCTTTCACCCTGCAATATTGTTATGTGCTTTTGTTTGGGAGAGAAGGAAATCTAGCATGTGTTAGATTTCATTCACCTTGCAATGTTGTTATTGGTGACATGTTTGTGTTTGAGATAAAAGTACAAATAGCATGTTAGATCTAATTCACTTTGCAATATTGTGATTGGAAATATGCTTATGTTTGTGATAGAAGAAAATCTAGCATGATATAGATTTCATTTACCCTAGAATATTGATGTTGCCAATATGTTTGTGTATGGTGGGAGGAATTCTAGCATGCACCTAATTTTTTTGGAAATGCAACATTGGTGTTAGAAACGTGCTTAGTTTGTACTAGAATAAAGTCTAGCATGCAATAGATTTGTTTCAAAATGCAATATTTTTGTTGGCAACCTGCATGTATTTATGCTAGAAAGAAATGTTACATGCATTGTATTTCTTTTGCAATGTAATATTATTGGAAATGTACTTATGCTTGTGCTAGAAGGAATTTTATCATGCGTTGGATTTCATTTTCACTACAATGTTATTGTTGGAAATGTGCTAGAAGTAAATGAAGCATAGGTTATATATCTTCCACCCCTGGCAATGTGATTTTGTTTGTGCTAGAAGAAACTCTATAATGTGTAAGATTTCTTTTACTTTGCAATGTTTTTGTGAGTAACATGCTTCTATTTACGCTAGAAGCAGATTTAGCATGTGGTGGATTTCAAATGCCTTACAAAATTGTTGTTGGAAATGTGCGTGTGTCTATGCTAGAAGGAAATCTAGCATGTGCTAGATTTATTTGACCATGTAACGTTGCTTCTAGAAATATGCTTATGTTTGTAGTAGAAGGAATGATATTGATTATTAGCTTTCATTTAAGGTGCAATGTTGTTGTTCGAAATGGGATTCTACTTGTGATAGAAGGAAAGCTAGCACACATTATATTTCCTTCATAATGTAATGTTGTTATTAGAAATATGTATGTTGTTATGCTATAAGGAAGGTTATAATGTGTTAAATTTCCTTCATCTTGCAATGTTATTGTTGAAAATGGGTTTGTGTTTGTGATAGAACTAAATCTTGCATCTGTTGAATTTTTTTTCGCAATGCAACATTATTGTTGGAAATGTGCTTGTATTTGTGTTAGGAGTTATAAAATGCACTAGATTTATTTGTTCTTGTTCCAAAAGGAAAACTATCAAGATTTCACCCTCAACAAGGTTAGTTCTCTGAAATTAGTCTTGGCAATGCATTTGTGATTATGCAAGAATGATACCTAGTGATTACTAGCTTTCTTCTAGACACCATTACACTTATGCAAGCAATGCTCTAGAGGTGAAATTGTCTCAATAATCACAATGGTTAGAGTTATAGTTTTTGATGTGCCCTTTTATTGAATTTGGAACAATTTATGGAGATCAATGATAGTGCAAAATAATTGTATATAGATATATGTTGTTGTTGGCACTACATTTGTGCTTGAGTTGGAAGGAAAGATAATGGTATAGCTTTCCTTTTGGCACAAACACAATAATCCAATCATAATTATTTGATCCATGGAGAATAATGTGATCTTTGTATAATTTTGAAGTTTATGAATAAATGTATTATTGATTTATACTATATTTTTCTTTGAATGAAAATATATGCAACTTTAAAGTATCAAGCATAGTTTTTTAACATGTATTGTTTTTCTCTCTATTTTGTTGTATAGTTATGAACTTCCAAAAACAATTTCAGTAATGTTTGGATGCATAAGATAAGACTCTTCCTCATCAACATAAAAATCTAGGAAATCTCAAATCTACACTTTTTGAGGACCTAAAGTTAACATCCCTTTGTATCCATCCTCAATAGTATGTCCTTATTGTGTATAGGTAGGGAGTGCTAACATTGGAACTAAAGATTTGTAAAATAAATTTTTTTTTCTTTTAGAATAAAAATGAGAATCATCTAGTATTTACAGTACCAAAACTTTTATTTGGAAGAAAACCTCTAGTTTTCCTTTTCATTATCAAGTTGTAACATCAAACATCCTCTCTAAGTGAATATAATTTCCCCTTTTCATGGGGATTTTAGACATCTTATGTAGCATCAATCTCATAATTTCTTAGATTTTACAATGGACCATGTTTTGGTTCTTCAACTTCTACAAATTTCTTATGATCATTATTCATACACATGCATTGAGACTACAAGTGTCATTTCTGAAGTTAAATAGGAACTTGGTGGTTTGATATGAGCTTATATTTGTCATTCAAAACTTTTATTTGGAAGAAAACCTATAGTTTGGCTTTTGATTATCAAGTTCAAACATCAAACATCCTCACTAAGTGAAAATTTTTTTCTCTTTTTCATGGGGCTTTTAGACATGTTATGTAGCATCAATCTTGGAATTTCTTAGATTTTACAATGGACCATGCTTTGGTTCTTCAAATTCAACAAATTTCTTATGATCATTATTCATACACATGCATTAATACTACAAGTGTCATTTTTGAAGTTAAATAGGAACTTGGTGGTTTGATATGAGCTTATATTTGTCATTCTATGATGCTATCTACATCTCTAATTGCATGGTCTTCATATATGTTTTTTTGTGTAATTTTCATGTAAAATATTTTTGGTAGTATGCACTAGATGGTGGGGAACAATGTTTCATTACATAAAATATGACTACCATACTATTTGAATTATTGCATCTATATTACTTTTTGAAAGTTTTGTGTTTTTACAAAAATATAAAATCACACTTTACATGGTTCAACCTTTTAATTACAATTTATGGTTTAATTGTGGTTACAGAATTGGTACAAGCTACAACAGAAAATATTTCAAAAGGGGAATATGTTGATCTCCTTATTAATGATCAATTCGTTGGGCTAGGAAGGGTCGAATCTACAGAATCTGGAACTTATTATGTCGGAGAAAGGGTTAATGCATGTTATGCTGCAATTTTGATAATTGATGTCACTCAACCACTTTTGATAGAGGATGTTGATGAAGGGGACATACATCCATGGAAGATCAGGGATTTGAGGCACAACATACGTAGATAAAAATATTGAAGCATGTGTTCAAATATTATTGATAGTATAATACATTTTTTTTGAGTAAATACTAACCTTATTTACATTCGTTTATAGGTGAAAATGTTTCTTCTACATTTTCTATTGGAGAAAAGGTAGATCTTCTGCAAAATGGAGTGAAGATTGGTGAGGTCTCCATATTCAATACAGAGCTTGGGCATAAAGTGCATGGAAATATGGTAAAGAAAGGATGCATAGTGGTTAAAACTGAGAAGGTTCTAAAACATGATGTTGCTCTACCACATCCAACAGGATTTGAGCATACAGTAGGGAGTGCATTGGAATCTTATGAGATTTGGCCAGAATCAGATTTGGAAACTCATTGTCATGATCATACCATAAATATTCCCCAATATAAGGTTAAATTCATATGTAAAAAGGTTTCTCTTACAAATTAATGCATGGGAACAAGCATGTGCATTGCCAAAGGAATGCTAGTTAATGTCCACGAGGATGACATTGTTGAAGGTGAAACACTAGGAGAAATGGACTTTGGTGGTTTTTTGGAAGAGATAGATGGAAATTGTGAAATATGAAGAATTGGGGATAATTCTATACATTTTTTGGTTAGATGGCCAATAAATAAGTTGGTGGACAACAAAGGTGTGATATTAAGGGTTAAGGAAAATTTCAAGGAGCCGACCAAGGAAATGGTGTTATGGGATGTTACAGAAGACACAAATCCCTTAAACAAATGGGATGAGAACCTTTGTAATGAAAAATATATAAGCTCAATTGATATGCATGTAACAAGGCCATATAAAAGGAATAAACAAGTTGTGGCTACAACAAAATTTGCAAAATGTCAAACAAATATAGATGAAGAGAAATAAATTCGACTTTTGGCAGCATATGTATGTTGTAAAAAATATTGTCTTCAACATGTGGATAGGAAGGCCATTGCAAGTTCTAGAAGGGGTATGAGACAAAAAAAATAAAAATGGTATTAGGGAATTTTTCTTGAATTCACTCATGTCAAGGACTACCACCTATTTCTAGAAATGTAAAGGAAATGAGATTTAATGGGAATATTATTTGTAAGAAAGCATGGTATAAAATACATAAGATTCCTCAAAGCACATTTTATAACTACCAACAATATTTCCAAAATGGTCGGATCAAAGCTATTCATGGTACCACCAACACATGAAAAGTACGAGGACACACCGTCACAGCCATAGAAATATTGCACAAAATTGTAATGGATAATTCAAATTTTTCACCAAACCAAACATGTCAAGTTGAAGAATATGGAACATCTACTCCTTTAAGATTGCTTCCTTCGACTTACACACAAAATTATCTATTAAAAGAGATCAATGAGGCTCTTCAAAAGCTCAATTACCCATAAATATCACAGTCAACAATGAGCAAGATATGGAATACTAAGTTTTGAGATGTGGCATTTTCAAAGAACACCAACTTCAGTAAATGCAGTGACTGTATTGTGTTGAAAGCACAGATGAAGTCAGCGACTACAAAAGAGATGGAAAAAAAGGCACGAGGTAAGTTGAAAAAACATAACAAGATTGTTATGTGTGGAAGATATTGCTACTATGCCCATAGAATTATGTCAGAGCGGTTTCCAAATGAGTATTTGAGCATTATCCATAATAAAATGGATAAAACAAAGACTTCAATCCCAAGGCTACATGTCAAATCAAAATCTATTGTAGGAACAAATTTAGGTGTGTCATTGATAAGTATGCTAACACATGGGCATAACACAGGAGGTTTTGGTCATTTCTCCCTACCATTTGTAAAAATGGGATCGTAATTTACTATACATCCCTTGAAAAGTGCTTAAGGGACCTTGAAGACCCACAAATTGATATGTATGGTGATCTACTTTATGAGAGTGGAAGTTCAAGAAACCCACTTACAAATGCATTACTTGACATCTCTATTTACTCAAAATGTCAAGTTTACAAGGATGATTTTATATCTCATGGAAGATCAAAGAGCCAAAATGTTGATTTTAAAACTCTTCCTCCACATTTTTTTTTACAGTTGGACAATGAAACAAGTGATAATAATAATCACTATCTTTTCATGTTTTTATCACTTTTAACTGCACTTGGTGTCTTCATCACTATTGAGGTTGGATTCTTGCCTGTGGGGCACACCCATGAAGAGATAGATGGAACCTACGGAAGAATGACTTCCAACCTAAAAAGTAAAGATATATATTCTTTACCTGAAATGATGGATACGTATTGCAAAATTGAAGAAAAATGAGTGTTTCCACCTACACTTATTGACAACGGTCTATGACTTCAAAAGTATCCTTAATGGATACATCAAGGAGGGAAAAAATGCACTAGTTGGACATCTTAATGTTAAATACTTCCAATTTCTTGTACTCAATGATATTCCAGTACTAAGGTACAAAGAATCCATTAGAGATACCGAGTGGTCAGAACCAGTTGAGTCATGGAATATAGATGATGAAGGTCGACCTATAATTCCCATAGGGAACCCATCTTTCTTAGATTCCAAAAAGAATGATGCCTATTTCAAAGAACTAAAGGAAGGGATAACATCATACATAAAAATGCGGAAATACACTATCGGGAACGAAGATTCACCAATTGTTACAGAGGAATGGAAAAATAAAGTAGTGTATTGGGAAAGAGTTCTTGATACATTAGATGGAATCTATAATGATCATAGAATAATAGATCGAAGTGATTCATCTTTTGAGGATTTCTAGCCCAAGACAAGGCACGTTGTTGATGTTAATTGTAATGCACTCCATGTAATCTCAAGTATTATGGATGAATATTTTGATAATGCAATGGATGAACCCGTATATGTTGGACCCAAATGCAACAAGCCAAATCCAACATTCAATCCAAAGATTGATGATCAAAAAGGAATGATGTTGCTAGTTAGATCAGGAAATGAGGATGCAGGAGAGATGATTTGGATGGAAAAATCCATCTCAGATATATTTAGGGATAATTAAAGTGAGAATCTTCATGTAAAGGTTGATTGGTGGAAGCCTATTTTAGGGTCAAATACAATGGAAAATTTTTAGAGCAATATTGGATACCAAATCTTGATGACACAGAACTTGGCTATATTCCAATTAATACCATAATTTGGGCATGGTTGCCGAAGAAATAACATTTCAAGAAGACCAAGATAGATAAATATGGTCTAGAAGCTGTTCTTGACCTACTTGGGCGAATATCTTAAGATTAGGTTTATATGATTAATGAATGTGATTTATTTTTCAAGGATCTTTTAATATGCATTCAGACACTTTTCAATATTTTTTGTATATCAATATTATTCTCTTCGTATTATTTTTGGAGGAGTTTTATATTATTTAGTATTTCAATGTAATCATGTGGTGATACAAATGACATTATTGTGCCATAAAATATTCAAATTTTAAAAGTTTTGTTTGACCAACATGACTTGTCACAATATCAAATATGCATAATCAAATTCAATAATGCACTTAAAAACATCTTCTAAACTTGGTCTATTAAAACAATAATGGAGTAGCTAATTAGTATTCTATTTAATATAAATTATTTAAACACTTAATGAAAAAATTTAAGACATTTGTAATAATGTTTGAAGTGAGTTTTCCTTAATATTCCTTATTATAATTGATCTAAATCAAATTTGTTGTTTTGTTGCACTATAATTTTTTAAAAAATGATTTTGATCATTGAACAACACAACTAGACTTATAAAATATTTTCTCTTATAGACTTTGAAGTGGTGCCAACATTGTACTAGTATAATAAATTTGTACTCAACATAGGAAAAGTAGTTGGTGTCAATTTAAAATGGTTAATAATAGTAAGAAACACAATATTGATATATTGTTAAATAACTTTATAGGTAAGAATATTTTTTAAAAATCAATTATTCACGAGTCAAATTTAGTACATAAATATAAATATTAATGATAATAGAAATAATGTAACTTGGAATCTAAGTTTTAGATGAATGTAAATATGTTATTTTAAATATAATATCCTTAAACACTCCAGGAATAAAAACTAAACATTTGTAGTAAATAGTTTAGTCAATTTTCTCTCTTTCCTCTTGGATTTGAAAATAATCAAATTGTATTACTTTGTTACTATTCTAATTCATGATTGATTTTGATAATTAAAATGATTATTAATTGAGTTGAGAGGCGAGGCTCATTCTACAACCTAGTATGAGGGGATGTGTAAGTTCGACTATAGTTTTTTTTTTGAATGATCTATTAATATACATTCATACACACTTTTCAATATTTGTTGTATATCAACTATTCTTTTGATATTATTTTTGGAATTTTATATTATTTAGTATTTCAATGTAATCACATGGTGATACAAATGACATGACAGTGCCATAAAATATTTAAGTTTTCAAAGCTTTGTTTGACCAACATGACTTCTCACCATATCAAATATGCATAATCAAATTCAATAATGCACTTAAAAGAAACATCTTCTAAACTTGGTATATAAAAACAATAGTTTTTAACTTATTTTTTAACACAAAAGTACAAATAATAAATAATAAATAAATTATACTACTACTCTCATTCAACATTTAAATCAACATTTAATCCCTCTAGGCTAATGTTAAATCTATATTTAAGGTGGATCTATGCTGGTATATATTGGACACATTACTATCATAATTTTTCATTAAATAACTTTATGTAACTTAATATATATCTTGTATATTAATGTATTATTCATCAAGTCAGTCTCAATTGAGTTAGTTTTTAACACAAAAGAACAAATAATAAATAATAAATAAATTATATTACTACTCTCATTCAACATTTAAATTGATCGTAAAAAAATATTTTCTCATGTCAACTTTAAAATGATTCAAACTTCCTACAATAGTATGTAATGATGATGGTGATAGTGATGATTATCATCCACTAAGACCAAATAATATGGTATATAAGAAGCCATAAAGATATTACTCTAAATTCTTAAGAATTTTATTGTTATGCTAAAAAAAGCATTAAAATAAGTGTTTCAAGATCATCATAATTTTGTTTCGTTAAAAGATCAAGAAGGTTGGTAGTGCCACAAATATTTTGAAATTTAAATCCAAATTTGAGTATAATGTGGATGATCTAAGAGGGTTTTTCATCTTCAACCATGTTACTAGTGTTGCAAAGGCTATATAATTTTAAATTGTGTCAACCTTGTCATACTAATTATCATAATTTAACACATACATTGTCATGATATTTACTATATCAAATTATAATTAAACGGGTTAATAATAGTAACATAAAAAACATTATTTTCATATTAAATTTAATCATAATAACATACAAAACATTCTTTTCATAAAGTTAATAATAGTAACATACACAACATTATTTTCATAAGATGACTTTAACAAACTTAGATTTTAGTACAAACCACAAAAATCTTAAAAGAGATAATGTAAGGAAACCAAGATTAAGATGTGAAATATTTTCTTTTGCAAGTTTATATAAATTTTCTTAATATACTTTACCATGACAAAATTTTCACCAAAAATGGTGAATATCTACATTAAAATTAGCAAACTAAGTGATTTTATAATCCCACATTTTGAAAAAACTTAATCTAGTTAAAGTTTCTAAATTCTAGATTGACGAAAAACTTCCAATTTTAATGAAATATGTGTTAAATGCTTAGAATGATTTGAATGATTCACTTAAAAAAAATGGACTCACTTGACTTACATGACTCAGTTTAATATAATTGACTCACTTGACCTCCTATCAATTCAAAACTTCAGTGTCGATTTCAACTGAGAATTCTCCCTTACAATTCAACTCAATTTGAATTTGATTACAAGCTGACTTACAAAAAATAAATTATTTGCAAGTTACACAATGACTAATTATCATTGAATGTTGATGTAGATTTTACCTTGGAATGCTTGAGTTTTCAGCTTCATCAACTTTATTGTCTTGAGTAAATTTTCTTATTGATGTATAATTGTTTTTGAATGTGGATGTTAACAAATTCATATTTTTGGTTATGTATTGCAGCCTCTTGATTGCTTGTAATTTTCTTAATTACATGAGCTTGAAGATATTTATTATGTGCATGAATTTCCTTAATTTTTTGTGTAATCCATGTGTACAACTTTACAAAGAGAGTGTCAAAACTATACACAAAACATAAGCAACATCAAGAATCATGCGCCATCACAAATATACTCATGGTGTACCTAAGATCCCCTTATTCAATTTCAGGTAGATCTAGGACACAATCACCACCAAAGAGATATGTTTTTATTAGTTATTGAGTACATAGGAAATATTCACATTGAATTAATGCAAATGCCAATATGGAAACCATTTGAAGCAACTCATCTTAAAAAAATGGATCCTCAGTCACTCAATCTCATTCAAAGTAAAAAATTTCTTCAACAATGATATTTCCATAAAAAAATGACTTATCACTCCACAAATTAAAACATTTCTTATTACTCCAAACTCCTCCAAAACTAAAAATAAAAAACCAAACCATATCTCTACATTGAAAAATTTATAATCATCTTTACATACTCCCCCCTCTCCCAAAAAAAAACTGTTTGTATCACTCCATATTGAATCTTAAAGAAATTTTAATTTATTCTTCTCTCCTACTAAAATCGCTCTTTTTTAAATCTTGTATTTTAAAATTAATATAGTTTTATAAACTCTTAAGAGAAGCATATATCTAAAATATTCAAATATATGCAGCAATTTGGAGAGAGAACTGCATTGGATTCGGTGGTATGCACTGCGTTGAATTCGGTGGGAGAGAATTGCATTGAATTGCAGAAGGTATGATATAATACAAATAGTAATGCCACATGCATATCCTTACACATTTACTTGTATAGGTCATTCGAGTTGGTTACTATCTCATAGTAGTGACTAGGTTACACTGACTAAATACTGGTTCTGGCTTACATTCGCTGAAAATTTTGAGGAATTTTAATTCATTTATCCACAAGTCAGAGGAGACGGGTGCCTTTGCAAAGAGAAATGAATCTGATCAAAACCCAACAATGTCGATTGAATTGTAGCTTCTACTGAATGTTGGCTTTTGCTGGTTTATTTGGTTAAAGAGAAGTCTAGTTTTCAGATGATAGGTTGGAGGTGAATGTGGATACGTTTCTGGGATCATCTCATTATAGTAAAAATTGGACTATGCAATGTCTTGTGGAGGAAGCGAATGAAGTTTTCTTCTTGGGGACTCTCGTGATGATCGGGGCGCTAGCTGCAACCATGGTGCTAGAGAAAGAAAACCTAGATCTAAAATTGTGATTCCTCAGATGAAAAAAGGAAAAAACCTTAATTCTAATCGAACGTATTCAATTCCAAAAAAAATCCTAGAACATCCAATCAAAATCCACCACGATACCAATCTGGTGACTATTGCAATATAAGATCTGAGAGCTGAATAGTACATTGAAAACATAAAGCTCACAAGGGTTTATGATTAGAAAGAAGTACAATACAAAAGTTGTAGTTCCCAACACACATTAAAAGTTGTGATGTCTTTGTTGGAAAGAAATGTGCCCAAATCCACTATGAAGATGTAGAAATATTATTAGATACACTATCCACTCGAAACGTAGGCTACTTCTCCAAAATCACCATGAGCGCACAGGTGTGTGGGAACCATAGTAACGACACTGCCTCAAATCGATGTTGATTACAACTTTAATTTCACCAAACGTGTCTGTACGCAGTGATCAACGCACACTCCATGACACATAGAAGAACCACTTTCTCACAACACTCTTCCACACCTCTCTTGCACAGTCTCCACAAGAACTCAATGCAACACTCAGTTCTCTTAAATTCTAATGAGACTAGATCCAGGGCTCCCTGAGGCTATGGACGACTTTAGTCACCTCATTATGCTCCCTCTTGAAGAAGGTCAAGGTCTCTAGGTTTTGTTCCGCATAGGAAAATATGTGGTTCTTCCACGAATATGATTGATTTAGCGCTCATTCCATGGAAGCGCTATGTATTCAACTTTACTTCTCTCAATAAATTCCACACATTTTCAATTCAAAAAATACTATATTTCATCGATCCATTACTAACCTCGATAGGATAGCACATGAAGGATATTAAATGAAACTCATATAATTTACCAGAGATAGAGAAGTGGAAAAAATTACCTTAAGCATAATGTATTCCTCTCATATATGTAATTTAATTTACAAAATAATGAAAATGATACAAATATAAAAACATGATGAACTTTGTCTCAAGATAGTGCATCTATCTTGGACACTTTGGTTGAGAGAATATCTCAACCACACACTAATATAAGAGCCTAACTAGTTGGAGAGAATATCTCAACGAAATGGACCTAATATGACCCCTAATTATGAGGAACAAACCCAATCTATAAAGGTATGATTAAATCCAAATTTCATGATAATAATTAATTTAACTATTTTGGACTTAGAATTGTTTTCATCACATGAGAGTGAGGCCAATAGAAATTACAATTCCACATCCCATGAAAATTTTTATGAGTTAACTAAGTTAGGAAGACTTATTTAGCTCACTTAATTTGATTTGAGGGTCAAACTGGAAGCATGTAGACTTCACTCTATCTTGAAAATTAAATTAGAAGGAATTTGTAATTCCACATCACATGACAACTTGTATGAGATAACTAAGTTAGGAAGACTTAGTTATCTTAGTCAATTTGATTTGACGGTCAAACTGGAGGCATGTAGAGTTCACTCTATGTTTTATGAGGTCCATTTGTAGTTTATTTTTAGTTTTAATTCTTTAACTTAATGATTTGAGTTAAAATCATTTTAACTAGTTCTAACTGATGAAGGAGCTAGTGATAGGTCTAGTGAATTAATATGATTTATTTCACATGCAGTGATAAATAAAATAACTGAATGTTTTCTATAAATAGGTGTTACATGTTAGTCCTGAGGAAGACCTAGTTGATATTGGAGTTAAAGGGAAATATAATATTAGCTGTATAATCATCAAAATTTTACCGGTGGTGCATGCAGTTTGAAGACACTACAATGAAAAGACCCTCTAGAGGATTTTTTTGAGGAACCCATTATAAAAATACCCTAGACATCTATTTCTAGCAGAGGTTACTAGATGAGGTTGGTGGGCGGGGGGTTTTTCATATGTTTTCCATTTTGTGCGCTTATCATCCAAAACCACACCGGTGCGCTCAACAAGAGAAAGCACCTGTATGCACAAAACATTAACACACTGGACACCGTGCGCTCCATACACACCCGCCTGGTACGTCGTATTACTATAGAGCACTGGCTTTATAACTCTTCCGCACCAGTGCATCAAAAAACACCATGCCAAAACAGAAACCGCCCGGTGGGGTATTAAGAAACTACACCAGTGTGCCTATAAAATCCCGTGAACCGGAACAGGGTTAAATTTAAAAAAAAAACAGCCAAAAAACTGCATTTTTCACTTTTCTCATTGTTGCAGAGCTCCCAAGCACTAGTTCAATTTATGTAATATTCCCAATTAGCCATGAGCTAGTTGGAATATTCAATTTTGTGTTTTTTCTTTGTTTAATGAATAAGATGACAATGGAGGTCCTTAATTCTCCTTATTAATGAATAAATCAATGCCAAATGCGAAAATCATAAATCTTGGCAGCTTAATTAAGCAACCCTAGGTGTGAAGGGGCTGGAACATTTTGATTGGGCCAACCTTGACCAAATCTACAACGTTGTCATGGAGGAGTGGCCATCAATGAAAGACATCGCAGTTTTAGATTGAGGTTCCTTGTGTGAAAGGAGTAATCTCATTGGATGTGGTTTAGGGTTTGCAAGGTCTTAATTTATAAAAGGAAGAGGATGGAGAAATTGTTAATTATGTATGTTGATATATGATATTTCTGAATATATGGTCTTTTTAGACAATATCTTTCTCTTGCTTTTTAGCTGAGATTGAATTTTGTTTAGCATTGGGTGTTCCTGATCGGGAATCCCACCTCTTTCCATTGAGTAGCTCTTGGGAGAGTTTGTACTACATTTTCAACTATCTGGCTTAGTTCCAAGCTTCTTCTTTCAACTAAAACATACATCCTGATGAGGGTTTGGTTGTTTTTGCAAGCTACACCAAGTGGAGGCTAGATCTTCGGATCTATGCCATTTCATTGCTCCTTTTCAGTGGAGGAGGTTTCCACTTCATTGGGAGGACAGTACTGAGGGGAATTGAGCTTATTTTCATATCTTGGCATCATGCCAACTATATATCCATCCCTATAGTTCATTTTACTTCCATATCTATGTTATTTCAGTAGGAGGAGTTGTAGGGTGGTTTGGTACACCATTTGGAGAGATGATTTTCTAGTGAAGGGGATATGCCTTTTTCTTTGAAGATCTATTAGAGGAGGCTATTATATTGCTCATATAATATCAAAAAAACTTTCCAGATCTGTATTTTTTAATGGATCTTTAGTCTTAGATCTCAGATCTACATCTTGCACTTGGTGTTTTGCTGGAAACCCCAAGGGGGGTCTTAAGAGGAGCTTGTATAGTGCTCAGATACGATGTAGATCTATCTTTTGAGGCAAATATCAACCCTATATATGATGTATAATATTTTTCTATAGCAGAGCTAATAAAATAACGCTGTAAGGATTTTCGAGCTTTTATATATAGTTGCAACACCTCATATTGAGGGATTTTGTTCATTGGAGTCTTGTATTTCCTGTTATGCATATTATGGCCCATTTCTTATGTACATTTTGTTATTTTCATAACATATGAAAGGTCTCCATATTGGCCTATTAAATTCTAGATGATGATCTGCAATATTGTTCAAGAATTTTGCACTATAATCCTCCTTGTCCTATTTGGGAATATTACAGTGGTATTGGAGCATAATCTTGGCACAACCTGTGCATTCTAAAATCCAATATGTCTTCTAAAGGAGGAGAGCCTCTTACTAATAGATAAAATAGGTATCAAAAGAGAAGAAACTGAAAATTTGATTATACAAATGATAATTAAGACAAGGGTAAAACCCCTTTATCTGGAGGAGAATATGAAGAGAAAGAGTTCCCAAAGATCCCTCTTACAGCTATGCAAGACATTGCTAGAGAGATCAAGGAGATGAGAAAGAATAGATTAAAGGAATCCCCTAAGGAATTTCATCATGAAGAAGGCTCTAGCATGTCTCATTACTGGAATGATCAACCAGAGCATCAACCACAAGTTTCCCAATGCTCTACTATGGCTAAATTTTTGGTTATGGGAAATGAAGAGTTTCAAGAGCAAGAATCCCTTGAAGACTATTTTATGGAGTATGAATATCAAAATCATATGTTCAAGGATCACTTTATTTTTCAGGATTTTTATCAAATAAAGGGTAATAGAAGACCAAGGCATCATCATAGAAGTGGTGGATTCATTTAGAATTATGATCAACACCATACTATGGGCATATTCTTTTTACCCAATTTTAATGGGTCATCCAAGTGTACTTCCAAATATTGGGTAGAAAAACTTGACATCTACTTTCACCTAAACAAACACTACAAGAAAAAAGCACATTGGTGAGGTTCATGCTCATGATGGACCTTTAAGGTCCGTCACCAATGTCACATATGGTGACGGTCCTTAAAAAACCGTCACTGTAAATGTATATAGTGATGGTCCTTTATGGTCCGGCACCAAAGACATTTTCAGTGACACTTTTGGTGAGGGTCATTAAAGGCCCATCACTAATTCTCTCTTTGGTGACACTTATAGTGATGAACTTTTAATGACCCTCACCAATGATCTTTTTGTTACTTTTGGTGACGGTCAAAAAATGTCAGTCATCATTGATCCTTAAAAAACCGTCACTATAAGTGTATATAGTGATGGTCCTTTATGGTCCGTCACCAAAGACATTTTCAATGACACTTGTGGTGAGGGTCATTAAAGGCCCATCACTAATTCTCTCTTTGGTGAAACTTCTAGTGACGAACTTTTAACGACCCTCACCAATGCTCTTTTTGTTACTTTTGGTGACGGTCAAAAAAATTCTGTCATCATTGATCATTCCAATGAGTTTTTGATGACGCTATGTGCTTGTTAATATATTTTTTGTCAAAAGATAACGATTTAATACCATTATTATGGAGTATTTTTTATAATATGTCCAAGGCCATAGTGGTTAGGGTCAGTCAATTTTTTTAGAAGTAATTAGTGTGTATCATTTCCCTCAAGTAATGACTAGTCGAATAGAGATTTCCTTGAGTCAACACATGATTCATATCTATTAAGTTTATTATCTAGCAAATTCCCTTTAGATAAAGTTTCACTATTGTGTGTAGGAAATATATTATTTAATACATAATCAAGCTTTGACAATTCTATTAATGAGAAATACCTAACAATCCTCAACAATCTGGGCACACCTTAAATTAATGGTTTGGTGCACACTAACATTTCTTAGCAGCCCACATGTCTTGGAACATCTTTGTACCTAGAACATTCTTGTGATGACACTGACGCCCAAGAACATGGTGGCATGCGCTAGCACAACATGGAAGTCTCCTAGCATGTGTTGGCATGTTGCATATAGTCCATAGAATGCCCTAGAACACCCTGGTTGAATGCATTGACCTACATTAGCACTTGGCACACAATGCCACTTGGCATGTATTGGGACCTATTATTAGTGTGCCTAGCATGCCCATTTTCAAAAAGATAAAGTCCTGACTTATTAAACCTCTTATTGGTTCTTCCTTTTGTTGCCTTGACACATATTGACATAACCTGGCACCCTGCGCAACGTCCTCAGCACTTAACATGTATTAGCATATCTTGGCACTATTAATTGGCACATGATATAATTAGCATACCCTGGAACTTCCAAGCACACTTTGGGAATTATTGATATGCCTTGATATTCCCTAGCATGCCTTACCAATGCTTAGCATACCTTGTCACTCCCTCCTTGGCATGACAACTAACACTCATTAACACTAGTCTTTGGCACACATTCCTCATAATCATTAAATTCCATGAATTTTTACCTAGTGCTCCCTTAATGTTTTTTTCCTAGTAATCCTCAACACTCATAAACATGCATTATCACTCTCTAGCACAACTTAGCACTCTTCAACATTCCCTTCCACTTCATAACATGCATAACACTAGTCCCTGACACATATTGGCGCTTGGCATGTGTTGGCACTTGGAAAGTCTTAGCATGTATGGAATACGTTGAGATGCCTTGGTATGATTTGGCATGGTTTAATATTAAATTTATTTGTGACGATCAATTGTTGAAATGTAGATGAGAAGCAACAAAGGATTACTTGGCATTTAGAATGCACTTGGCACCTATTTCTGCCTAATGTTGGTGTGCCTAGCATGCCCCTCTTAGAAAAGGTAAATTGATGACTTATTAACCCTCTTATGTGTTCATTTCCTTGTATTTTAACTTTTTTCTCCCTTTATTTGTCTTGACAATCCCTAACACGCATTGACACACCCTTGCACATCTTGGCATGCCTTATCGCTTGGCACATCTTAACATGTTTGACATGTATTCCCACTATCTGTCACATCAAGGGGGTGAAGAGAGATGTAGTCCTAAAGTAGGTCGAGTACGAGGGCCGAGTAAGGGTTGGTAAAGGGAGGTCATGATCATCCTCCAAGAGCAATATCATCATGTGAGGGTTCGAAAGAATGTTTCATACCTTAATGGTCGGTTTTCACTAGGAAGTAGGATGGCATATTGTTGGTTCTCTTCTGGCAGATCGAGCTTAAGAGAGGTTTCTCATGAGAATTTGGGCACGTGATTTCAATGGTGTCTTTGTGTGAAGGCCGCATAAAATTCTGAAATGTTGAAATTTTCAACAAGAAACAGTGAGATTGGAAACTAGAAAGGACAAAAAAAAATGCACCCACACTGGTGAGGAATTTTGATGCACCAGGAGTGAGGAATGTGGGGCGTCCAATTTATTTTTCCCTTAAATAAATTGAACAATAAATTGTAATTTCATCTCATAACAACTTGTGTCGGTTAATTAAGTCATGATGACCGAGTTAGCTCAATAAATTTGAGTTGAGGGTCTAAGATGAGGCATCTAGAGGGATTCTAATATTTTTGGGGTCCATTTGAAGTTGATGCATTAGTGGGGTGCAAGTGTAATTAACTCAATTAAATGAGTTAAAATCAGTTTAACTAGTTCTAACTAAGTGATGAGCTAGTGAGAGGTCTAGTGAATTAAATTAGATTTAATTCACAATGAGTGATAAACCATATAACTGATAATTCTCTATTAATAGTTGCATGCATGTCAGTTTCGAGGAATACCCAGTTGAGACAAAGGTTAAAGGGAACATAACTATTAGTTGTATTCAGAGAAAATTTCCCATGTGCAATTATAAAGTCATTGGGATGCCATGATGGATCGCGCAATCAAGGAAGACTGATTTTCCTAATTAACAAGGAGTTAATTCCCAAGGAATTGCATGAGCAAGGCAGGCTAAAGTAAGGATGAGAATTGGTAAGTACTAGACCGAGTTTTCCTAGATCAACGAGAGACAATTGACAGAGTGTTGGAGAATCTCATGAGAGATTAAGCATTAATGTATTATTTCGTGATTCCTTGACTTAATACACAATAGATATAGAGGGGTTTTGAGTAGTTTCTTTCCCCAAATACATCGTGTTTTTGTGCGATTGATAATTTATCTCTTACTTATATGTGATTGTGCAATCATGTTGTTTTTCCGCAAATTGTAGGAAGGATTCAGTATCTTGTTTTAGTAGATTACAAGATCAGATTGAATCTCGTTGGTTAGATTTTCTACATGGTATCAGAGCAGGATTTTTTTTGGCGGCGAGTTTGCAGAGAATATCTAAAGATTTTGGTGTAAAATTTTCAAAAAAAAAATAGAATATTTGGATTCCTTGCGAACAGCTACCCAAAAAAAAAAAAAAAATATCAGTCGAATCCGAGCTCGGATGAGGGAGATATCATCGATTTAAAATCAACTCTTTTTTCTAAAATTTTTGTAACATTGGGAAAATTACACTGTGTGCGATTCAAGAACCTATATGTACTTGAGGTACCAGATGCATGCAAATCTTTGAGGAGAAAGGCAGAAGTTAGAGACTTGGTGGTTTAGAGGGAGCATAAATTACCTCTCAACATGCATCCTCATGAGAAGCAGTCTCAGAAGGTTGTGGAGTAGCTGCCACAGTTGGAGAAGCAGAGAGGAGACCAAGTGGAAGTGTCCACTCAAGCAGAGACCTCCATGAGGGGGAAATTTCGAGCCAGATGGGAAGAGGGAGCAACCATACCTCGAGGTGTAAGGTGGGGTGATGTGTAGACATAATCCCAAGATCAGAAATTTAGGCAAGGTCCACTGAGATGGCATGTCTCATGGATTGAACCTCGCTACAAGGAGCCCACAGTACAACAATAGTATGAAGGATCAGTTAGATTGATGTAGTCAGATGTTAGCAAGACAGAAATCAGAGTGACATATGTCAAATACTGGAGCACAAATCAGAGTTAGCAACAGTTCAAATGGCATGGATTTAGATGTCAGCAGCAGTGCAGAGAATCCAGTACTAGATAGCTGCAGTAGCTAGTAGCAGTCGGAAGACTCTTATGACAAATGAATTATACTGATTCAGTTGTTCGGAGGCTATTCAGTTTCAGGATTTTCAGGTGCAAACAACACTAGAGAAGTGTAGCATGCGGAACATTCGAAAGGTACCAGATGGGGATAGATTGAATTCCTTTCTTGTTGAGAGGGAGTGTTGAAATTTGCAACTAGAAAAAGTGAAATTAGCAACTAGAAAGGACAAAAAAAAATGCACCCACACTGGTGAGGAATTTTGATGTACCAGGAGTGAGGAATGTGAGGCGTCTAATTTATTTTTCCCTTAAATAAATTGGACGATAAATTGTAATTTCGTCTCATAACAACTTGTGTCAATTAACTAAGTCATGATGATTGAGTTAGCTCAAGAAATTCGATTTAAGGTGATGGATGTGGATATTGGTGGCCACCCGCCTATTCCACTTGGGCCCTCGCCATTGTCTCTTTCAGTTTTTCAGTTTCCTTAATTATAGCGCAATTTGCTATTTTTGCTAGTTTTTCGGGTCCTGAACTTCTAGAGCCATTTTGAGGTCCCAAATGAAATTTTTTGGTCATGAAAGGCTTAGAGATTTCATATAAATCTCATTATCAGTTGTATTCCTCAGAGAGATATTTCTAACGAGGTATCATGTGCATCAAACGAAGATCATATGACCAAGTTATGACCCCGGGAAGTTGGTTGCCCAACTAACCCCAACGGGACCCATAAACTCCTAGTGTTACATCTCCTCGGGTTAGGCTTTTGGTTGTTTATGGTTTTACCTTATTTTTAAATAATAAAAATACCCTTCATCCTTATTGTAACACAGTTTAGAGGAACATAAATATTAGTTGTATTTATATAAAATTTCCCATGTGCAATTATAAAGTCATTGGGATGCCATGATGGATTGTGCAATCAAGGAAGGTTGATTTTCCTAATTAATATGGAGATAATTCCATAGGAATTGCGTGAGAAAGGCAGGCTGAAGGAAGGCTGATAATTGGCTAAGTGTTAGACCGATTTTTCCTAGATCAACTGGAGATAATTGGCAGAGTGCTGGAGAATCTCAACAAAGATTAAGTATTTTATTGTTTCATGATTCCTTAACTTAATACAAAATAGATATAGAGAGTTTTGATCAGTTTCTTCCCCAAATACATTTTGTGTTGTGCGATTGATAACTTGTTTCTCTTACTTATATGTGATTGTGTGATCGTGTTTTGTTTCCACAAATTGTAGGAAGGATTCAGTATCTTGTTTTAGTACATTACAAGATCATATTGAATCCCGTTGGTTAGATTTTCCACATGAAATAAAATAGATGGTTGATACCATCTTGCCTTGTGGTGGTTAGTAGGACACAAGGTCTGTGATAAAGACCAACAGAGGTCGATGCAGGCGTAATATTGACTGAGTTAACCCTAGTTTGAGGGTCGACATTGATATCTGAAGTTCATGTCAAGATTCAGTCATATAAATGCCCAGAATATATGGATCCATATGAGCTAGGTCGAGTCTCTTATGGAGGCAAGAGTCGTGTTTTTTCTATGTGTGGATAGGCTTTGTTCTACAACAATTAGAAGTACATAAGTATAATGCCCTAGTTAGGACAGTTTCCTAGCATGTTTAGTTCATAAGGTATGCCCTTAAGACTGTGACAAATTTGCATAGAAGAAGATGGGTTGTGACCGTTAGAGCAAGGTTTATTTCTGCAATAAAGACCACAGATATGGAAGATGGTTTGTAGAATCAGTATGTGTGGAGGCAAAAAATCCAAAAGAGGGTGGAACCTGAGCAGAAGATTGAGCATGCAGAAGAAATGTGCCATATGAAGAATGGATTGACATGTAGAGGAGTTGATTTTGGTGGAATTTCCATAGGGTTTTAGACAAAGATCTGAAGAAATCTATAAAAAATTAGTAAATGGACTGTTAGTGGCTGATTTTTGACCCTAGTTCAGTGATCTACATATTGTTAGAAGTATGATAAGAGGAGTAGTTCATATTTGTTCATAGATTGGACAACAAAGATCAAATTGTCGATACACAAGAACAGTGATCTTGATAGGACTCAAACCATTGTTAGGTGGTAGATTTGAAGAGCCTTAGATGAACACAATATTGTGAGTCCTAGATCAGTAAAAATAATTGACTGTGGTTGGGCAGATTGATGGTAATCCAAGTACAGTTGGAGGGTTGTTAGGTTACTGTCAAAGAAGAGCCCTGACTCTTGTTCTGGTGAAGGACAAAAAAATTGGTAGAAGGGTAGGTGTATAGGACCTAAGGATGTGCAGACTTTGAAGGACTAAAGTAACATTCAAGTGGGCCAACCAACTAGCCCTAGTTCACTATATTGTAGAGGATTGATTCAGTGAGAAGAAGGGAAGCCTCCATAGCCCTGTACTTCTCATCTTGGAGCTGTAGTATGGAAAAAGTGGGCATATCAAAGAGTTTTTCACAAATGGAATTGTGAACAACTTGTTACCACTTAAACTAGTAGTGGACCTAAAAGGGGTTCCTAAGAGGGCAACTGCTAGGACAAGGGAAGTGATGGAGGCTTAGCCCATTGTCACCATAGATAAGGCTCCTTGATCTTCACGGACTTTCATCGAAGGGTGGAGTCCCAGTAGTTTAGGAAGTCACTTGTAGATTATAGGTCAATGAATAGGTGAGAAGTGACCCTTGAAACCCTTTCCCTAAGATAAAATAAAGAGTGGGACTTTCTTTCCTTTTGATTAAGGGAATTTATCTTCTAGGGAGAGAGGAGGGGGATTGAAGGGTTGAGGGAGAAGAAAAAAACTTATGAAGTAAGTTCTCAATCCCTAAAATCATTTGGGAACTTGGATTCCCAGATGGTCCTTGATGAAAGGCCTTTGACATCAAATGGAACCACACGGGGCCAAGTGGACCTAGCCCAGGTTCGGGGATGGAATTTAGCAACCAATGATGTTCCTATCCTGGACAAGGTGAGGGGAAAGGATCAGACAAGAGTTTTTACTTCGATAGGTCAAATTGATCCTACTAGGTTCTATCCTTGGGAACACCTAGGCAAAAATTTATCCTAGAGCTAGGGTTTGAGGTATCCAGAGATTCCACCATCAGAATTGGCCCAAGTTCTAAGGAAAGTGAGGGCACCCAAAAACGCAGCTGCCTCTAGGAGATAGAATTTTTCCTCTAGCTAGATTCCTAGGAAATTGTTTCCCTAAGTGACCTAATGGGGCTAGACCTAGGGAATTGGAAAATTTCATAATCTAAGAAACCCTGATGCAGTATCTTGATTTACTTCTCCTACTTGAATTAAGTTACAATTTAGTTTCTGAAATATTCAATAAATTAGCGAAGTAAATAGTAAATACAAATAGCAACCTACACATACATATCAAATATTGAATAACATGCTCATAGACAAAGTGACACACTAATTTTCTGGATAACTGTCCCTAGAAAAAACCCAATGCGAGAAAAATGGTGCAGCTAGCTCTGGAGGGTTTTCATTATTATGCAGAATCTAAGTACAACAATCTTGGGCACAAAAAATGGTTCACCCAACAGAGAAATAAAACGGCAGCAATACACCACTCTGAATCCCTCTATGCCAACCTGACTGGCCTATGTCAGCCTCTGCGTTGCTCAATAAGGTCCTATGTCACACCTCAATGGCCTACACTACCCCTACGCTACCTTGACTGGGCTTGCGTCAGCCCTGCGTGGCTCCTGCTACCTCTGCGCTGCCCCTGCTGGGCTCTAGTTGGACTGCGTGGCTCCTGTTGCCCCTGCTGCTTTGGCTGGCTGGAATGCTTATGCAAAAAAAGCATAGGTAAGAAAGAAGGCACTGGCCAAAGGTAATGCATAATAGTCAGAAAATTTGAAGAAATGAAATGAAAATAGATCAATGTCCACAAATAAGTGAAATAGCTCAATGGGACTAGAGAGCAAAAGCTTTGACAACAGAAATAAGTGCTTATAGCATCAGCTAAGAGAACAGAGGGGACTAGTTCATGAGGTTAAAATGTTGTATAATTGTTGGCATAGGAAAACTGTAGAATTGTTAGAGTAAATCTTTGCAGGTACCATTAGTTGGTGATCATCGATAATCATTTCATTTCATCAAATACCCTGATGAATGGGCCTTACAAGCTATTTGTGTAGACAAACACCACAGAAGCTGTGTTATGGAAAAATATTCACACTATATTGAAGAAAACACCTACCAAATAAGGATGACATTTCAAATGGGGCAAGAAACAATAGAGAGATGGACATCGAAAAAGTTAAAATTCTAGGGCAACAGGAAAGAAACTAGGTAGCATGGTAGAAAACACAACAAATAAAATTATAAAAATGGAAAACCCTACAAATTAGCACCCATCCAAACATCACCACAAATTTTTCTTTAACTCTAAATCTCCAATTCATCAAATTATATCCTGTATTCAAACCTGATCCTCTCTATTATCCATTCTAAAGATAAGGCTGAGAACTTACTACAAAACCATCACCTACATGTAGTGATCTTATTCTGTGGCCAGACAACCTACTTTTGTGAAGACATGAAAAGGTAAACACTCTCTGCCAAGATTTTCCATATAGCCCAGGTTGAGCAACCACATATACATCACCAGTTTTTTTCTCTTCAGATTTGTAACTTAGAAGAGCTTTGTCTGACCACCTCCGGGTTGCTCCCAGAGTCACCCAGGCAAGCCCTCTCAGCATCATCCTCTTTCTCTAGTACCTAATTAGTAATTTAATTAACCATAACAGTTTCTTGATCATGCAGGTATTTCAAATATATTTCCAATAAACATAAAGCTTTCATGTTAAACAATCAGGTCAAAAGACTTTAGACTATGATTCAAATAATACAAAGAAACCTCACCAACACTCAAAGGACAAAACAAAGTCAAACCTCTATAAAGTATAAATAGATATTGGATAAACTTCATTCCACAAGAAAAATGTGCTTAACTAAAGAAAATTCTAATTACTGTGCTTTCAAGACAAATCTTTCAAGGGCAGTGATGTTATAAACATGCCCCTACAACTCGTGAACAATCAATGTGTATAAGTAGACCATCATAAGGCTCATTTTAAACATCATTATTATCATTTTATAGATCATTTTTATTAAATCAACAAGAAGCAAGGAACAATTGCATTCAATTCCACTGAAGCAAAGTATATGGCAGTTTCATATACTTATTATGAAGCTATCTAGATTTGCAACTTGATTTTAGAGTCAACCAATCGGTTGTTGAAGCCCAATATTGTCTCTTGTGAGAATCAAAGCTACATCAAGCTCTATGAAAATCCAATGTGTCATGACCATTTCAAACACATTGATATTCAATACAATTTCCTAAGATTCCAAGTTCATTAGGGAGTTGGTAGTGTTGGACCACATTATGACAAAGTTGCATATTGTTAATAGTTTGACAAAGCTCCTAACAAAGGGGAAGTTTGACAAGTTGGGGGAGAATCTTGGGTTATTGGAAAAAAAAAAATTCTCAAGAGTGTTAGATTACCTAGTTGGTTTGAGTTGGTCTCACCTCAACCTTGAGAAGTTGAGCAGCACCAGGATTGCAGAGTTAGATTGTGGTACACCAGTCATAAAGATTCTTAAATATAGCTAGAATGTGTGGCATCGCCTTTATTCACTTGGGAGTTGTTACTTGGCTCCTAGTTTTGATTTCAATTGGGGTTGCCCCCAAACTGAGATAATGGGTGGTACGTTTGCCAGTTACTGGCCCTTGTCCAGGATCTCCCCAAATATAGATTACTGCTACCTAGGTGACCTTAGGTCAAAGACCCAACCAAACTATCTGTAGCAATCAATGCGCTTGATAACTCAAGAGGATGAGGTAACCAGGTTCCCCTGTCCCTAGTTGGTGTATGGTGGGCTGGGTGGAGGAGGGACAAATGGTTGTCTTTCTGCTGATTGTTGCTCCTCCTGCACATACGGGATGACACGAGGTTCGTTTCCCGAAGACTGGGTGGGGGGATCCTCTTGATAGGACCGCTCGATGGTGTGCAAGGCATCCCTATATCGCTGGATTTCTGGGAAATGATAGGTATAGTTCCCATAGATGCTGCAGATAGCGCATGCGTGATTGGTACATAATGCTTTGCCTTTACCTTTGGTGGTAGGTTCCTTTTTACGGGAACGAGGCATCGCGATGTCTGTCTCGGAGCCAAGGAGTGGTTTTAATTCATCCAACTCTTGACAAATATGGGTAGGATGACCTATTATGTCGCATATGGTGCAGATTGGTGATTCCTATTGAATGGAAGGGGTCACCATCTTCTTTCCTCTCTTCTCAATTTTCCTAGCGGTGATCACCGGTTTTACAATGGGAATTTCTTTTGCAGGGGTGGTCTCAACTGTTTCTTGGACTGGTGAGGGCTCCTCGGACTGAGGGGCTTCAATCCTGTGGTAGTAACATGAGTGGCTCCTGTTTCGGAAGGGGGAACGAGGTACCAAACTAGGAAGGCCAATGGTATGTTGGGTAATACCAGTGTTGCCAAAACCTACTGGGAGATGAATCCAGCTGGGGGATAGAGGAAATGGGTTTGGGAGGCGACGTAGGCTAGAGAGGCTGTCGTGGCCAATGCCTCGGTGCCGTTACCGCTTGTGTCCGTGTCTTGACTAGCCTCGGTGTTTGACATGGACATCATGCATATCGGATCTCTTGTGACATCGGGTGATGCCTCAGGGATAATAGGAGGATCTCCTAGGAATGACCCTAGAATGGAGGATAGTTTGATTTGGACAGGGCCATATTCTTGGTACCATGAAATACCATCCAAGTTTGTATCTACATAGGGTAGAATTACATCCGTGTTGGTTAGGGGATGCTTCTCGCTGTGTGTCATCTTGTCTACAGTAATGATGTGGTCCTCATGGGGGAACATCATAATGCGGAAGACAGAGGAGGCTATGGCAGACATGGCATACATATAACTTCGTCCAAGGAGTATATTGTAATCCAAGTGAGTGTCCAAGACTTCAATGTCTATGTGGACTGACTTTCCAACTAAACAGACCGGGACATTTTGGTAGAGGCCAATGGGGGTCGAGGGACGACCATCATGTGCTCGAAGCGTGATAATTGAGGGTTTTAGTTCAGGAGAGCCTAACTTCTGCAAAAAAAATTTTGACATGATGCATGTGGATGCACCCTCGTCTATGACACATCGGTGGATAGTGATATTCTGCACCGACACTGGTATCTAGAAGGCGACCATGGAAGGAAGCTGAGGGGTGGCTTTTTCTAAGTCAAAAGCCATCAGGTGCATATCGTTAGGGTCGATAGCGCCTGACGCAGAAAGTAGGGCTTTCCGTTGTTTTGGGCATGATTGCAAGACTTCCAAAGCTGACATGGCAGCAGGAGATTGTGCTAAATCGTCCATGATGCTATAATTATGGGCCGCTTTGGAGTAGTTTCCTACTCGCCTATTAGGTCTCTTTGCCATCTTTGGCAATGGCTCTATAGGCATCTTTGAAATGGTCAAAGGTGCATTTGGCGCACTAGTACTTGCCCCTGACGTATTGGTGTCTGGTGGGGTGTCGTAGTTGCGATCCTGTGTTTGGAAAGACATTTCTTCTCCAGTCATGTAGATTTCATGGCTGCTTTTCCTGGAATTGTCTATATTTTGCTGGTGAGTGCTTACCATCCCTTGGTTGGGGAAAGGTTCTTGCATCACGGCTGGTTGCTGGGAAGATCCTCCTTGTCCTCGATTACTCTGTAGCTTTTTTAGCTCAGGGAGATCGGGACAGTGGTGAGTATAGTGCCCATACTCACCACATATCGAACATGAATGGTTTGTTTGAAGAGGTGGCCTTTTTCTCTGTCGTTGGGCATTGCTTGGCCCCTGGTTCTGATTCTAGTTGGAGTTACCTCCAGCCTGGGATCGCGGTGGGCACTGCTGGTTGCTGCGCCCCTGTCTAGGGTTCCCTTTTGGCTTATTTTTGGATTTTTTCTTTACCATGTTAGGAGAGTAGTTCTCTTGGTTATATTGGTGTGGTTGATTTTGGGACGGCTGCACAAAGTTCACCTATTTATTGTTTTGTGTAGGTGGGTCGTGTGTAGGGGATTGAGCATAATGTGGTCCTTGGTTTGCACCTGACTATTGGAGGGGATTTCTTCTGTCAGTGTTTCTTTTTGTGTACTGATTCCCCTGAGTCGGAGGATAAGGTCCTTCCTAGTGGTATGGTTGCTCCCTATTAGTCAAATTTTGTTGCGGCATATGATGACTTTGAAAATCGGGTTGAGGCACGTTCTGGGTATAACTATATGTGTAACCAGGGTTTTGACTGCTGCTGCTTAGGTAACCTTGGGTGATTGACCCATTAGCCCATCTGCAGATTTCGACGCGCTTGTCACTTCTTGATAAGTTTGCAGGTGCGGGGTGTTAGGCAGGATGTTATAAATGTATCATGATTGTGTATAAATCAGCTCAAGCTTTTGGGCTTTGCTGATTGCGTCCTCTTCGAATGTGGGATTTTTCTGTGCCACATCCTTTGAAATCTCTAACGTAAGAGTTTTCAAGAACAAGTCTAAGAGGACCTGGTTGTCGAGTTTCGCTTACATAAACTGTGACGTCACCTCCATTCATGGAGATGGTCCAAGATATGGACAGCAGGGGTTTGTCTAAAATGCGTCAGTAATTCCATTCCGGAATCATGGTGAATGGGTAACTAAAAATATGTTAGGAACGCGGTAGCGAGGGTGCTAAAGGTTCCATGTGAAGCTGAGGGTTGCTCCATGTACCATTTCGCGGCCACTCCTGTGAGAGTGCTTTGAAATAATCTCAATCGAATAGTGTCGTTAATGATACTATTCGATGAGCACCACAGGTGAAAGGTCATGACATGATTACTTGGGTCTTCTGCTTGCTTGCCTTCGAACTTTGGTATATCCAAAGGGAGCTTCATGGGCATGAGAGGCCATGTAGGATCATGTGCGATGGGGTCATTCGTTAGCTTGGTTAAATCAGGTAGATTCAATGAAGCTAAGAAAGGTGATTGAGAGGTTGACGCCATTGCAATGTGTGAAGACACAAAGTTCTAGTTAGAACGAGGGTTAGTCTTCGATGTACCCTGTTGTGTATTCAGCTGGCGTCCCGAATGGAACGCACTCCTCTACCCCCTAGGGGTTGTGGGAGGACTGGTATTTGGTGTGGTGTTGGGAGACCGACTAGGGTTCCCAACTACGGCTGCCCAAATATAACACAAACCAATGACGGTGGCAGTGTTCCGTCTTTGACGCATGAATGAAGAAAGACCTGGAACCCCTCCCGGTAATGGGGGGAGGTCCAAAAGACGCCTAGATCGACGAGGTTCCATTGGGACCTGTCAGGTGTCGCCCATAAGTTGTTTTGGAAAACTTTGAGAGGATAGATTCTACGATCAAAGCAAACTTCTTGTTACATACATAAAACAAAATAGATTTCCCTTTAAATTAATATATGTGATCAAGCAATCAAAAAAGTGGTTTTTGTTCGTTTGCGTATGATACTCAAAATCCTAGAAGACCTACGCATCCTCACACACTCAAAAGTAATTGGGCCTTAAGAATATTTCTTGCAAGTGCTGGCACAACATCCCGTAAGAGCTGGCGACGCCCCCAATCAGCCGAAGAGAATCCACCAAGGTAAGGGTAGAGGGTTTTAGCGCTTGCCTACACCGTCACCTATTGGGTAAAGGTTGCCCTAGTTTTTTGCCACTAAGAAACACCGTCCCACGTGAGCGTTCGAGTCTTGGGCTTCTTGGTAGTCAGCTAATAGTATCGAGTATCATCCGGGTCAGGTAGCCCTAACTAATACGACACCCACTATGCCTAAGCCTAACCCCCTCTGAAACGGGTCTCTGCATGCACTACCTAGCGTAACTTGTCACCCTCTCCTTAGCACACCTAGAGCTCATTGAAAATCCCAGTCACAAACTCTTATTCATTCATTCCCATGCATTTTTACCTAGTGCTCCCTTGTGTTTCCATAGCATTCATTAACACTCAGCACGTGTTGGTACACCCTAGCACCTAGGAAATCTTGGCCTGTCACCCTAGCCTCTAGCATGCCTTAACACAACCTAGGATACCTTGTCACTCCCTCCTTAGCACACCTGGAACTCACTGACACTTCCAATCACAAACTCTTATTATTTCATTTCCATGCATTTTGACGTAGTGCTCCCTTGTGTTTCCCTGAAGCTCCTAGTTAACACTTCCTTGCACACATTGGCACATCTTGGCCACATCCCACCCTAGAACTCTAGCATTCCTTAGCACTTCCAAGCATGCCTTGTCACTCCTCCTTAGCACACTTGGAACTAATTGAAACTCCTTGTCACACACTCTTATTGATTCATTTCCATGCATTATGATATAGCACTCCCTAACACTCCTTGGCACACATTGGAAAACCCTGGAACTTGTCACATCTTGGAATGCGTTCCTAGAACTCTATCATGCCTTGGAATTTCCTAGAATACCTTGTTACTCCCTCCTTAGCACACCTAGAACTTTATAACGCCCACTATCACACACTCTTATTCATTAATTTCCATGCAATTGAAACTAGTCCTCCATTTTGTTTCCCCGACACTCCCTAGCATGTGTTGGCACCAAACCCTAGCACCTATCACATATTGGAATGCCTAACATGCCTCAAAAATTTCTAGAATGTGTTAGCACTTCCTGGGATTCCATTCACACCTTGGCACTCCCTAGTTGTCATGCCCTCATATATAACCTTACTTTTTTTGCGACTTGGGAACCCAAGCAATTCATTGAAAAAATAGTGTTGTGTCTAGCACAAAGTCTCCCTTTGTCTTAAATTGCTTCGTCCATCCCCTTATCACAATCATAGGCTTGCCTCCTGCAAGTCCTATTATGAAATTCTCCTAACACACTTCGTCCATGGGAAACCTGGAATTCACTGACACTCCCTGAAAAACACTCTTATTCATTCGTTTCCATGCACTTTGAACTAGTCCTCCCTTGTGATGCCCTAAAACTCCAAAACACTTATTGTCATGCATTAACACTAACTAGCATGTGTTAGTGCACATTTTAATTCATTGGGACACCCTGGCACTCCTTAACTATCATGTCCTCATAACTACCCTTATTTTTCTTAGACTTCGGAACCCAACCAAGTCCTACCTCCACTACAACAACTTGACCAATTTCATTTACTACAACTAGAATTTGCCTTGTTTGCCTAAGAATGGCTTATAACTAATATTAGGCTACTCATGACCAATATTAACTCATCCCACTTAAAAAGTTACCAAGTCAAGGCTCATGTCCAATCGTGGCCATAAAACAACTGAGAAACACAGTTTATATCTTGACAAGCCATAACACATGGAACATCTAACAATCCCTTGGAACTATGTGGCACAGGTTAGCATCCCCTATATTCTTTGACATGCTTTGGAACTCCCTAACACACCCTACCATTCCCTGACATGCCCTGGAACTCTAGCATGCCTTGGCATTGCCTAACATATAACCTTGTCATTCCCTCCTTAACACAGTTGGAGCTCGCTAACACTCCCTATCACACACTCTATATTAGTTCATTTCCATGCATTTTGAACTAGTTATCCCTTATGTTTTCGTGGCACTCCTTAACACTCCCTTACACACAATGGAACACCCTGACACATGGCACATCTTGGCATGTTTCCCTGGCACTCTAGTATTCCTTAACACTACCTAACATACATTGTCATTCCCTCCTTAGCACACATATAATTTGTTAACAATCCCTGTCAAACACTCTTATTCATTCATTTCCATGCATTTGAAACTGTTGCTCCCTTGTTTTTCCCTGGCACTCCATAACACTCCCTGACATGCATTGGCACACCCTAGCACCTGGCACATCTTGGCATGTTTCCCTGGCCTCTAGCATACCTTGTCACTCCCTCCTTAGCACACCTGGAACTCACTGACACTTCCTATCACAATCTCTTAGTTGTTCATTTACATGCATTATTTTCACCTAGTGCCCCCTTGTGTGTCCTTATGATTCCCTAACACTTCATATCATGTGTTGGCACACCCTGACACCTGGCACATCTTGGCCACATGCCACCCTGGCACACTAGCATGACTTAACACTGCCTAGCATACCATGTCACTTCCTCCTTAGCACACCCGGAACTCACTGACACTTCCTATCACACACTCTTATTCATTCATTCCCATGCATTTTTACATATTTCTCCCTTGTGTTTCCCCAGAAATATCTAACACTCAACACACATTGGCACTTGGAACATCTTGGTATGCTTCCCTAACACTCTAGCATGCCTTGGAAATATCTAGCATATCTTGTCACTCCCTCCTTAGAAAACCTGGAACTCCATAGCATGCCCTATAAATCCCTAGCACATATTGGCTCTTGGCACTTAGTGGCACTTGAAAATTCCTGGCATGTGTTTGGATGCCATGGAATTCCTTGGCATGGTTTAAGATAAAATTTATTTGAGATCAATTATTCACAATTAAGAGAGAAGTAATAGAGGATGATTTGGCATTGAAGACATGCTAAAACTTGGCCCTTGGCATGTATTAGCACTAGTGTTGGTATGCCTAGCATGCCCCTCTTGAAAAGGTAAGGTCCTAAATTATTAACCCTCATATGTGTTCATTTATTTTCATTTTAACTTGGTGTTCCCTTTTGTTGCCTAACACTCCTTGAAACGCGTTCACATACCCTAACACCTGGCACATCTCGTCATGCCTTAACACATGGCATGTCTTGGCATGCCTGGCATGCATTGGCATGCATCTGGCACTATCTGGCACATGTTAGCACACTCTGGCACTTCTTGAAATGCCATAGCATTCCCTAGCATGCCTTGTCACTCCCCCCTTGGCACGCCTGACACTCGCTGACACTTCCCAACACACCCTCTTATTCATTCATTTCCATTCATTTTCAGTCGATGATTTATGTTTGATGGGGTGCATGTCTAGAAAGAGTTCCTTTAAGAGAATTAAAAAATAAATGGGCCAACAATGCTTATTTCATCTCTAAATTAAGTTGCAATATATTTCATGTAAAGGAGTATCTCAACCACATCTTCGATCCTATTGTGCATTTCATTGCACAATGACAAGATAATTATAGTTAAGTACAATATCACTAAGAAAAGAAAAGTGCATTATCAAGCAAAGGGAATTAAAGGGAAGAAATTTTCCCAAACGTATAGTGAGAAAATTGGCTTTACTTGGTGAATGTGCTCAATAACAAGATGAAGCATTGTGCTTAGTGAAGATTAAGGAAAAGACCTACACTTAGCATCGAGCATAAGAACTAGCGAAGAGTGTAGGGACAAGAAAAGCAACAAGTAAAGGACTTCACACTCTACAAAGGAAATGGCATGTTGACTATATGTCCAGTTGCTTGATGTCTCTATGTTGGACCTTAAAGAAGACATCTGAGGTGTTCAGTTGGAGTTCCCCAAGCTTAGTTTATGAATCTTGAAAAAATGAATAACCTAACCACCATGTAGAGGAGAATGGATTGCCATGCAAGGGGAAAAATAAACACCTTATATTTGATAATAATCTCACATAAGGAAATAGAAGTCAGACATTCAATCCATTCATTCGTCACATGTTAGAATAACTTAGCCCACTCACACTTCAAAATAAAATAATAAGCCTATAGCTACATATCAGCCACAATAGTGAAAAAGTATTAAGAAAGAAAATTATAGATAAAAGATGAATTAAACCATCACTAATCACATCATAACATAATGACATGTTAAATGTCCACACCATTAATTTTTCTTCATTTCTAACAACAATAAAAACCATATTAAGATGACATTTTTTTTTTTAAGGAAGTCACTTGTATTTCTCCATTTCTAACGACATTACAAACCATAGTAAAATGACACTGCATATTTTTAAGATGTCACTTGTATTTATTTTTATTTCTAACAACACTAGAAACCATAATAGGATCACATTAATTTGTAAGTCCATGAATAAACACCAAAAATTCCCATGTAACTAAAAAAGATATACAGCAACAACTTTATTCACAATGCAATTCCAAGTTCCTACACAACTTTATTCACGGTGCAATTCCAAATTCCTACAAACCAATTCCAAGGAGAGTTGAAATTTAAATGAGTTCATTTTCACTTCTAAGTTAAGCTACTCACAAATTTAATTTTGAATAGTGACCATCTAACCATCTACTATCTCTTTCTACCTTTTGTCGTACATTATTAATCGCTCTACGAAATTTAAATCAAGGTTGTTTAGTCAATCATTTAGTCAAATTTGTTTAATCAATATCAGGAAGGAATTAGGAGGGAAAACACAGATTTGAAAAACCAGGTATCAAGCACATCATATCTGATCATTGTGCAGATGAGCATCATGGAAATTCTCTGATCATTAAGCATATGAGCATAATTATCGTTCTCACTCGGGTGGATGCCATCTACAAGAATAATGAACCGGCAGGATGGCTTTGAGAAGAAATGAAACTAGCTAGTTGAAGAACCGAGAGCTGATCGGACCCATGAGGCGAGAACCTGATGTGTTCATGACTAGTCATAGGCAACTATTCGCTAGGATATTCCATGTTAATGTTGATGCTTTAGTCAGAGATATTGGCATGATTTTGGCACAACTAGGGGAAGGTTACATAGACAGACAGATTCAAAAAAAATTATCATTTTCATTTTTCCTCTCCCTTTGGTTCATCCATTACGATGATAAAGATTGATTTGGTTCCACCCAGGCAGCCAGTATGAAAAGTGCGACATTGCCAAACAGAGGGAGAATCGGATCTCTTACAAAGATGCCTTCATAAGACTTTATACCATTGTCAAGTCACTGATGCTGCTAAGTAGGTTAATAAACCCTACATTTCTCCTAGTTCGATCTTTAAAATCCCCAGGAAAAATGCTAAATTCTTTGGCTTTTTGGTATCAGAAAGTCGATGATGTCATGAAGTAGATAAACAGGGCAGTGGTCACGACCCTGAATGATGAAATTAGGCACAGTTAAGGCCAGATTTCATGAAGAGATTCCCAAGTTGCAGGAATTGGCTCAGAAAAAGGTCAGGATTAGCTATCCTTAATTTTATCCAAGTGCTTTCCAGGGCTTTCTCATGGTTTCGTAGATTTCCTTTTCAATTACTCGATTTGTTTGATATTCAGTAGCCTTTTCATTGTTGAATGCCATAGTTCCAGGCTGCTAAGTTTCGAGGCATTTTGGCACTTTGGATAAATGTGGCATTCCTTTATTTTAATTCCATTTTTTGTATGACCAGTGTTTTGCCAATCGGTAAGAGTCTTACAATATAGGAAAAAATATTAGATCAAATGTGATAGAAATTAGTTGAAAATTTCCCCACAGTTTCTAACACCTATTTAGAATGAATCATCAGAGCACAGATTAGGTATAACATTAGAAGAAATCTCCATAAACAATAAACACCACCACCCAAAGATAATTTTCATGGTGATGACTTATTATCTGGTTCGGTTTTATAGGTTAGTCTAATACCCCAATGCTTTAATGAAAGTCACACCAAGGTTCTAGTAGCCATAGGCAATGATCCTAAATTATCGCACCGGTATTCAAAAAATTCCCCACGGAATCTCACTTCCAAACACTCTAGCTGTCTGGAAAATTCACCATAAAGAAAAATAAAAAGAGAACATCTGAATGAACTAACATGTTGCTTCTAGTGAAACTTTGATCTTCAGCCATCTTATCTGAAGTGACAGCCTGATAAGAACCATCCACTTCATCAGATGAATCACTACTGTCTATTTCTTCGGATGAGTCAGATAATGATTGCTCTAACTCATCTCCAAAGCTACTCATTGGATTTTTCTTCACCTGGGTATCTATGAATTCAGAACCATCTTGAACGGAAGGAATAACTGGGATACTAATTGATTGAGATTGAGATCCAAAATTGGGATAGACAGAGAAGAAGGAAGAATAGAACTCTGCTACAGGCAGCTCACTTAGTAATCTTGGTATGCAGTGTAAGGTTCCATAAAAGAATGCATTGTTTAAGAGAATATTTTGTATGGTACACCCTTTACCCTCATTTGCTTTTTTTTTTTTCCTTAACGTGATTAACTTCTTTTTTTGTTCCTGTTGTGAAACTTAGATTGTAACCCAAAATTAGTGGGGTTGTTAGAGTGAAATTTAAATTTCCTAATTGGGCACTTGAGGTGCTGTGAAACTCCCAAAGGAGCAGTATGTGTAAAAAAATTTCTTTTCGTATTAAATTATTCTGAATTGTTTTTTCCAGCAACTGCAGTAATTGGATATAGGTATTAGAGATTTTATTTTTGCATTTATGGCAAGAGGTCATTGTCTAGGCATATGCATGCTAGATAATAAACATAACAGTAAAAAATTTGCACGAAAGAAAAATGAGAGAACCAAAAAAATAGCATTAACATCATTTTGAAAATCAAGATATATAGGTTCTTTGTGATCTCGATAACTCTTTAAACTTTCATTTTTACAAATATTTATCACCAAATTCTCCAAATCCATATTTGTACACTGATGCAATATTCTTTCCTCAATAGTACACTTCATTATCAACTGATATACAACATTGTTTTGTCTTGGCCTATACTTTGAGATCATGATTGAGCTCATCAAAGAAAAAAATGACTGAAATATAGATAATATTATATAATAACTGGAAAATTGATTCCATCCCCTCCCACTCCACTGCCTCAGTTAAAATAAGAAAAATAAAAATTTCGTTATCTGGGATACTGAAGTTCTTAATTGAATGTTGCTTTTCTAATGTTGAAGTGCTCCCATCCATTCAACAATATACAAAATATAATAAGTTCAAGAAGTCTTCTAGTATATCAAGCATCCATGTACACCTTGTTTTAATTGTGAAAGAACCTTATAATACCTGAAGCTATCTAGACACTCCAACTAGCATCTCAAATACATTTCTTATGAAATAAGTCACCTTTTCTTGTCCCAGGAAAAGATATGATTATTTACAATCTCGAAGGAGGGTAATTTCTGGAGTTATATATTTAAGTATTAGTTGTAATAGGATCTAGTAGGACTCATAAATCAAGAATTGTTGAGTAGCCGTATCTTGAAAATAAATCATGGCACCTTGCAAAACAACTACATGAAGCCTTCCATATAATGCTAAAATAACAGAAGAAAGTAATGATTTCAATTGCCATGAAATTTGTAGAGGAGGAGAATAAATGGAAACAAAATAATATTGTAATTTGTGATCATGTTCCTCCCATGTTCAAGCATAAATGAGAGTTTTGCAATAGCTACAATAGATGTAAGGCAGCGTAGAACAACTTTCTAGAGGTGCACGAGGTCTCCATTTTTATTGAAGTATCAATAAAAGGTGTATTTGCAGTTCCATAGTTTCCCAGACCTTCCCACCCTCCATTCGAATCCCTATAACATCCATGGAATTCATTGCCTTCTCATATGAGTCTTGTCATGGAATAGTCCTCAATTGAATAAGAAAGAATCCCACCTAAAAGAAACATAGTTGCTCCCAAAATGTATTCTAGGACCAAATCACGCACTCCTCTAGGGTTCTCTGACCACAAAACCACCTTGAATACAGACAAAAAAGTCCGCAAAAATATGCAAGTGAGGCAACAACTTGTCATGTTCCCTTGCTGGCCACTCCATCCAATTTGCTTGACAATGAAATTCCTATTTTCAAACCAGTGACCCAAATTTTGGCCTCTGTTAGGCAAGCCTGTTTCACTAAAAATGTCTTTTTTTTGGCTCCACTAATTTTCTATAACCAAACACTGTAGAAAAACTTGAGTTAATTTCTAAATGTGCCAAAACTCCTCAATGAAGTCTGAATGTTGGCCCAAGACTTGCCTGATGGATTCATATTTTACAACATAAGGCTTTAGCCAAGACTTGTCCAACCCTTGGAGCTTGTCATGATTATCTATTTCCAGCCACCTTATGGATTGTTAAGGTGGTTGGAAAACCTTAGCTCGAGGTCCTAAATGCTGACTTACTGAGTTATGCCAATGTGCATGAAATTTTTTTTTAAATGTGTATCCTTTCTGTTTTATGGAGGTGGTTTGATATTGTTGACAGTTGCAAGTTTTTCATGCCTTCTTTTATGGTTGTCTCCAAAACAATTTAATATTTGAAATGTGTGTTCTTGTATGCGCAATTTGATGGCATTATTCTTTCCATTTCTGCGAGTGAAACACCATTTTTTCTGATGAAGGGACCATGGATCTCTGTATCGTATATAACTGGCACAACAAGCAAACAAATGTGGTCCCTTTTTTGTTTAACAGAGCCATTTATTGGTTGGGACACACTTGCCAGGTCTCAAACTGGGTTATTGTTGTAATAAGCTCCCTACTTACCACTAGACTACCTGAAGGACTTGATGGCTTTTTTCCTTAATCTGAATACATCTTTTGATACATTCATGAAGTGCCTGCAAAATTTATTATGTTCCCAAAATGAAATACTAGTGTCAATTATTTACCATACTAGATATGATGTGGAGATAGTCTGAGCTACTGTTCTGTACAACATCGACCATTTTCCATTGCAATAAATTAAATGGGACCAGTAGCACAATTGGTGTCATTGTATGAAGCCCTTCTGAAAGAGCAGCCTTTTCTTGGAAGACTTGTTTGATATGTTAGTCGTGTTACTATGTAGTTTTGATTTTTTACTCTTGTGTAATTTGAAATAATTATATCTAGTTTGTTGGGCCTTCATTTTTTTTGGTAAGTTGGTAACTAACGAGTGCTTGCGTTGATACAGAGATTGGTGCAGATATTTTAGGTGGAATTTCTTATGCATTAAACTATTTTATTAATTTTGGTTTGGTGCAGACATTCTTTTATAGCTTATGCTCTGAAAATATTGAATATTACAAAGATTAAAATTCTCCCAAAAGCTTGACATAAATTAAAAGCCCATAAAAGCATGGATTCTCAATTAACTGGAAAAGTTGGTGAGGAGCTGGGTTCTATCCAGCCAAGAAGCACTTTATTTGGATTATAACCCACAAATTCATTTGAATGGTACCATCAGCTGAACTGGTGAATTCATAGTACATGTCAACAATGTAGTAGGCCTTGGCAATTGCAGCCTATCCTAATGAAAGAGGATGCATACATTTTTCCTATGTTTCTGTATAATTTCAAAATACTGCCCTTACTACCAAAATTTTTGGGAGACCATAAAGGTGCCAAGGCAAAGGAATATTTTTCGGGGAACCTTGCATAGCATTACCACTAATCATTACCTCTTCTAGAAGGCAAAGCTCATATATACAATTGATAAGTTTTCAGTGAAGTATCCAATCTATATTCTAAACTAAGGGAAATAAATTTATGTTACAAGTGTGCTTCAGTTCTCTCGGACTATCTATTTTTTCCTTCCTTGCGGTTCCTTGAAGAAGATTTCTGAGATATAAATGGAAATTGTCTCAACCCCTCAAGACGATGTTTCTTTTCATCGACATTTTCTGTTGGAAATTCTCCAATTGTCTGGAAATTTTTCTGCCTACTAAATTCTTTGGCCTGATAATTAATAGAGTGCTGACTATCAACACCAGTAAAAGAATGAATTTTAATTAGCCTTTGGTTTGGTGCTATATTTCTATTAATTTTCCTAACAGGAGGAGGGGTAGGAGAAGAATGCATTGCAATTTTACTTGGACCTGGAAAATCAGAACTGACTGTTGATTCCTTCGGTGATAATCTATGACTAGGACTGCTATAAAGCCTTGTTCCCTGAACATCAGATCCAATTTGTTTCATGGCTACAAACTCCTTATCCCTAACAGTTGTGCAATGTCTACCTGAGTCATCTTCCCAGTGCTCTTGCTGCCCATTCACATTCAATTTCTGATCCTGAAAATTTATTCGAGGACTGGATTTCTTCTTATGTAAATATGTTCCCAAAGGTGTTCTGTTTTTCAATTCATTTTCAATTTCTAAGAGGGAATGCTCATGTTTTCTTTGAAGTTCAATTAATTCCTTTTGATGTTTGACTGCTAACAATCACAACTCTTTGTTGGTAGAATATTCATCTTTATCAGATAAAATATTGACTGATGATGGTGATTGAGGATGGAGCATAGGTTTGTGGACTGAGCTAAGACTTTTAGAATCGGTAACAGGACTGAACCCTTTAGACAATCCATGTCTACAACTTTCTTCAAATTTACCTACATATCCTGTATTTTCTGGAGCTTTTGCAGGTTTTCTTGGAACTATGTCCTCTTTGTTACCAATACCTGAGGATATTAGACAAGATTGGGGATCTTCAAAATTTCTAATCCCCGAACCATATGATATTAAAGATCTAGCTGAAACTGGATCCTCTCCATTCACCCAATCATTATGAATAACATCTGATGATCCGCTTGAAATCATAGGACCCTCCTCTTCTACATATGAATAAAAATATGTTGCATTAACCTATAGTGTGACTTCTTCAAAGAGGCCATGCATGGCTGCACATTCAACTCGAGTACGAGGCACTATTTCTTATTTTTTGTCAACGTGGTAATGAGACCTCAGGTATTCCAATAGGGAACTCTGAGAAGTGATACTAGAGACATGATATTTATGAGTCCACCAACAAGTTTCACTTGTTTTGTTGGAGAATCATTATGCTCATAGAAGGAATGGTGATCATCTATTGCTACCCCTGCCTTCCAATCAGGTACCAAAGCCATTATTTCTTCATCAATCATTTATGCAATCTTTGTAACATCTTGATCAGCAAGGTCAAGCTTCGCAACCATTTCACTAGCCACATTCATGGCTGTATCTCCTTCCACATCAAATTGGAAATAGATATTACGAATGTGCCCTGCAAGATGTATCAAACTTGTGACATTAACACGGGTGAAAAAATAGACTAGGGACTAGTTGATAGAAACAACAATAGCAAGTAGTCTTACAATTTACTTTGTTAGCAACATCAGGCTTCAAAGCCTGCCAGTAGGTTCATGGTTTTCTAGTGAAATATAAGATTCATTACCTTCCTTCCTTTGATAGTGAAATCCATGTTGTGAGACATGCTGTCCTCTATAAATTATGAGGGAAAATGTACAACCTTCTGTTGTTTCTTGTTCTCATAGTGGACAGAAATCCCATTCTTACTGTAAGGATGAAACAAATGCATGCTTTGGAGTAATTTATGTTCACTATTTTGAAAGGCTTCAATGTTAGGTTCTCTCAATAACGGACCAAGTTCCCCCACATCATCTCTGCAGAAATATAATCTGGAAAAGGAGTACTCTAAGCCATGCTCATCAGTCTATAGAAATGGGTCCATTAAGAGATCTCTTGTAGGAAGCCTTCTGGAAATAGTGACCAAGCATTTCTCAACAAACTGTCTCACTTCAGGATCCTTCAGTTTGTACAGAGCTGCTGGATTTTTCCCCTGAGAATCAATTCGAGAACTGGAATTCAATTCCAAAATTCTTGTATAAAAAATAGCTAAGTAGGGTAGTCCGCAAGTTAGAACTCCAAGTGATAAGGAATGCTTGCTTTTGCCAGACTAGCAAAGAGTTCAAGTCTCACCGAGATCCAACAAATATATGTATTGTAATAGATTTCAACGACGAAATAACTTACAAATGATACTTTCTTGTAGATCTGAGCTGGGTTGGAGCATTCGCTGTAAGGATACTCAAGGGTGAGCATTTCCAATAGGCACATCCCAAATGCATAGATATCAACTAATTCTTTGTATTCCTCGTTGTACAGTTTAGGGGCCATGAATTTCGTAGTTCCTGCATAAAACCTTTCAAATGTTAGAAAGCCCCAAAAAGAATTGAAATCTATCTAGAATGGAAGGACGAGATTACATGTATTTAGTTTTACTGATAACGTTGTGAGCTGAATGATATTTACACAGAATTGCAGCCAGACCAAGGTCTCAAATCTTAACTTCCCCCTGATTCCCATTGACAAATATGTTGTCACACTACAAATCTCTATATTATGGGAGGATCATGGATGTGCAGGTATAGAAGCCCTCGCAAGATCTGATGAACCCAATTCTTCACAGCTCTTAATTCTACATGTTTGTGTTTTTGTCTATATGTGGAACCCCAAAAGAAGAACAAGAAATATGCCATTGAATATCTATACATCTAGCCAACAAATTCATTGAAGTTCACATAACTTCCAGTCTACTAATGAAGGGCTAGTGAAAATTACTGCCTAAGAGTACCAGATGTTAACATCTCTGTAATAAAGTTGATGCTCCTTGTCTTGGTATCGATCCATGATGAAAATAATTTGATGATATTCTTGTGCCTCGGGATTTTTCAGGAGATGGACCTCTGAATAAAGCCTCTCCAGATCCTCAGGCGATTGCAAAATATCATTCACTTTTACTTGGTTCCAGGCTACTTCAGTCCCCTCTATTTCATCAAAGGCTCTGTATCTGCATATGCATCAAAAAATCTATCATAATCAATATCAAAAGACCCAAATTTCATTACTCAAAGGTCTACATAGATCCAAAAACAAAATTTAGTTATAGAATAATTTGTTAGTTGAAGAAAACGATCACTGATCACAAACGTGTTTCTGGATGTAAACATAAACAAATTGTGATTACAAAAGATCTTTTGGGTGGATCCTAAACTAGATTTTGATTGCAGAAGAGTATGGGGGTGGAGGCATAAACAAATTTTGAACACATCCAAGCTTGTAGGTGGACGTATGCACCGGTTATTAGTTACAGAAGAGATTGTGTGCAGAAGCATAAGAAAAATTTGAAAACAGAATGCCTTTTAGGTGGAAGCATAAACACATTTTGCTTACAGAAGGGCTCGTGGATGGATCCAAAATAAATTTTTATTACAAAAGAACTTCTGGGTGGATCCATAAACAAGTTTTGATTAAAGAAGAGCTTGTGAGTGGAAGCATACACAAATTTTGTGTACACAAAGGTTTACACAGATGAAAAAAAAAACAAATTTTCATTGCTGAAAAATTTGTTGGGGAAGCCTAAATAAATTTTGATTACAGAAGATTTCGTAGGTTAAAATCATATAGTATTAGATGCTCCCTTGCCAAGCACCTCATTGTACTGCAAAACAACATAATATTATATCAACCAGGTCTGTAATACTCTCACACAAATACTCTATATATATGCACACATAACACAAAAATTGTTACAACATTCTACCCAATATAAGGATCACTTGTATAAGTAAATAGTAGGTTGGCCCAAAAGTTTGTTTACCTGGCCATAGCGACCACTAGGATCAACCTCCAGAAATTCTGACTCAGCCTCTTGTTGAATCTTGTAATACGGCATGATGGCAGTTGGTGCTGCTGCTAAGACTATATTCCTTGTTGGGAAAAATACTGAGAGGGGGGGGGGGTGAATCAGTATTTACTGCATATTCAAAACTTCTTACTTTTCATGCTCTAAAACCCATACGCTACTTTCCTTTATTAAACTCGCGTATATACACGGATATCCTTCATTCAACTCGCGTATTAGCAGAGATCTAAATATGCAGATATTTATTAACTTAGTTCTTTGCACTATTCAATCATCTGATGTTAAGTTAACAGTAAACATGTGTAGTAACAACAGAATAAACCATCACACAAAGCATCACACATGAACACCAGGATTTTTAGGTGGGAACCCAAGTCGGGATAAAACCACCGCTGCAGTTGCTCAGCCTTCAATATTTTATTATAGAGAAAACATCTTATAACATATGTGCTGGTGCAGACTCCTACCAGCATGCAGGCACCCACCTGCACTCGTTTACCAGCCTCTCCTGGAAGGGAGCTCCAACCCCCTGACTCGTTTACCAGCCTCTCCTAGAAGGGAGCTATGACCCCCTGCTCTCGTTTACCAGCCTCTCCTGGAAGGGAGCTACGACCCCCTGTTCTCGTTTACCAGCCTCACCTGGAAGGGAGCTACAACCCCCTGACTGAAGGCTACAACCCTCAGCACCACCAAGGACCACGTTTCATCAATTTTCACACTGGATCCAAAGCTTCCTTTAGGACACAACTTGCAGGCCATGTTTCATCATATTTTCAGACTGGACCCACTCCATATTTTTAAGCACAGTCAACCATGAAACAGATACATATAACTTACTCACAGATATCAGTAAACTAGCAGAACAGATCAGACATTTCTTACCACAGACTTCAGCAAGCCCTAGTTTTCATACGTGCTTTCCTTTCACTGATGTCACGTATATGCGCGCTTCCGTTCACACAAACCAGCGTATACCTCTGTACATATTATAGAGCTCATTTCATTGCGCATATGCACTTTCTCTTCAGCGAAGTCGCATATATACGTGCTTCCTCTGCGGCGAACTAGCGTATAGATTTTCAACCATTATAGAGAAGCATACTTCTTCAGATCAGATATTCAGTTCAGATTTACCCTTTTACTTCAGACAGAAGTTCGCCTCATCTCAGATCTAAGCCTTCCATAAATAGATCTAGCAGATACAAATACATTCCAGATCTAGATATTCCGCTTCATCATTTCTTCATAGGTGCATCATAGATTTAGATCTATTATCAAACCTTTACCCTTTCCATACAGATATACTTCACAGAGAAGTCTTCATTCAAGATCAGACATCTTGCTCCCACACTCATGATTTGCACAATGAATTTCTTCTCTTTATATAGGCTTACCCCTTTTTCAATACCATGAGCCCCTCTTTCAATACCATGAGCCCCTCTTTCAATACCATGAGCCAAAACAATACCATGAGCCCAAAACTACATTACTTCCGATGGTATTCCTGGACGGGGTCATTTAGACGAATCATTACCCAATACAATGGGTCAATACCATGGTGGTTACCCCTGGTTCTACACTTTTTGAGCGCTTTTGCCCATGCGCGACTTATCACATTCTTTCCCGCGTGCATACGCGACTTCCCCTAGACATATCCACGTATGCCTTGAGACATACTCTTTTCATCATACTTTGAGCACATTCTGAATTCATTTCTTCATTGCCTTCTGTACATACTGTAGATACATCATATTTTCTTCATCAAGAACATATTCTATCAAGCACAAACTTCATCAAGTAAGTTGTCATCATATTCATCAAGAGGGTTGCCATTTAAGGACAACACTCAGCATCATATTGCTAACAAACATCATTTCATATCAGATTTACATCATTTACCAAGTCCATCAAGTCAAGAATAACTTCAACAGGTGTATTTCCATCAAGGAAAACACATGCCAACAATCTCATGTCTTCATCTTCATTCAGTGGGTTGCCATCAAGGACAACACTCTGCATCATATTGCCAACAATCTCCCCCTTTGGACTTGATGGCAACCATGATGGTGTTCGGTTACCACAACAGATAGGTACATTAAGAATACAATGACACCATGTCATTCTCCCCATTCTTTGACACCATTCTTCATTCAAACACCATGTCACTCTCCCCCTTTGACATCAAGGGCAAAGGGCGGATCAAAAACCAACATACTCTCCCCATTTTCTCCTCATGTGGAAGAGGCGTTCTGCAGATCTGATGTATACTGAAGTGACCAGGCTTCCCCTGAGTTCATGCTGGATCTTCAAACATAATTTTCAATGAAGTACATGACTCTATGAACTTCCTATCACCAAAGACTCATACTTACATCAAATATCCAACCAAGTGGATTTACATATGAGACTCAAGTACCCAACCAAGTGGGTTTACACATTTCAACTCAGCTACCCAACCAAGTGGGTTTACAATATTTGACTCAGCTACCCAACCAAGTGGGTTTACATTTTGACAAGTCCTTAAATGACTGAATATTACAATTTTACAACATGGGTCTCAAACAGACCTTTTCATCAAAATACAAAAATGACCATTTATAACCAAGACCAGAAAAACCTCAAGAGAGATCATATATCAGATCCACCATAATGCCAACAATGCATTATACTCAGCAAGACTAGGGCTCCCCCTGAAAAATGTGCATCCGAACATCCTTTCCATATGACTAAGGCTCCCCCTTAGTTTGTACATCCTGAACACTTTCAACCAACAAATCATCAAGGCATCTTTATCACAACATGAGAAATAGAATTATACAAACTGGAACACCACCAGAGATACCAAATAGTATCAGAGATACCAAACAGCACTGCAGTTGTGCTAAAGAGAGCTAACTCCAAATATAAATTTGTCAGTAATCAGACATGCACAGTTTTCTGTGCATTAACCTGCGTATATACGTGACTGTGTTTCAGGAAACCCGCGTATCCAATACCATCTTCTATATTTTAACCAGATCTTATCCTCTTGTGAGAAAAAGACAATGTTCAGCTTCTTTCTGGGATATTTGAATGCTTCCCTGGACTACAGATAGATAGAACAGTGTAGTTGTGTCTTTAAGCGTCATCCAAGCCTTCAGATTCTTTGCAGCATCAATACAATCTTTCCAAGAGAGATTAGCATACCAGAACAACATCTTCAAATATGTGTCAAGCAATCATCCATGTGGTCCAATATCATCAAGATCTTCAAGATTTAACATGAAGTAACATATGTAGGAAAAAGATCTCTACCATAGTAACAAGTCATCATCATTTGAGCATGTGTATCACAAAAAAACAAAGAATAAGCAGTCATATTGCCAACAATGCAATCATTAGTATTCAACCTGCTGCTCCCCCTGAACCAGTGCTCCTCCTTAACTTGTGCAACCTGAATATCTTTATCAGCAAGTCATCAGCAACAATCTCTGCATGATCTGTCCTTATCTCTGAATTAAAAGACTTTCATCTCAGCAATGAATACTCTTCATCAACAAGCAAACAGGAATCCATAATCTTCAACTTAAGTAACCAAGTATCATATCATCATTATTTAGAACTGAGAAACTAAGCTCATACAGAGTCAATAATATAGTTATTAACAATCAAACCGATGCTCCCCCTGAACCTCTGCTCCAGATCTTAAGCTATCATACAAATTCTCTTATCATCAATGCATACACAACTGTGTCTGTTGCAACTTGCGTGTATACGCGACTTTTGTTAATAGAACCCGCGTATGGAAAGTGAATTATAGAAATTTTTCACATTCCTTCATCTCCCCTTGAACTTGTCCTTCCTGTACCTGTCTTCTTCATATCAGATGTTCTGTCAGAAATACATATAACCAGAATAATCAAATCAACCATGAGAATCATCATACATCGCTCCCCCTATGACGATACATAACTAAGCTCCATAATGTATCTCACATCACTTCTGCAGTCATTAAGAGAAGTAAGCTTCAGAAGCTGATGACTGCAGTAGGGTTAGAATTCACTTCGTTTCTGATTGGTCCTCCTTCTCTTTCCAAATTTGCTTGAACTTCCTAACTGTGTGCTGAAAATTTTCCACTTTCTCAGATCTGTTCAACCTGCATTCATTTTCTACATGTCCATACTTGTTACAAGAATAACATCTCATGTGTCCAGAGAAATAAGCATAAGAATCATAATGAGTGTTTCTAGTCTTCCTCCTTTTACAATCAGCTGCTTTATGTCCATACTTGTTACATGAAAAACAATATCCCTTGAAGAAACCAGAGTACCTTTCTATGTAGGAACTGTTTGTTTGAGGCTGAAATGATCTGCTCCTGCAATTTGCTGCAACATGCCCATAATTATGACATTTAAAGAATTCAACATTATTGATTGATTTCCTTTGAGATTTCATCATTGTTGGTTGACCTTTTGTCTCTTTCAATACTTCAGGTTTTGCATTGTCATTCTCTGAATTTTTAGCACTTCCTTGTGAGCTAGATTCTCCTTTAACATTTTCATGGAAACCAAGACCAATTTTGATAGCAGGAGACCTTTGATTACTCAGAATATTGTCCAAGATATTAGTACTATCTTGAAACTTCAAAAGTTTAACCTTTTCTTCTAATTTACCTTTGAGAATGTTTACCTCAACCTCCAAGGCTTGACGTTGCTTTGTCATGCTTTCTTCTTTCCTTCTTCCATCTTCTACTTGATCCTTCAGATTTAGAATATCTTCTTTCAACCAATTCTCATTTTCTTCACATGTTTGTTGCAACTCTTCATTCTTCTTATTTGATTTTTCCAGATCTTCTTTGAGAGAGATGATTTCTGCTTCAAGACCTTCCTTTTCAAATGGTTGTAGAGGTTCCTCATTCTTCTTACTTGGTGCTTCAAGATCTGCTTGCAGAGAGATGATTGCAGCTTCAAGTCCTTCATTCTTCTTGCTTGATTTTTCGAGATCTGCATTTAGATCGTTGATTTCTGCTTCTAGTTATTTAATTCGATTGGATGCATATGTATGAAACCTTTGATACTTGTCCACCTGTCCACTCAGCATTTCTATTTGATATTTCATTTGAGAGATCATCTCTTTGTAGATAGAATCTTTCTTATCAACTTCCTTTTGTTGTTCTTCAACTTTGATCTTGATAGCTTCTTCTAGATCCACAGTTTTACTTTCAGATTCATCTTCTTTAATTTTTTCTATACAGGTTTTCTGAGACATCTCCTTGCTTCGAGTAGCCTTCTCATTTTTCCTCTTTGCCATGAGCACTTGTAGAGCTTGGTCAGAATCTTCTAGATCCATACTGTCACTTTTACTAACATAGCCTTTGCACATACAGTTAAGTAAAATACAAGAACAACGATCAGTACCTGTTTCATCTCCTTCAATTTCTGCTATACATGATTTCTGAGATATCTTCTTGTTTCGAGTAGCCTTATTCTTTTGCTTCTTTGCCATGAGTACTTTCAAATCATGGTCAGAATCTCCTTCATCTTCACTGGACACTTCATCATCATCTTCTTTTGCATAATAACTCTTCTTCTTTTCAAATTGTTTCCCTTTACCATGTTTTTCTCTATAAGGACATTTAGCAGCATAATGACCAACTTTTCCACACTCAAAGCATTTGAAAGGAAGCTTACCTTTGAATCTTCCAGTTCCTAGTTGGAGTTTTCTCATGAAATTCACTTCTTCTTCATCAGATATATAGCTGGATTCTTTGACAAATTCCTTTTCTTTTCCTCTTGCAGATACCTTAAAAGCAATTTCTCTGACTTGAGAAGGACCTCCTTGTCTCATTTCAAAAGCAGTCAGAATACCATGTAATTGAACAATAGTAAGAGTTTGCAGATCTTGCCTTTCTTCAATAGCTGAAACTTTAGAGTCAAATTTTGAAGTCAAGGATCTTAAGACTTTTTCAACCAAAGTAGTATCAGTTATGGTTTCACCCAAATTTCTCATTCTATTTACAATATCATCCAGATGTAAGAAGAATTGGGCAATACTCTCATCACTATGCATCTTCAAATTTTCATATTCAATTCTAAGAGTTTGGAGTTTTGCACTTTTTAGCTTTGTGTCTCCTTCATAGCTTAGAATGATTTTGTCCCATATTTCTTTTTCTGAATGTAGCTGCATCACTTTAGCAAATTCTGATTCAGACATGCTTCCTAATAAGACATTTACTGCTTTTGCATTGATTTCATACTTCTTCCTTTCTGCTGCATCAGTAGGAATACTTGCCGGGTATTGGTAACCTTCTTCCACGATTGCCCATACATCTGCACCAAGACTTTGCAGATATGCTTTTGTTTGTACCTTCCAGAATATCAGATTGCTTCCATTGAATAGAGGTGGTTTTATAGACATCACTCCTTCTTGACTTCCCATTGCGATGGATCTCCTTCAAGCGATCAAGCTTTTGTAGAAGAACTTGGCTTTGATACCAATTGTTGGGAAAAATACTGAGAGGGGGAGGTGAATCAGTATTTACTGCATATTCAAAACTTTTTACTTTTCATGCTCTAAAACCCATATGCTACTTTCCTTTAGTAAAATCGCGTATATACGTGGATATCCTTCATTCAACTCGCGTATTAGCAGAGATCTAAATATGCAGATATTTATTAACTTAGTTCTTTGCACTATTCAATCATCTGATGTTAAGTTAACAGTAAACATGTGTAGTAACAACAGAATAAACCATCACACAAAGCATCACACATGAACACCAGGATTTTTAGGCGAAAACCCAAGTCGGGAGAAAACCACCGCTGCAGTTGCTCAGCCTTCAATATTTTATTATAGAGAAAACATCTTACAACATATGTGCTGGTGGAGACTCCTACCAGCACGCAGGCACCCACCTGCGCTCGTTTACTGACCTCTCTGGAAAGGGCAGGCACCCACCACCGCTCGTTTACCAGCCTCTCTGCGGGAAGGGGAGCCTCGACCCCCTGCTCTCGTTTACCAGCCTCTCCTGGAAGGGAGCTACGACCCCCTGCTCTCGTTTACCAGCCTCACCTGGAAGGGAGCTACAACCCCCTGACTGAAGGCTACAACCCTCAGCACCACCAAGGACAACGTTTCATCAATTTTCACACTGGATGCAAAGCCTCCTTTAGGACACAACTTGCAGGCCACGTTTCATCATATTTTCAGACTGGACCCACTCCATACTTTTAAGCACAGTCAACCATGAAACAGATACATATAAATTACAGACAGATATCAGTAAACCACCAGAACAGATCAGACATTTCTTACCACAGACTTCAGCAAGCCCTAGTTTTCATACGCGCTTTCCTTTCACTGATGTCGCGTATATACACGCTTCCATTCACACAAACCAGCGTATACCTATGTACATATTACATAGCTCATTTCATTGCGCATACGCGCTTTCTCTTCAGCGAAGTCGCGTATATACGCGCTTCCTCTGCGGTGAACTAGCGTATAGATTTTCAACCATTATAGAGTAGCATACTTCTTCAGATCAGATATTCAGTTCAGATTTACCCTTTTACTTCAGACAGATGTTCGCCTCATCTCAGATCTAAGCCTTCCATAAATAGATCTAGCAGATACAAATACATTCCAGATCTAGATATTCCGCTTCATCATTTCTTCATAGGTGCATCATAGATTTAGATATATTATCAAACCTTTACCCTTTCCATACAGATATACTTCATAGAGAAGTCTTCATTCAAGATCATACATCTTGCTCCCACACTCATGATTTGCACAATGAATTTCTTCTCTTTATATAGGCTTACCCCTTTTTCAATACCATGAGCCCCTTTTTCAATACCATGAGCCAAAACTATACCATGAGCCCAAAACTACATTACTTCCGATGGTATTCCTGGACGGGGTCATTTAGACGAATCATTACCCAATACAATGGGTCAATACCATGGTGGTTACCCCTGGTTTTGCACTTTTTGAGCGCTTTTTCCCATACGCGACTTATCACATTCTTTCCCGCGTGCATACGCAACTTCCCCTAGACATATCCACGTATGCCTTGATAAATACTCTTTTCGTCATACTTTGAGCACATTCTGAATTCCTTTCTTCATTGCCTTCTGTACATACTGTAGATACATCATATTTTCTTCATCAAGAACATATTCTATCAAGCACAAACTTCATCAAGTAATTTGTCATCATCTTCATCAAGAGGGTTTCCATTTAAGGACAACACTCAGCATCATATTGCTAACAAACATCATTTCATATCAGATTTACATCATTTACCAAGTCCATCAAGTCAAGAATAACTTCAACAGGTGTATTGCCATCAAGGACAACACATGCCAACAATCTCATGTCTTCATCTTCATTCAGTGGGTTGCCATCAAGGACAACACTATGCATCATATTGCCAACATTCCTAATGTATGAGAGCTGCAGAAGTTGTTTTATAAATAGGAATTAAATGATTAGATCTAGGGCCATCCTTGGTAATTTTCATACTCTGAAGACAACCCACCTACACATTAAATCAATCCCCACAAACATCCAGCCATCCAGTCATCTGGGGTCCAATTGGTATTTTTGGAATCTGGATTTTCTCAAAAATCATGTGAGGGGCGTTCCGTACTAGTAAAAAGAGGCAAAATTACTAAAATTAAAGTGGTCCCCCATCGTCATCACCATTTGCTGCTGGTGCTCACTGGTTGGTTTTTTTTTTGTGCAATCAAACAACAAACTCCCAACTCATTTAATGAATGTGATGCAACAACGACAAAGACTATTATTGTTCTATCATATCATGTGGATGGAGATGAATATTGGGAAATGGCATTACCTATGCCTTTGCCTTAGCCATAGCCTTCATAATTATTGGTGTATGCTATAAAAAGAAACAAGAATTTAATATTAAATCAATAATACCATCTTCTTAGCATCAAGGAGGGTCTTCTAGTGCTCAAATGTTGGACTTATCCTTGAGATTTTCAAAGCATCCTCAATTATTCATGTAGTAGTAGGTATTGCTCCATCCTTCTTCTTGTTATTTGGTGCTTTGTGCTTGGGTTTGCCTCACCATCACGGTTAATGTGACTCCCAAAGGCATAACACCTAACATCATCTCTTACATCCAATACCACGTGGCTTGCCAGACTTTGTTCTCACATGTTGTCTTCACCAACCCAGCTCATGTTCATCTTTCCTCCTTCCTGTTTAAAAATGACTGTAATTCCTCCTCCCTCCCTTTAAAATGTTGTGTAGGCATGAGTTTAGGACAAAGAGAACACCCCATGTTCATGGACCTTGAGTGGAAAAGCTACCTCAAGGTAAAGTAGTTTTCACTTAATTGTTACTTGAAGGTTATCAAGGATAGTATGCAACAGGGTCAAGGTTATTGTAACACTATCATATCTCTATCATATCTCTTTCCTTGATACAGAGGAAAACATGATTATTGTGATTAGAGAATATTCTATAACTCTATCTTGAAGGTACAGTACCCCTTCATAAATTACAGCTCCAGATTGTTTTTTGTCAAAGGACATGAATCCACAACAAAATCTCTCCTTCAACTCTGCAACAAAGAAATTTCTCAGACTGCTAGAAAGTGCCTTAGGACTGTGTTGATTATAATGGTTGATATTACTTCAACAAGATATAGAGGTCATCCAGATAGAGCAGCTCAATCCAAATTAGAATCTTAGTTATTACGATATTGAGGATTATAATAAATTCTTTTAGAAATGTTATGTAAACTTATATTTGATGCTTCAAATATGATTCTATCCATGAGATGTATGCCTTAATCTTTACTGTATGAACGTGAGACCTTTTCAGAAAAACAACTACAGGTTATCATGAACTAGGTGAGTCATGATTTCAGGTCATACTTCAATTAAGGCTCTAAATAAAATACTTAGTAAAATCCTCAACTAAGTTTGCCTCAGATCTGGCTATAGATACAAATCTTTAACTTCACAAAATGAGTGCGATAAGCTTCCCGTAAGACTGATCTTTTATAGAAATCTCTCTTCATGACAATATTGTTGTCCTTCTGAAAGGAGGATGAAGAGAATTTAAGCAATGGGAATTGGATTTACCTTGTGTTGCCTTACACAACTCTTGTGTAACATCTGAGCCCTAATACAAGGTCGAAGACATGCCAGCATAAATCTGCTAAGATTATTTTCGATCAGCCTAGCAGAATGTGACCAAACATCAAGTTATAGAGATGTGCATAGTGAATATTAATCTCACTGCAACAGTTGATAGGAACTCTATGGCTCATATATAATTTCAGAAATATCTTTGACATGAACCTGCAACAGAAATTTCGAGCGAGATACCATCTCCCAAAACAAATTCAACTCAAAGAAATTTCAAAAATTTTGACCTTAAATTAAGTGAAATAATGTACCAGAACTTCCTGGCTGTAGACATGCAGTTGAGGCTATAGATATAATTCATCTGATGCCTATTATTTTGACAGAGAGCTTGGTCATTGATCTTTAGTGATCCTCTATTCTTGCTAGGATCTGCAACTTATACTTTTGCAATACGAATCTGCAAGAGTGCCTTGCAAGAAGGTCATAGAGAATTGTCATCGAACATCTAGTGATTTCTCTTTCTCTTTCCTTGGCTTGACCTGAACCTGGAACTGATACCATGTTAATTTAATTAACATGTTCTTTGCTTAGGAATATTACTTCAATGTTCCATATAAGCCCATATTCCATTCCATTAAATTTGAATTAGCAATCACATAGACCATTATCACATTGATAGTAATTGATGAAAGAACATAAACCTTAGATGTAGAAGACAAGCTAGGACAAGAGAACACCAGAGATTGGATAATGTCAGGGAAAAACCCCAAGATGGGAAAACCTTTTGATCAATTCTTCTTATTATTATATCACATGTTCAATAGAGAGAGAGAGAGAGAGAGAGAGAGAGAGATTACAATAGTATAAGTCAAAATTGACTTGTTGAATCACTGTTCAAAATAGCATTGAGAAGTATGCAATAATGATTGATGTAGCTTGCTTCCTGGTAAGGGTTTCGAATAGCCCCCAGTGCCTTTGTAACATTTCCACTAAGTTGCATGGTAGAAATAATGTCAAGAACCTTTTGTATAACTTCTTTAGCGCCAACTACGAACAAAAGAAACAAACAATATTTATAACGACCTGCTAATGGTTATAAAAACATTTTTGAATTCTATTCTTGATTCTTTGAGTCTACACGCTAATATTTATAACCAAATCAAATTATAATTTTATCCTTCCCATTTCGTTGTTACTCTTTCAAGATGATATTTGGGGGGTATTTAATGTTCGTGGGCTTTTGTGGGGGTCAAGCGGCCGATAGCTCCCTGTGCCTGCAAGGTGAGTCGAGGGCAAAGCCTTTTTCTTTTTTTCTGTCATGAATTTTCCACTGATTCCCCATGGTATCAGTGAATCAATCCCCACTCCACAATAAATATATTAATGTAATCAAATCACCTAATTTCCCCTCCTTATTTGATGGAAGACATTAAATTTCTCATTTTCTCTTTCTTAAGCCCCTACTTATTCTCTTCAAAATGAGTGTAAAAGTCCCAAAAATCAGATTTTGTAAGTGGTTCTTCCTTGATTGGTTTGGTATGGAATCGGCCAATTCAGACTGGCTCCGTGCTGAAGTGGCTGGTTTTAATATTGAACTGACTGTTGTGGTATAGAACTGGTCCTTGAATGAGTTTGATACCCAGTTTGGTGATATATTTTCTTGTTATAAGTGTTATGCAATATACATTTAGCAGCATCTAAGTTGAAAGATATCAAGAAATAGGTATGCATTTCTAAAATGGAAGTCCACTGGAAATATGATCCCCCAACATTTTGGAAATGGGAAACAAGATATATACACACATACATATACAATGTGATATTTTATAAATAACACATTATATGAAAATTGGAAAGAAAGCATAATGAATAAATGAGCAAACATATATAAATTCCAATCATAAATGTCAAGCAATTTTCCACCATCCCTTATGTTTGGATCCTCATCTTTAGTATCATCCTTTGCCTCCACTGCAATCCTCAAGGGATATCAGTCAACACCTCCCAATTTTAATGAAACTATCTAATCTAGGCTTTAAAATGTGGTAAAAAAAACTTAACATGCTTTATCAATGGTTTTTGCTTGAGTGAAGGGTACATTTTTTCTAAGGCCCCAACAGAGGAGTCCAAGAATTAATATCACTAACATCAAGGTACACAAAGGGCTTGGTGCTCTTGATTAAATTCCAATACCTTACCCTTAAACGTGATAGAATCTAATGAGAATGGTGCAATCCTACCAATCTTGAAATCGTGAAAAATGTTGATTTTAAATGGTACAGGAAATTCTACTTTCTCCAAGGCTTGGTGCTCTTGATTAAATTCCAATCCCATACCCTTATACAAAATAGAATCTAATGAAAATGTTGCAATCCTACCAATCCTGAAATCCTGAAAACTATTGAATTTTAAATGAGGTAGGAAATTCTACTTCTCCAAGGCTTGGTTCTCTTGATTAAATTCCAATCCCATACCCTAATACACGATAGTATCTAATGAAAATGTTGCAATCGTACCAATGATGAAATCTTGAAAACTATTGAATTTTAAATGGGATAATAAATTCTACTTTCTTCAGACAAAATCTGGTGAGGTTGGAATCACTCTTAGACATCTTGAAACAATTAATCATAATGTTTTAAGATTTCCTTTTTTTTCCTTTAAAAAGAAAGATAAAGGAAATTCTAAAACATTACCATTAATTGCTAGCATTTTTGGTGCACATTGACAATAACATTGTCTTTGTAATGCCATATGTCTTTGCATAGTTTACTATCTCCCATAATTTTATGAAGCTAAATAATAACTTGAGACGGGAGACATGCAAAAAATATTTCGCGAAGGATGGGAATCCAATGTTTCACATCTCACAGTATTTCGGTTGACATGCCAACTCGTATCATGTGAAAGAGCTGCCCAAAATTCAACATCATTAGATCTAATTGAAGTATTGGAATGCTTTGTAGCTCACACTAACATAATAAAGTTATATAAACTATTTGAAAATCAAAATAAAATCAAAATGAAAGAGATATAAACATTAGGCTGACAGAAGCTTAGTTGTCTGAATACTCCATGGTGCTTTGTAACTTCAATAAAAATGGTGAATATTGTTTAACGATCACAGAATCTGATGATGTCAGATTATCCATTTTGTTGTCCAACTTCATGTTTTCCATTCTGTTAAATGTGTGAAGCCACTTCTCCAAAATTTTCCGAACTTTGGCTATGTCTGTAGAAGAGGGTTCTTCTGGACTAGTCTCTGGACCAATAGCTACTGGTAAAGAAGATATTGCCAGGTAATTGTAAAATTTTTTCCCCAATGACACATCCCAAGATTCTTATTTCTAAATTTAGGATATTCTCTTACACATTTTCTTAGATCTACGACACTCCAATTTTCCAATTGGGCATAGGTGAATATTTTTGTAACTACCTTCTTAATTATGCAAGCAACACTCTCAACAACACACAAATACCACCTTATCTTTTATGATCTATTTAATTACATGAACTGGATCAGTCATCGAAATGGTTAACCTAAAAAATGTGAATCGAATTGGAAGTAGATAACAACCGGATAAAAAAACTAGTAGACCAAAAAATAAATAAATCAATTAAATTTAGGAAAAAACATGTATATTTTTGTGCATCCTTATGACTCACAACCATTATAAGAAAATATTTCCATTTAACTTGAATTTTCTTGGACACAGATTTAGAGGTTTCCCAACATGAAATTCATAAAGAATATGTTGTCCTGAAGCCTAGCGTGCACCATATCATTGTTAAAATCTGAAGTCTTTGGCACCCTTAAACCTGACACTAGTATGAGAATCCAATACGATACTAAGAACATATTTATGATAAGAGAGTTTACCATGCATTTACAACCACATTTTTTCTTAAGGGTGAAAGTGGTTCTGTGTCTCATAACTCTGTCTAAAGGACAAATGTCCATATCATACAATAGAGGAAAGCTTAAAATGCTTGTTGTATAGCTGAAAGTATTGTTATGACATTGCTCCCGACTTTAAGCTCTTTGTTGAAGGACTTAAAAAGGATGTAAAAATGATTTAGTGGGTCAGAATGTTGAATGATAAATATTCGTGTGAGATTATTTTCCCAACATGCTTCTACTATATTGAAAAGGGTTTTTTTTCAGTTTATTGTTTAGGCCAAATATTGTAATAGCAGCACTAGTGCAACGATGCTAAAAGGTCACTTTCTTGTTAATTTGACCATGAATATCTCTTTTAAAAAGTAATATTTCTTAGCTTTGTTTACGTTAGTGTTTTACTAAGAACTTTTCTATATTTTATTCTTTAAATGGTGCTAGCTCAATGGAAGAGCACCTGCTTTACAAGCAGGAGGTTGGTGGTTCTATTCCATCGTGCCCTGGTATTCATAGGGAATGACAGTGATCATTTTTTGGTGACAGATGCTCTTTTGACTATCACCAATGAGCTTATGCTGAAATTTTTCGACCCTTACCAAAATATGAAATGGTGACAGTCAACGAACGCCACCATATATACGCATCAATAGTGATGACCATAAAAGGTCCATCACCATAAATTTTTGTTGTTAATATGAAATGGTGAGGGTCATTATTTGTCATTATAGTCATTATTCGTGATGGACCTTGATGTCACCAATGAGCTTATCATGACAGTTTTTGACCCTCACCAAATAGGAAATGGTGACGGTCAATGAACGTCGCCATATATATGCACCAATAGTGACGGCCATGAAATTTCCATCATCAAAAATCATTGTTGTTCATATGAAATGGTGACGGTCACTATCCGTCATTATAATAAATATTTGCAATGGACCTTGAAGGTCACCACAACACATAATTTCGGTGATGCCACCTGTTAGCACTCAAATCTACCTCAGGCTGAAATGAGGTAAAACTCAAGGCCACATCAAACCAGGCTCAGCCTCGTAGCTAGCCCTACGAGGACAGGAGAGGGCTCTCTCCGTCAATCTCGATAAAATGAGCAATAGGATGCGAGATGACTTACAATAGGAACTGATTTTAGGCTAGTAAAGAGATAGGTATGTTTGATTTTTGGTTTTTGGGTTTTCGTTGGAGAAATGGGAAAACAAATTTTGGGTCCGGGGATAAGGTCAGACTTTTGCAGATTTCGAGTTGGGGCGAGGTAGGTGATTGTCTTGATGCTTTTGATTTGGATATACGGACAGATTAGACCGACGAGGAGCTGAATAGGGCAAAGAAGAACTTGGATCCTCTCCAAACAGTCGAAAAACATATAGAACTAACTGAATTCAAAGGCAGAGCACTGTAAACAATGGATTCAACCTCATTTACTCATTCAATTTAGTTCAGAAGCATATGAAAGGATGGCATACATTAAACATGAAGAAACTTACAGTAAACAAAGATAAAACACCATCAAGAATAGAACACCACAAGGATCCCAACACGTGCCGCAAAACCTCTGATCTTTCCTTAGCCAAAATATAAAAAAATATGTACAATGATATCAAAAGTCTCCCAAGAGTCCAACCTCTCAAACCTCTGAAAATGATTGATAAATTACATCATATAGAGCATCCTAACCCCTTCCCATGCCTCTAGGGGTCGAATTCCTTCTTCAGGGATCAGTTTCAACAAATTCTAAACAAGGAACTAGAATCTAGGCATCTAAACAACTTGCCTCTAAAAGAGTGGAAACTGATTCATTTACATGATTTTCACTTTTTTGAGAGTGAATCTTCTAGAATAGGTAAAAATGAACCAAAGTTACATGCCAACCATCAATTTACATCATGAAAACCCAAATATTTCATCCACAAGCAAAACTAGTCCAAACTGGCCGAAAATCTGAGCTGGAAGTTGAAAATTCAGCCAAAATTTAAGTGGGTCGCATTTAAGCCAAGTGGGTCGCATTACTTTCAGCCTGATTTTGAAGTACTTCCCGGCATCCAAATTGAGCTCATGATAGCTCGTTGGAAATCCCTGGATGTTGACTATCCAACCCAAGTAGAATTTCCCAATTTGGAGCTCACTTGACCCTCCAAAAATTATTTCTCCCAGAAGTACTTCCTGCTGGTGCAAAAGGTGGCACCAAGGTGGTTTTCATGGTGTTTTTGAGCTCTTTGACCATCAGAATCTGATGAAATGCTTAGGTAATTTCTGAGGATGCATAAATAACCATGAAAAATCCAAAAATGCAAAGATTTCCTTCAGAAAGTGTCCCAAAAAAAAGTGAGCATATGAGTGCGAGACCCACTTAACTGAAAAACCTGTTTTTAGACCAAAAATTTCAAAATGACAAAATTTTCTCCAAATTTGCTCAAATTCGGAGATAAGACCCTCCATCATGTATCTTGCCCAGCCAACGAAGCCTCGGCCAAAATCCGAAGTGGATCAGGCCTTTTCCGCCGTTTTAGTGCTTCGCTCAACCTCCTCTTCAGAATCTTCATTCTCGCTTTGCAGACATGCATGCGAGCCCAATAATGACCTTTCATGTGACGAAGCATGTCTTTGTCTCTATCATTATCCTGTGAATGTACCTACGCTGATGAAGAAGGCGAGACCCCTTCCACGCCATGTGGAGATAATACTCGCGCTGCTGATGAAGTCAACGAGACCTCTTCCACCCCATGTGGAGATAGTACTCGTCGTGATGCTGCAAACAAAGCTCTGTGGCCTCTCTGATATGTTACCACTACTGGCGCACTGCTATGCTCCATCTCAGTACATCAACCTCAACGGTTGAGTCACTGTCCTGCTCATATCCTTGCTCATAAACTGAATCCGTCTCTGACATGGCTTTGAACAAGATATCGGCAATATGTGTGTTGGTATAGGTGTAGTGAAGGAAAAGTTTTAATGTATTTTCAAAACCCAACAGATATCACCCATATACCCAAGTAGCAAGGGAAAACCAAAATCATCATAGGGATGGCTTTGTTTTAATGGCATAAACACTATCTCTGTTTTCAGATTGCAAGTAGGTTTGACAAATGACTACCAAATGCAAATGTGTAGTCAAGTTTTAATAATGGCCAAAATCGGTCAAAGGATTGTGTTTTATGTAATGTAGAATAGGACCATCATTGCAAAGACCATATGAAAGACAAAATGAACATGACAATGGCAGTCGAATGATGATGACAGCAGTGATATAGTGATGGAGGTTAAATACAAGTCAACATGAAAACTGTGCCAAACATGAAAGGGTATAATGGCAATGATAAAATGATGACTGAAGGCATAAGGGTCACATATACAATGCGCTAGGGTGTGAACCATTCAAAAGCTTCCAAATTCTTCATAAACTATCCATACAATTGAAAACCCTTGAGGAATCATTTGCATGGTGAATGTAGGGTTTACACAATTTTCTCCAAGCATGGTTAGTTTCTTCAACATCAATGACATCCCAACTACATTAAAAATCCATTGAGCGATGATAAAAACCTATTTGTATGCCACCGGAGTTAATTTGTACGCCGCCGGAGCTAATTTGAATCGAATCTGGGCGCCCAACGCAATTTTCTGAGTTTTGTTTTTAAGTGGGTCGCACCCCTCAAGTGGGTCGCATTTCCCTCTTGCCACATAGTGCATTTTGCAGGAAGATTTTGGAGGCCTTCCCGGTGTCCAAATCGGGCGTGTGATAGGTCGTTGGAAAGATCCTGGAGTCTACTTTCCAAAAAAGGTATAATTATGCAATTTGGATTTCATTTACCCTGTCAAAAGTCAAATCTCCCAACACTATTCAAAATGAGCAGAATGAGGTTGCCTCAAGGCAGAGCGCTGTTGCAGTCAACGTTTGAAGGTCTTCCTCAACTCCAAATTGAGCTCATGATAGCTCATTGGAAAGGTCTTTCTGTCTAGTTATCCTTTGACTCATCAAGCAAGTCATTTGGCCAAACATGCTAGGAGAAAACTTGATTTGCCCAAGGTCACTTCATAGGTGAATTCAATTCTCCTGAGGCGACGGTATTTTTGATATTCCTCTAAAACCATGATACCTGTGTAAAAAGTGAAATATTTTTTTCTTCCTTGGCATGTTGTGAACAAAAACCTCTCTCATTTTTCCAAAATTCATCTTTTATTGCTCTGAAACATCTTTTGAGTGAAACTTACCCCGATGTGTGAAACAATGAATTTTGTCGAAATGAAGTGAAATGAAGGGGATAAGGGGCTTATAAATTCTTGGGGAAATTTTTGGAAGTAGGGAGGAATGTTAGGAAGCAGGGGAAAGTAGAATCACAGAGATTGAGTGAGGGGAAGGAGTCCAAAAGGGCAAAACACAGGCCTAGCCTAGAAAATTGCCAAGTTGTGGCAAGAAACTAGGGTTTGTGGAAAAATGAGGAATTAGGGGGATCTCAGTGATGGGAAGTGTTTAATGAGGTATATTAAGGATAGGGGAAGGTGTGTGAACATCTGGATACAAGTTTTTCCGATGATTTGACCATCCAAGAGAAATTACCTCCAAAACCCTAGGTGAGGGAAATGGACCTTACACAGGCACAAGAGACACAAGCTGAAGCATAGAAGCATGAACAAGCTCTAAAATGACCCACTCGAACTTGACATGATGATGAAAACCTTCTAAATGATGGTGCACTCAGCTGAATGGTGACATGAACCGTCATTTGGACAACTTTGGAAGGAGTGAAAGCAAACCCTAGACCTAATGCCTAGTGACCAAATTTTGCTTGAAGACTCATTGAAATGACAAAATTTGACCTTGACACCTTAAAATCACTTTGTAAGAGCATGTTTTATCACTGAAGAAAAGCTACAAAGGCTGACTCTAACATTCGCTATAATGGCGATGGTAGCTCCTTGGAGGTGCCAAGAATGATAGATCTTTGGGAGAGCAGACCAGTGCCTTATCCATTGGGCAATGGAATCAAAAACTCAAACTGAAATGCATGATTGAAAACTGATGACTTGACGACACAAATTGACTCTCACTCAACTAAAAACTGACTCGATACTTAAACACAACCGACAAACTGGAAAAGATACTCAAAGTAGAGCTTATTCATCAAACCTACTCTAATTGTACTTTACACCACCTGATCAAGTGTAATGAAACAGCCAATGCAACCATGTAAGCATGTTGGCTGCTGTTTGATTTCTTCCCACATGCTTACTTATGAACAACGAGAAATAACTACTGAAAGGCAACTCCCATGGAATCTTTGAACCAAGTGGACTGCTGATAAACTTGCAAAGCATAAATTGACTGGATGACTGCAAGAATATTGTGAAAGGATCTTCATAAACATAGCTCTGGTCCAGATAATCTTCATACCTTGATCTTAAACTTTTAGTCACATCTGCGGTGCTTTTCTTTGGTGATTGCAGCAAGCTGTCAAAAGGATCCTGAAATTCATGAAAAACCAAACTCTGTTGCTGATTTCGAACTGAACAAAAGTCTCCTTCATCAATCTCCTCATATGAATGGAAATCTTGACATGTGCTATACGATGAAAAATGCGGTAAACAAGACAATGAAGGTGACCTTTGAATAAGATTGTCATCAACATTATTTTCGGGCACATGGTTAGCTAATGGAGCGAAATTTTATAACAAACATCATCCAACACACGAGCAATAGGATCATCAAAAACTTTAGAAGGCTAGCACATGGCCTTGTCCCTTGGCTTGTATGACATCCTGCGGGTACATTGTCTTGCTGCTTGAGATATATTACGAAGATTCTGCCTTATAAACTGAAATGCTTTGAAACAAAAGGGTATAGAATCTTCCTGCATCATTAAATCCTGTACTTCATCTTCCACACCTTCATCTGTAATCTGACCTTCAATTGCATTGGATGGATGCAAATCTGATGCTACAGGCTGCTCACAGGACTATCCTCCGTTTCAGAAAAGGAAGAAGTTCCACCATCACCCTCTTGATCATGTGCACATTGCAGATCTGCGTTAACTTGAGCTAGAACATGACCTTTCAATAGCTGATCTATCTCATCTTCAGTCAGAGGGGATAATGATTTATGTTTTCTTTGGCTCAAACAATGATTGTCTTCATTTATTTCAAGTGAAGGAGTATACAAATTTTCCTCATACTGCTGATCCATTTCATGTAGTTCCTGTTCACTATCAAGATGCAAAATTCCTTCATCTTTTACCACACTAAGATCTTGATCCTGCTGCAAATTCTCATGATCGTCTTTATGCTGCTGAAATGGATTTTCATATAGGGCTTCCATGATCTCATCATCCATGAAATTATCATCTTCATAATATTTCTCAAGGCTTTCAATAAAAGTAGAAGCATGTTTGCAACAGTCATGAACTAAATTTAATGATGGATAAGATGCTTGATATCTTTCAATGAACAGGGCATGAAAATCCTTTAAACAATAAATACAGGCCAGTGGAAAATTTTCATACCAAGATTGGGCTTCACCTTCCAAAGTGGCTAGGAATATCTTCATCAAGCAATCTTCAGGAAAATCCACCTTCAGCTTGCGAATATGCATGTGAAATCTAACCAGATGTAAAGCGGCATATTTCTTACCATCATCATTAAACATAGGCAAGTTCCTTGACCAATCTACCTTGGGCATCTTATTCGGAAAACCTGGAATGTGATCTCGGCTCATGGGAGCATATCTTCTCGTGATTCGGTCCATCTTGAAAATCTCACAGCTACTGATCTCCCTGCAGTGAAATCACCATGAAGCATCGATTTCTGGATTGTTCAGTGAATGAAATCACCAGGTGAATGATTTCAGCCTTGTTATGTCTGATCGTTGTCCACCATCAACCATCAGATCTGATCTTGATACATATACTGGGGTTATTCACAAATCAAGGGACACATTCACAAGCTAAACCGGAGATCAACTGAAGCAGCTTTTATCTACGATGCACTCGCGAGCAATGTGCAGTTCGAAGGCTACCTGGCGTGACTTCAGACTCCGTCTATAGCAAATGACAGTAACAAGAAAACCATTTTCTTCCCCAGTATGGTTGCCACTATGTTAGCGCTCAAATCTACCTCAGGCTGAAATGAGGTAAAACTCAAGGCCACATCAAACCAGGCTCAGCCTCGTAGCTAGCCCTACGAGGACAGGAGAGGGCTCTCTCTGTCAATCTCGATAAAATGAGCAATAGGATGCGAGATGACTTACAATAGGAACTAATTTTAGGCTAGTAAAGAGATAGGTATGTTTGATTTTTTGGTTTTTGGGTTTTCGCTGGAGAAATGGGAAAGCAAATTTTGGGTCCGGGGATAAGGTCAGACTTTTGAAGATTTCGAGTTGGGGCGAGGTAGGTGATTGTCTTGATGCTTTTGATTTGGATATACGGACATATTAGACCGACGAGGAGCTGAAGAGGGCAAAGAAGAACTTGGATCCTCTTCAAACAGTCGAAAAACATATAGAACTAACTGAATTCAAAGGCAGAGCACTGTGAACAATGGATTCAACCTCATTTACTCATTCAATTTAGTTCAGAAGCATATGAAAGGATGGCATACATTAAATATGAAGAAACTTACAGTAAACAAAGAGAAAACACCATCAAGAACAGAACACCACAAGGATCCCAACAAGTGCCGCAAAACCTCTGATCTTTCCTTAGCCAAAATATAAAAAAATATGTACAATGGTGCCAAAAGTCTCCCAAGAGTCCAACCTCTCCAACCTCTGAAAATGATTGAGAAATTATAATATATAGATCACTCTAACCCCTTTCCCCACCTCTAGGGGTCGAATTCCCTCTTCAGGGATCAGTTTCAACCAATTCTAATCATGGAACTACAATCTAGGCAGCTAACAACTTGCCTCTAAAAGAGTGGAAACTGATTCATTTACATGATTTTTACCCTTTTGAGAGTGAATCTTCTAGAATAGATAAAAATAAGCCAAAGTTACATGCCAAACATAAATTTACATCATAATAACTCAAAAATTTCATCCCCAAGCAAAACTGGTCCAAACTAGTCGAAACTCTGAGCTGGCAGTTGAAAATTCAACAAAAATTTAAGTGGGTCGCATTTGAGCCAAGTGGGTCGCATTACTTTCAGCCTGATTTTGAAGTACTTCCCGGCATCCAAATTGAGCTCATGAAAGCTTGTTGGAAAGCCCTGGATGTTGACTATCCAACCCAAGTGGAATTTCCCAATTTGGAGCTAATTTGACCCTCCAAAACTTCTTTCTCCCAGAAGTACTTCCTGCTGGTGCAAAAGGTGGCAGCAAGGTGGTTTTTATGGTGTTTTTGAGCTCTTTGACCATCCAGAATCTGATGAAATGCTTAGGTAATGTCTGAGGATGCATAACTAACCATGAAAAATCCAAAAATGCAAAAATTTCCTTCAGCAAGTGTCCCGAAAAAAAGTGAGCATATGAGTGCGAGACCCACTTAACTGAAAAACCTGTTTTTGAGACCAAAAATTTCAAAATGTCAAAAATTTCTCCGAATTTGCTCAAATTCGGAGTGAAGACCCTCCATCATGTATCTTTCCCAGCCAACAAAGCATCGGCCAAAATCCGGAGTGGATCAGGCCTTTTCCGCCGTTTTAGTGCTTCGCTCAACCTCCTCTTCAGAATCTTCATTCTCGCTTTGCAAACATGCATGCGAGCCCAATAATGGCCTTTCATGTGACGAAGCATGTCTTTGTCTCTATCATGATCCTGTGAATGTACCTACGCTGATGAAGAAGGCGAGACCCCTTCCACGCCATGTGGAGATAGTACTCGCGCTGCTAATGAAGTCAACGAGACCCCTTCCACCCCATGTGGAGATAGTACTCGTCGTGATGCTGCAAACAAAGCTCTGTGGCCTCTCTGATATGTTACCACTACTGGCGCACTGCTTTGCTCCATCTCAGTACATCAACCTCAACGGTTGAGTCACTGTCCTGCTCATAAACTGAATCCGTCTCTGACATGGCTTTGAACAAGATATCGACAATATGTGTGTTGGTATATGTGTAGTGAAGGAAAATTTTTAATGTATTTTCAAAACCCAACAGATATCACCCATATACCCAAGTAGCAAGGGAAAACCAAAATCATCATAGGGATGGCTTTGTTTTAATGGCATAAACACTATCTCTGTTTTCAGATTGCAAGTAGGTTTGACAAATGACTACCAAATGCAAATGTGTAGTCAAGTTTTAATAATGACCAAAATCTGTCAAAGGATTGTGTTTTATGTAATGTATAATAGGACCATCATTGCAAAGACCATATGAAAGACAAAATGAACATGACAATGGCAGTCGAATGATGATGACAGCAGTGATATAGTGATGGAGGTTAAATACAAGTCAACATGAAAACTGTGCCAAACATGAAAGGGTATAATGGTAATGATAAAATGATGACTGAAGGCGTGAGGGTCACATATACAATGCGCTAGGGTTTGAACCATTCAAAAGCTTCCAAATTCTTCATAAACTATCCATACAATTGAAAACCCTTGAGGAATCATTTGCATGGTGAATGTAGGGTTTACACAATTTTCTCCAAGCATGGTTAGTTTCTTCAACATCAATGACATCCCAACTACATTAACAATCCATTGAGCGATGATAAAAACCTGTTTGTATGCCGCCAGAGTTAATTTGGATCGAAACTGGGAGCCAAACGCAATTTTCTGAGTTCTGTTTTTAAGTGGGTCGCATCTCCCTCAAGTGGGTCGCATGCCTCTTGCCACATAGTGCATTTTTCAGGAAGATTTTGGAGGCCTTCCCAGTGTCCAAATTGGGCTTGTGATAGCTTGTTGGAAATCTCTTGGAGTCTACTTTCCAACACAAGTGGAATTATGCAATTTGGATTTCATTTACCCTATAAAAAGTCAAATCTCCCAACACTAGTCAAAATGAGAAGAATGAGGCTGCCTCATGGCAGAGCGCTATTGCAATCAACTTTTGAAGGTCTTCCTCAACTCCAAATTGAGCTCATGATAGCTCATTAGAAAGATATTTTTGTCTAGTTATCATTTGACTCATCAAGCAAGTCAGTTGGACAAACATGCTAGGAGAAAACGTGATTTTCCCAAGGTCACTTCAGAGGTGCATTCAATTCTCTTGAGGCAACGGTATTTTTGACATTTCTCTAAAACCATAATACCTGTGTAAAAAGTGAAGGAGGTTTTTCTTCCTTGGGATGTTTTGGACAAAACCCTCGCTCAGTTTTCCAAAATTCATCTTTTATTTCTCTGAAACATCTTTTGAGTGAAACTTATCCCGATGTGTGAAACAAGGGATTTTGTCGAAATGAAGCGAAATGAAGGGGATAAGGGGCTTCTAAATTCTTGGGGAAATTTTTGGAAGTAGGGAGGGATGTTAGGAAGTAGGGGAAAGTGGAATATCAGATATTGAGTGAGGGGAAGGGGTTCAAAAGGGAAAAACACAGGCCTAACCTAGAAAATTGCCAAGTTGTGGCAAGAAACTAGGGTTTGTGGAAAAATGAGGAATTTGGGGGATCTCAGTGATGGGAAGTCTTTAATGAGGTATATTAAGGATAGGGGAAGGTGTGTGAACATCAGGATACAAGTATTTTCGATGATTTGAGCATCCAAGAGAAATTACCTCCAAAACCCTAGGTGAGGGAAATGGACCTTACCAAGGCACAACTGAAGCATGAACAAGCTGTAAAATGACCCAATGGAACTTGAAATGATGATGAAAACCCTCTGAATGATGGTGCACTCAGCTGAATGGTGACATGAACCGACATTTGGACAACTTTGGAAGGAGTGAAAGCAAACCCTAGACCTAATGCCTAGTGACCAAATTTTGCTTGAAGACTCTTTGAAATGACAAAATTTGACCTTGACACCTTAAAATCACTTTGTAAGAGCATGTTTGATCACTAGAGGAAGGCTGCAAAGGCTGACACTAACATTGGCTCCAATGGGGATGGTAGCTCCTTGGAGGTGCCAAGAACGACAGATCTTTGGGAGAGCAGACCAGTGCCTTATCCATTGGGCAATGGAATCAAAAACTCAAACTGAAATGCATGACTGAAAACTGATGAATTGATGACACAAATTGACTCTCACTCAACTAAAAACTGACTCGATACTTAAACACAACCAAAAAACTGGAAAAGATGCTCAAAGTAGAGCTTATTCATCAAACCTACTCTAATTGTACTTTACACCACCCGATCAAGTGTAATGGAACAGCCAATGCAACCATGTAAGCATGCTGGCTGCTGTTTGATTTCTTCCCAAATGCTTGCTTATGAATAACAAGAAATAACTACTGAAAGGCAACTCCCATGGAAACTTTGAACCAAGTGGACTGCTGATAAACTTGCAAAGCATAAATTGACTGGATGACTGCAAGAATACTGCGAATGGATCTTCATAAACATAGCTCTGGTCCAGACAATCTCCATACCTTGATCTTAAACTTTTCCTCACATCTGCGGTGCTTTTCTTTGGTGATTACAGCAAGCTATCAAAAGGATCCTGAAATTCATGAAATACCAAACTCCGTTGCTGATTCCAGATAGAACAAAAGTCTCCTTTATTAATCTCCTCATATGACTGCAAACCTTGATGAGAGCTTTGTAATGAAAAATCTGTTAAACAAGACAATGAAGGTGACCTTTGAATAATATTATGATCAACATTCTTTTCCGGCACATGGTTAGCTAATGAAGGAAAATTTTTACAGCAAACATCATCCAACACACGAGCAATAGGATCATCAAAAACTTGAGAAGACTGCTGCACTGTATCCCTTGAAACTGTATGACATCCTACTGGCTGTTCATCTTTTCCTTGAGATATATTACGAAAATTCTGCCTTATAAACTAAAATGCTTCGAAACAAAAGGGTATAGAATCTTCCTGCATCATTAAATCCTGTGCATTCATCTTCCACACCTTCATCTGTAATCTGACCTTCAATTGCATTGGATGGCTGCAAATCTGATGCTACAGGCTGCTCACAGGACTGTCCTCCTTTTCAGAAAAGGAAGAAGTTCCACCATCACCCTCTTGATCATGTGCACACTGCAGATCTGAGTTAACTTGAGCTGGAACATAACCTTTCAATAGCTGATCTATCTCATCTTCAGACAGAGGAGATAATACCTTCTGTTTTCTTTGGCTCAAACAATGATTGTCTTCATTGATTTCAAGTGAAGGAGTATACAAATTTTCCTCATACTGCTGATCCATTTCATGTAATTCCTGTTCACTGTCAAAATGCAAAATTCCTTCATCTTCTACCACACTAAGATCTTGATCCTGCTGCAAATTCTCATGATCGTCTTTATGCTGCTGAAATGGATTTTCGTACAATGCTTCCATGATCTCATCATCCATGAAATTATCATCTTCATAATATTTCTCAAGGCTTTCAATAAAAGTAGAAGCATGTTTGCAACAGTCATGAACTAAATTTAAAGATGGATAAAATACTTGATATCTTTCAATGAACAGGGCATAAAAATCCTTTAAACAATAAATACAGGCCAGCGGCAAATTTTCATACCAATATTGGGCTTCACCTTCCAAAGTGGCTAGGAATATCTTCATCAAGCAATCTTCAGGAAAATCCACCTTCAGCTTGCGAATATGCATGTGAAATCTAACCAGATGTAAAGCGGCATATTTCTTACCATCATCATTAAACGTAGGCAGATTCCTTGACCAATCTACCTTGGGCATCTTATTCGGAAAACCTGGACTGTGATCTCGGCTCATGGGAGCATATCTTCTCGTGATTCGGTCCATCTTGAAAATCTCACAGCCACTGATCTCCCTACAGTGAAATCACCATGAAGCATCGATTTCTGGATTGTTCAGTGAATGAAATCGCCAGGTGAATGATTTCAGCCTTCTTATGTCTAATCGTTGTCCACCATCAACCATCAGATCTGATCATGATACATATACTGGGGGAATTCACAAATCAAGGGACACATTCACAAGCTAAACCGGAGATCGACTGAAGCAGCTTTTATCTACTATGCACTCGCAGAGGAATGTGCAGTTCGAAGGCTACCTGGCGTGACTGCAGACTCCGTCTATAGCAAATGATAGTAACAAGAAAACCATTTTCTTCCCCAGTATGTTCGCCACTATGTTAGCGCTCAAATCTACCTCAGGCTGAAATGAGGTAAAACTCAAGGCCACATCAAACCAGGCTCAGCCTCGTAGCTAGCCCTACGAGGACAGGAGAGGGCTCTCTCCGTCAATCTCGATAAAATGAGCAATAGGATGCGAGATGACTTACAATAGGAACTGATTTTAGGCTAGTAAAGAGATAGGTATGTTTGATTTTTGATTTTTGGTTTTTCGCTGGAGAAATGGGAAAACAAATTTTGGGTCCGGGGATAAGGTCAGACCTTTGCAGATTTCAAGTTGGGGCGAGGTAGGTGAATGTCTTGATGCTTTTGATTTGGATATATGGACAGATTAGACCGACGAGGAGCTGAAGAGGGCAAAGAAGAACTTGGATCCTCTCCAAACAGCTGAAAACATATAGAACTAACTGAATTCAAAGGCCAAGCACTGTAAACAATGGATTCAACCTTATTTCACTCATTCAATTTAGTTCAGAAGCATAATGAAAGGATGGAATACATTAAACATGAAGAAACTTACAGTAAACAAAGGAGAAACATCATCAAGAACAGAACACCACAAGGATCCCAACAAGTGCCGCAAAACCCCTGATCTTACCTTAGCCAAAATATGAAAAGTATGTACAATAGTATCAAAAGTATCCCAAGAGTCCAACCTGTAGAATGCCTCAGAAATTACAATATATAGATCACTCTAACCCCTTTCCCCACCTCTAGCGGTCGAATTCCCTCTTCAGGGATCAGTTTCAACCAATTCTAATCATGGAACTACAATCTAGGCAGCTAACAACTTGCCTCTAAAAGAGTGGAAACTGATTCATTTACATGATTTTCACTTTTGAGAGTGAATCTTCTAGAATAGATAAAAATAAGCCAAAGTTACATGCCAAACATAAATTTACATCATTAAAACCCAAAAATTTCATCCACAAGAAAAACTGGTCCAAACTAGTCGAAAATCTGAGCTGGCAGTTGAAAATTCAGCAAAAATTTAAGTGGGTCGCATTTGAGCCAAGTGGGTCGCATAACTTTCAGCCTGATTTTGAAGTACTTCCCGGCATCCAAATTGAGCTCATGATAGCTCGTTGGAAAGCCCTGGATGTTGAATATCCAACCCAAGTGGAATTTCCCAATTTGGAGCTCATTTGACCCTCCAAAGCTTCTTTCTCCCAGAAGTACTTCCTGCTGGTGCAAAAGGTGGCAGCAAGGTGGTTTTCATGGTGTTTTTGAGCTCTTTGACCATCCAGAATCTGATGAAATGCTTAGGTAATGTCTGAGGATGCATAACTAACCATGAGAAATCCAAAAATGAAAAGATTTCCTTCAGCAAGTGTCCCAAAAAAAAGTGACCATATGAGTGCGAGACGCACTTAACTAAAAAACCTGTTTTTAGACCAAAAATTTCAAAATGACAAAATTTTCTCCAAATTTGCTCAAATTCGGAGCTAAGACCCTCCATCATGTATCTTTCCCAGCCAACGAAGCCTCGGCCAAAATCTGAAGTGGATCAGGCCTTTTGCGCCGTTTTAGTGCTTCGCTCAACCTCCTCTTCAGAATCTTCATTCTTGCTTTGCAGACATGCATGCGAGCCCAATAATGGCCTTTCATGTGACGAAGCATGTATTTGTCTCTATCATTATCCTGACGGGCTCAACACCTCTCCCGCTGATGAAGAAGGCGAGACCCCTTCCACGCCATGTGGAGATAGTACTCGCGTTGTTGATGAAGTCAACGAGACCCCTTCCACCCCATGTGGAGATAGTACTCGTCGTGATGCCACAAACAAAGCTCTGTGGCCTCTCTGATATGTTACCACTACTGGCGCACTGCTATGCTCCATCTCAGTACATCAACCTCAACGGTTGAGTCACTGTCCTGCTCATATCCTTGCTCATAAACTGAATCCGTCTCTGACATGGCTTTGAACAAGATATCGGCAATATGTGTGTTGGTATAGGTGTAGTGAAGGAAAAGTTTTAATGTATTTTCAAAACCCAAAAGATATCACCCATATACCCAAGTAGCAAGGGAAAACCAAAATCATCATAGGGATGGCTTTGTTTTAATGGCATAAACACTATCTCTGTTTTCAGATTGCAAGTAGGTTTGACAAATGACTACCAAATGCAAATGTGTAGTCAAGTTTTAATAATGGCCAAAATCTGTCAAAGGATTGTGTTTTATGTAATGTAGAATAGGACCATCATTGCAAAGACCATATGAAAGACAAAATGAACATGACAATGGCAGTCGAATGATGATGACAGCAGTGATATAGTGATGGAGGTTAAATACAAGTCAACATGAAAACTGTGCCAAACATGAAAGGGTATAATGGCAATGATAAAATGATGACTGAAGGCATAAGGGTCACATATACAATGCACTAGGGTGTCAACCATTCAAAAGCTTCCAAATTCTTCATAAACTATCCATACAATTGAAAACCCTTGAGGAATCATTTGCATGGTGAATGTAGGGTTTACACAATTTTCTCCAAGCATGGTTAGTTTCTTCAACATCAATGACATCCCAACTACATTAACAATCCATTGAGCGATGATAAAAACCTGTTTGTATGCTGCCTGAGTTAATTTGGATCGAAACTGGGAGCCAAACGCAATTTTCTGAGTTCTGTTTTTAAGTGGGTCGCATCTCCCTCAAGTGGGTCGCATGCCTCTTGCCACATAGTGCATTTTGCAGGAAGCTTTTGGAGGCCTTCCCGGTGTCCAAATTGGGCTTGTGATAGCTCGTTGGAAATCGCTTGGAGTCTAATTTCCAACACAAGTGGAATAATGCAATTTTTATTTCATTTACCCTGTAAAAAGTCAAATCTCCCAACACTAGTCAAAATGAGCAGAATGAGGCTGCCTCAAGGCAGAGCGATGTTGCAATCAACGTTTGAAGGTCTTCCTCAACTCCAAATTGAGCTCAGGATAGCTCATTAGAAATATATTTTTGTCTAGTGATCATTTGACTCATCAAGAAAGTCATTTGGAAAAACATGCTAGGAGAAAACTTGATTTTTCCAAGGTCACTTCAGAGGTGCATTCAATTCTCCTGAGGCAAAGGTATTTTTGACATTTCTCTAAAACCATGATACCTGTGTAAAAAGTGAAGGAGGTTTTTCTTCCTTGGGATGTTGTGGAGACAAACCTCTCTCATTGTTCCAAAATTCATCTTTGATTGCTCTGAAACATCTTTTGAGTGAAACTTATCCCGATGTGTGAAACAAGGGATTTTGTCGAAATGAAGCGAAATGAAAGGGATAAGGGGCTTCTAAATTCTTGGGGAAATTTTGGGAAGTAGGGAGGGATGTTAGGAAGCAGAGGAAAGTGGAATCTCAGATATTGAGTGAGGGGAAGGGGTTCAAAAGGGCAAAACACAGGCCTAACCTAGAAAATTGCCAAGTTGTGGCAAGAAACTAGGGTTTGTGGAAAAATGAGGAATTTGGGGGATCTCAGTGATGGGAAGTGTTTAATGAGGTATATTAAGGATAGGGGAAGGTGTGTGAACATCAGGATACAAGTATTTTCGATGATTTGACCATCCAAGAGAAATTACCTCCAAAACCCTAGGTGAGGGAAATGGACCTTACCAAGACACAACTGAAGCATGAACAAGTTGTAAAATGACCCAATGGAACTTGACATGATGATGAAAACCCTCTGAATGATGGTGCACTCATCTGAATGGTGACATGAACCAACATTTGGACAACTTTGGAAGGAGTGAAAGCAAACCCTAGACCTAATGCCTAGTGACCAAATTTTGCTTGAAGACTCATTGAAATGACAAAATTTGACCTTGACACCTTAAAATCACTTTATAAGAGCATGTTTGATCACTGAAGGAAGGCTATAAAGGCTGACTCTAACATTGGCTCCAATGGGGATGGTAGCTCCTTGGAGGTGCCAAGAACGGCAGATCTTTGGGAGAGCAGACCAGTGCCTTATCCATTGGGCAATGGAATCAAAAACTCAAACTGAAATGCATGACTGAAAACTGATGACTTGACGACACAAATTGACTTTCACTCAACTAAAAATTGACTCGATACTTAAACACAACTGACAAGCTGGAAAATATGCTCAAAGTAGAGCTTATTCATCAAACCTACTCTAATTGTACTTTTCACCACCCGATCAAGTGAAATGGAACAACCAATGCAACCATGTAAGCATGCTGGCTGCTGTTTGATTTCTTCCCACATGCTTACTGATGCACAGGAAAAGGAAAGAATCGAAAGGCAACTCCCATGGAAACTTTGAACCAAGTGGACTGCTGATAAACTTGCAAAGCATGAATTGACTGGATGACTGCAAGAATACCGCGAAAGGATCTTCATAAACATAGCTCTGGTCCAGATAATCTCCATACCTTGATCTTAAAATTTTCCTCACATCTGCGGTGCTTTTCTTTGGTGATTGCAGCAAGCTGTCAAAAGGATCCTGAAATTCATGAAAAACCAAACTCTGTTGCTGATTCCAAACTGAACAAAAGTCTCCTTCATCAATCTCCTCATATGAATGGAAATCTTGACATGTGCTATGCAATGAAAAATCTGTTAAACAAGACAATGAAGGTGACCTTTGAATAAGATTATCATCAACATTCTTTTCGGGCACATGGTTAGCTAATGGAGCAGAATTTTTATAACAAACATCATCCAACACACGAGCAATAGGATCATCAAAAACTTGAGAAGACTACTGCACTGTATCCCTTGAAACTGTATGACATCCTACTGGCTGTTCATCTTTTCCTTGAGATATATTACGAAGATTCTGCCTTATAAAATGAAATGCTTCGAAACAAAAGGGTATAGAATCTTCCTGCATCATTAAATCCTGTACTTCATCTTCCACACCTTCATCTGTAATCTGACCTTCAATTGCATTGGATGGCTGCAAATCTGATGCTACAGGCTGCTCACAGGACTGTCCTCCTTTTTAGAAAAGGAAGAAGTTTCACCATCACCCTCTTGATCATGTGCACATTGCAGATCTGCGTTAACTTGAGCTAGAACATGACCTTTCAATAGCTGATCTATCTCATCTTCAGTCAGAGGGGATAATGATTTATGTTTTCTTTGGCTCAAACAATGATTGTCTTCATTTATTTCAAGTGAAGGAGTATACAAATTTTCCTCATACTGCTGATCCATTTCATGTAATTCCTGTTCACTATCAAGATGCAAAATTCCTTCATCTTTTACCACACTAAGATCTTGATCCTGCTGCAAATTCTCATGATCGTATTTATGCTGCTGAAATGGATTTTCATACAATGCTTCCATGATCTCATCATCCATGAAATTATCATCTTCATAATATTTCTCAAGGCTTTCAATAAAAGTAGAAGCATGTTTGCAACAATCATGAACTAAATTTAACGATGGATAAGATACTTGATATCTTTCAATGAACAAGGCATGAAAATCCTTTAAACAATAAATACAGGCCAGCGGCAAATTTTCATACCAAGATTGGGCTTCACCTTCCAAAGTGGCTAGGAATATCTTCATCAAGCAATCTTCAGGAAAATCCACTTTTAACTTGCGAATATGCATGTGAAATCTAATCAGATGTAAAGCAGCATCTTTCTTACCATCATCGTTAAACGTAGGCAGATTCCTTGACCAATCTACCTTGGGCATCTTATTCGGAAAACCTGGAATGTGGTCTCGGCTCATGGGAGCATATCTTCTCGTGATTCGGTCCATCTTGAAAATATCACAACTACTGATCTCGCTGCAGTGAAGTCACCATGAAGCATCGATTTCTGGATTTGTTCAGTGAATGAAGTCGCCAGGTGAATGTTTTCAGCCTTTTGATGTCTGACCGTTGTTCACCATCAACCATCAGATCTAAACTTGATACATGTACTGGGGCAATTTACAAGTTAAATGCTACGATTACAAGTTAAACCGGAGATCGACTGAAGCAGCGTTTATCTACTTCGCTGATGCATAGCAACAACGTTTCGAAGGCTACCTGGCATGACTTTAGACTCCGTCTATAACAAGCAAACGTTTTTAGTTTCTCCCCAGTATGGTCGCCACTATGTTAGCGCTCAAATCTACCTCAGGCTGAAATGAGGTAAAACTCAAGGCCACATCAAACCACGCTCAGCCTCGTAGCTAGCCCTACGAGGACAGGAGAGGGCTCTCTCCGTCAATCTCGATAAAATGAGCAATAAGATGCGAGATGACTTACAATAGGAACTGATTTTAGGCTAGTAAAGAGATAGGTATGTTTGATTTTTTGGTTTTTGGGTTTTCGCTGGAGAAATGGGAAAGCAAATTTTGGGTCCGGGGATAAGGTCAGACTTTTGCAGATTTCGAGTTGGGGTGAGGTAGGTGATTGTCTTGATGCTTTTGATTTGGATATATGGACAGATTAGACCGACGAGGAGCTGAAGAGGGCAAAGAAGAACTTGGATCCTCTCCAAACAGTCGAAAAACATATAGAACTAACTGAATTCAAAGACAGAGCACTGTAAACAATGGATTCAACCTCATTTACTCATTCAATTTAGTTCAGAAGCATATGAAAGGATGGCATACATTAAACATGAAGAAACTTACAGTAAACAAAGATAAAACACCATCAAGAATAGAACACCACAAGGATCCCAACACGTGCCGCAAAACCTCTGATCTTTCCTTAGCCAAAATATAAAAAAATATGTACAATGATATCAAAAGTCTCCCAAGAGTCCAACCTCTCAAACCTCTGAAAATGATTGATAAATTACATCATATAGAGCATCCTAACCCCTTCCCATGCCTCTAGGGGTCGAATTCCTTCTTCAGGGATCAGTTTCAACAAATTCTAAACAAGGAACTAGAATCTAGGCATCTAAACAACTTGCCTCTAAAGAAGTGAAGGCGATTCATTTACATGATTTTCACTTTTTTGAGAGTGAATCTTCTAGAATAGGTAAAAATGAACCAAAGTTACATGCCAACCATCAATTTACATCATGAAAACCCAAAAATTTCATCCACAAGCAAAACTAGTCCAAACTGGCCGAAAATCTGAGCTGGAAGTTGAAAATTCAGCCAAAATTTAAGTGGGTCGCATTTGATCCAAGTGGGTCACATTACTTTCAGCCTGATTTTGAAGTACTTCCCGGCATCCAAATTGAGCTCATGATAGCTCGTTGGAAAGCCCTGGATGTTGAATATGCAACCCAAGTGGAATTTCCCAATTTGGAGCTCATTTGACCCTCCAAAACTTCTTTCTCCCAGAAGTACTTCCTGCTGGTGCAAAAGGTGGCAGCAAGGTGGTTTTCATGGTGTTTTTGAGCTCTTTGACCATCCAGAATCTGATGAAATGCTTAGGTAATGTCTGAGGATGCATAACTAACCATTAAAAATCCAAAAATGCAAAGATTTCCTTCAGCAAGTGTCCCAAAAAAAATTGAGCATATGAGTGCGAGACCCACTTAACTGAAAAACCTTTTTTTAGACCAAAAATTTCAAAATGACAAAATTTTCTCCAAATTTGCTCAAATTCGGAGCTAAGACCCTCCATCATGTATCTTGCCTAGCCAACGAAGCCTCGGCCAAAATCCGAAGTGGATCAGGCCTTTTCCGCCGTTTTAGTGCTTCGCTCAACCTCCTCTTCAGAATCTTCATTCTTGCTTTGCAGACATGCATGCGAGCCCAATAATGGCCTTTCATGTGACGAAGCATGTCTTTGTCTCTATCATTATCCTGTGAATGTACCTACGCTTATGAAGAAGGCGAGACCCCTTCCACGCCATGTGGAGATAGTACTCGCGATGCTGATGAAGTCAACGAGACCCCTTCCACCCCATGTGGAGATAGTACTCGTCGTGATGCTGCAAAAAAAGCTCTGTGGCCTCTCTGATATGTTACCACTACTGGCGCACTGCTATGCTCCATCTCAGTACATCAACCTCAACGGTTGAGTCACTGTCCTGCTCATATCCTTGCTCATAAACTGAATCCGTCTCTGACATGGCTTTGAACAAGATATCGGCAATATGTGTGTTGGTATAGGTGTAGTGAAGGAAAAGTTTGAATGTATTTTCAAAACCCAACAGATATCACCCATATACCCAAGTAGCAAGGGAAAACCAAAATCATCATAGGGATGTCTTTGTTTTAATGGCATAAACACTATCTCTGTTTTCAGATTGCAAGTAGGTTTGACAAATGACTACCAAATGCAAATGTGTAGTCAAGTTTTAATAATGGCCAAAATCTGTCAAAGCATTGTGTTTTATGTAATGTATAATAGGACCATCATTGCAAATACCATATGAAAGACAAAATTAACATGACAATGGCAGTCGAATGATGATGACAGCAGTGATATAGTGATGGAGGTTAAATACAAGTCAACATGAAAACTGTGCCAAACATGAAAGGGTATAATGGCAATGATAAAATGATGACTGAAGGCATAAGGGTCACATATACAATGCGATAGGGTGTGAACCATTCAAAAGCTTCCAAATTCTTCATAAACTATCCATACAATTGAAAACCCTTGAGGAATCATTTGCATGGTGAATGTAGGGTTTACACAATTTTCTCCAAGCATGGTTAGTTTCTTCAACATCAATGACATCCCAACTACATTAACAATCCATTGAGCGATGATAAAAACCTGTTTGATGCTGCCAGAGTTAATTTGGATCGAAACTGGGAGCCAAACGCAATTTTCTAAGTTCTGTTTTTAAGTGAGTCGCATCTCCCTCAAGTGGGTCGCATCCACTTCAAGTGGGTCGCATGCCTCTTGCCACATAGTGCATTTTGCAGGAAGCTTTTGGAGGCCTTCCCGGTGTCCAAATTGGGCGTGTGATAGCTTGTTGGAAAGCCCTTGGAGTCTAATTTCCAACAAAAGTGGAATTATGCAATTTGGATTTCATTTACCCTATAAAAAGTCAAATCGCCCAACACTACTCAAAATGAGCAGAATGAGGCTGCCTCAAGGCAGAGCGCTATTGCAATCAACTTTTGAAGGTCTTCCTCAACTCCAAATTGAGCTCATGATAGCTCATTAGAAATATATTTTTGTCTATTTATCATTTGACTCATCAAGAAAGTCATTTTTTCAAACATGCTAGGAGAAAACTTGATTTTCCCAAGGTCACTTCAGAGGTGCATTCAATTCTCCTGAGGCAACGGTACTTTTGACATTTCTCTAAAACCATGATACCTGTGTAAAAAGTGAAGGATTTTTTTCTTCCTTGGGATGTTTTGGACAAAAACCGCTCTCAGTTTTCCAAAATTCATCTTTGATTGCTCTGAAACATCTTTTGAGTGAAACTTATCCCGATGTGTGAAACAAGGGATTTTGTCGAAATGAAGCGAAATGAAGGGGATAAGGGGCTTCTAAATTCTTGGGGAAATTTTTGGAAGTAGGGAGGGATGTTAGAAAGCAGGGGAAAGTGGAATCTCAGAGATCGAGTGAGGGGAAGGGGTCCAAAAGGGCAAAACACAGGCCTAGCCTAGAAAATTGCCAAGTTGTGGCAAGAAACTAGGGTTTGTGCAAAAATGAGGAATTTGGGGGATCTCAGTGATGGGAAGTATTTAATAAGGTACATTAATGATAGGGGAAGGTGTATGAACATCAGGATACAAGTTTTTCTAATGATTTGACCATCCAAGAGAAATTACCTCCAAAACCCTAGGAGAGGGAAATGGACCTTACCTAGGCACAACTGAAACATGAACAAGCTGTAAAATGACCCAATGGAACCTGACATGATGATGAAAAACCTCTGAATGATGGTACACTCAGCTGAATGGTGACATGAACCGACATTTGGACAACTTTGGAAGGAGTGAAAGCAAACCCTAGACCTAATGCCTAGTGACCAAATTTTGCTTGAAGACTCATTGAAATGACAAAATTTGACCTTGACACCTTAAAATCACTTTATAAGAGCATGTTTGATCACTGAAGGAAGGCTGCAAAGGCTGACTCTAACACCACCTTTGGTGACGTTTAGGTTTTTGGTGATGGAGGCTATTGTCCACCACCATTGCTCATATGAAATGGTGAGAGTCACTATCCATCATTATAAACCATTATTGGTGATGGACCTTGAATGTCACCACAACACCTTTACTTTCAGCGACTCCGCCTTTGGTGACGTTCAGTTTTTGGTGACGAAAGCTATTTTGACCCTCACCAATGAGCTTATGGTGACATTTTTCGCCCCTCACCAATGTCATTTTTTCTTGTAGTGAAGGTTCCAGAAATGGAAGCCATTAAGATTGCAACGCTACACCTTGAGGGTGAAGAACAGGGCTCGTGGTTCCATGGTTTGTCTACATTGGGTCATGCCAATATGACTTCTTATTCAGAGTTCACTAGAAGGCTCGTGGAAATATTTGATAGAAGAGATCTTGAAGCACCACTCATGGGGCTTGCAAAACTAGAGCAATCAGGTAATGTAGAAACTTACATTTCTGAATTTTTAAGAATTTCTATCATGGTTCCTGATTTATCTGTGACAAGAAGAGTGTATATGTTCATTGATGGTTTAGATGAACTTATTCATTGGTTGGTTAAGTATACCAAGCCCGCTACCCTAAAAGATTCCATTGAAAGGGATAGAGACCTTCAAGATGCCTTTCTAAAAGCAAAGGCAACTTTTCAGAACAAGCCTTCTTTTCCATCAAAGGGAAAAGAAGAGAAGGGTCCTCCTTCAAAGGAGAAAAAATATAAAAAAAACCTCTTGATGATGATGTCTGGAGAGCCTTGATGGGGATGAATCTTTGCTTCACTTTCCAAGAATAATGGACACCTAAACATAGATGTGCAGTTGGAAAAGCACATTACATAGAGGTCTTCTTAGATTATGAGGAGGAAGAAGAAGAGGAACCAAGAAGAGGTCACAACGTTGACATTGCAGGGGATGAACCAACACAATCAGGAGATAGGAATGAAGCATTTTCTCCTATTTGAGGGGCTCTTGCATCATTAAGAGGAGTACCTAAGTAGTTGACCTTAATAGTTCAAGGTTCCATCTTGAATCAAAGGGTTACTTTTTTGGTTGATAGTGGGATTACCCACAATTTTATTAATGCCGAACTAGTGGAGAGGAGTGAAATACCCAGTGATGCTTTTGAGAGATTCTCTGTTTTGGTCCCAGGAGATAGAAAAATGGAATGCATGAATTATGTTCCATCCTTATGAGTTAGCATGGGAACATATACATTTATTTATCATTTATTTGTCTTTGACATACCTGAGACCAATGTCATATTGGGTGTGCAATGGTTGATTACTTTGGGGAGTGTCACCAATGATTGGGATACTTTGAAAATGGAATGGGTGGATAGAGAGAGTGGAAAAATTAAAATGATTAAAGGCATGTAGACATATCCCTCACATACCACTTCCACACAAAAATCAAATATGGATTTGCGCAGTGGAAGCAAGGACCTTACATTCCCATATATTATGCTTATGAGATTTTTTCATGGGACAATATTATCTAGTGGAAAACCACCTGGGAGGCCACTTGATTTAGATTTGGTGAGAGATATCTCACAACATGATGCTCCAAGCATAGATCTAGGAGGGATGGGAGCATTATAAGGCAAAGATACAACACTAGGAGTCTTGGGTACGATCAGGGAAGAGGGAGACATTCTCCCAACATCATCATTACCCACTTTAATTTTAGATTTTGCGCTGAGGGAGGAGAAGCATGGAATGAATGACCTTCCAAAATAAAAATTTGGCATAGAACATTTCAAGGAGGAGAGCAGACATATGAAAAACATTCCTTTTGTTATATCATCAGTGTTTTCACTGTGGGAGATTGATCCATATTGGAAATCCCAACTGTTGGTGGATTATTCCAAGGATCTTTTAATTTGCACGACACTTGATGACCAGCTACATGAAGAGGGATATTCAGTCCAAGAATGATTCATCTACTATCATTGTAGGATCTTCTTATCTAGAGCCTCCAAGATCAAGAATAAGTTGATACAAAGGGACTATGAAGAGTTCTTTTTCAGCCACACTTATTCCATGAAGGCCTACAACACTATCATGGGAAGCTACATTTGGGAAGGCTTTGAAAGAGAAATATATCAGTATTTTCAAATATGCATGAACCATGTGGAGCTGGGACAGAAACATAACTCTATATATGAGTTAATTCAACCACCTCTTTCTTCTTTTGAGAGAGGAGAAAGATCTATGCACCACTCCATTTGTATAAGGAGAATTTTTGGTGAAGAACATGCTCATGTAAATAATGTTTCATTTTATGATTGTATGCATTTCTTTACCATGTATATGCAGGAAATAACTCGAAGAAGGAGTACTATTCCATATAAACTTCATGGTCAACTTTGGGCCACATAGATTTCTAAACATGGTCACTCCCTTGGAGCACAAAGGGATATTTTGTTTCAATGTGGGTGCATTCCAAAAGCACCAAATATATATCACACTTTCAGCCATGGTGAGATGACTTAGAAAACAAGTAAGTGGTGGGGAAACCACTTACCACATCATGATTTGATGCAGTTAGGAGATCTACTGTGTTGGTTCGATATGTGGGAATATGACCCACCTCCATTTATGCAAATTTCTATTTGTATGTATTTCGTTATGATCCCATACTTTGATGATGTACTTATAATATTTAGGGGAATTATTGGAGGGAGGATGGGAGGAATATATGTGCCCTATGGGAGAAAGATTCTCCATGTCCATTATGCTACATGTTTCAGGGAGAACATTGGGCCAGCCATGTTTGTTTCATTTGAACTATTGTCTCCTTATGGGATGGACTATTTGCATCTCATGAGAACTTTGGAGGAGAAATACATGGAGGGATCACTATTACATTCAGTGGAAATTCTGACACTTTTGTTCCGACACTTTTGACCAAATTTCGGAAATTTCCCCAAATTTTTTCAATTTTTCAAATCCCGTCCACAACTATCGCTATACTGACGTTTGGAGACAAGTGTCAGTATTGTGACATTTATAAGTTAGTGTCAGTCTTGCGAAGTTTGTAGCAAAGTGTTGGAATTGTGACAGTTTGGGCACAAACATCGAAATTACGATGGAATAGAGCTAAGTGTCATTGTTGCGACGTTTCAAGAAAGCATCACTATTGCGACAGTTTGGACAAAAGCGTCACTATTGAGATGGTTTGGGCAAAAATGTCGCTATTGTGACAGTTGGGACTAAGTGTCGCTCTTGCAACGTTTGTATGAAATCATCGCTATTGCGATAGTTTGGAAATTAATTTCTGTGGCCTCTCCTTTAATAAATAATAATGTAACTTGGGTCCCCTTTTTGAATAGTCGGAGCAACATAATAAGATATCTTTAGTTCACATATCACATTGTGATGAAGATGGAAGGTGGTTATGATGGGACTTCTAAGGAGTTTCATAAAATATTAAAGATGTGGTGCGCTCACTCCTTGGTTCACTTTTAATGTGTGCCCCCAACCACGGTCGGTTGCACCGTGTCATGCAGTGTGAGGTCGCCCGACCGGGCGCGTTCAGGTTGGGCCATTTTGTTCTAGGGCACTTGTATCAGTTCCGCTAAGTTGTGACTGCTCAAGTGCCTTGTGCACATTCGGGTGGCCTGTTTTCCATTTTCTCCCTTGTGGCATCATTCGTTCGGGCATGTCGTATCGCGCCTTATGAGGTCACTCAACCGGGCACATTCGGGTTGGGCCATTTCGTTCGAGGGCACCCGTATCAATTTTGCTAAGTTGTGACCGCCTGGATGCCTTGTGCATGTTCAGGCAGCCCATTTGGTGTTTTCTCCCTTGTGGCATTGTTCGGTTGGGTGCATCATGTCACGCCATGTGAGGTAACCTGAGCGGGCGCGTTCTGAACAGGCGCGTTCGGGTCGGGTCGGGCCATTTAGTTTGACGGTGCCTGTATCAGTTTTGCTAAGTTGTGACTGCTCGGGTGCCTTGTGCACATTCGGGCGGCCCATTTTTCATTTGCTCACATGTGGCATCATTCGTTCTGGTGCGTCGTGTTGTGTCGTGTGAGGTCACCCGACTGGGCGCGTTCAGGTCGGGCCGTTTCGTTCGAGGGCGCCCGTATCAGTTTTTCTAAGATGTAACCGCTCGGGTGCCTTGGGCACGTTCGGGTGGCGTGTTTTTCGTTTTCTCCCTTGCGGCATCATTCGATCAGGCACGTCGTGTCACGTCATGTGAGGTCATCCAACTGGGCGCATTCAGGTCGGGCTGTTTTGTGCGAGAGCGCCCATATAATTTTTGCTAAGTTTTGACCACTCGGGTCCCTTGTGCATGTTCAGGTGGCCCGTTTTCCATTTTCTCCCATATGGCATCGTTCAATCGGGCGCATCGTGTCACGCCATGTGAGGTTGCTTGACTCGGGCACATTCAGGTTGGGTTGGGTTGTTTCGTTCGAGGGTGCTCGTATCAGTTTTGCTAAGTTGTGACTACACAGGTGCCTTGTGCATATTCAGGTGCCCTGTTTGCCATTTTATCGCTTGTGGCATCATTATTTCGGGCGCGTCATGTCGTGCCGTGTAAGGTTGCCTGACCGAGCGCATTCGGGTCGAGTAGGGCAGTTTCGTTCAAGGGCACCCGTATCAGTTTTGCTAAGTTGTGACTGCCCGGGTGCCTTGTGCACGTTTGGGTGTCCCGTTTTTCTCCCTTGTGGCATCGTTCGTTTGGCCATGCCGTGTCACGCCATGTGAGGTCGCCCAACTGGGTGCGTTCGAGTCATGGTGTTTCATTCAAGGGCGCCTGTATCAGTTCTGCTAAGTTATGACTTCTCGGGTGCCTTCTACAAGTTTGGGCGGCCCATTTGCCATTTCCTCCCTTGTGGCATCGTTCGGTCGAGCGCATCGTGTTGCGCCATGTGAGGTTTCCCGACCGGGTGTGTTCGGGTCAGGTCGGGTCGTTTCGTTCAAGGATGCCCGTATCAATTTTGCTAATTTGTGACCACCCAGGTGCCTTGTGCACGTTCGGGTGGCCCGTTTTCCATTTTCTCCCTTGTGGCATCGTTCTTTCGGGCACGTCGTGTCGTGTCGTGTGAGGTCGCCCGACCGGGCATGTTTGGGTCGGGTCGGGCCGTTTCGTTCAAGGGCGGCCATATCCGTTTTGCTAAGTTGTGACCGCTTGGGTGCCTTGTGCACGTTCGGGCAACCCGTTTTCCATTTTCTCCCTTATCGCATCGTTCGATCGGGCGCGTCGTGTGAGGTCACCCGACTGGCGCATTTGGGTCGGGTTGGGCCGTTTTGTTCCAAGGATCCCATATCATTTTTGCTAAGTTGTGACCACCTGGGTGCCTTGTGCACGTTCGAGTGGCCCATTTTCCATTTTCTCCCTTGTGGCATCGTTCGTTCGTGTGCGTCGTGTCGTGTCGTGTGAGGTTGCCCGACCAAGCACATTCGGGTTAGGTCAGGCCATTTCGTTCGAGGGCGCCCGGGTGCCTTGTGCATGTTCGGGTGGCCCGTTTGACATTTTATCCCTTGTGGCATCATTCATTCAGGCGCGCCATGTTGTGCCGTGTGAGGTCGCCCGACCGGGCGCGTTCGAGTCGGGTCGTTTCGTTTAAGGGTGCTCGTATCAGTTTTCCTAGGTTGTGACCACCTGGATCACTTGTGCATGTTTGGGCAGCCCATTTTTCATTTTCTCCCTTATGGCATCATTCAGTCGGGCGTGCCGTGTGAGGTCACCTGACTGGGCACGTTCGGGTCAGGTCGAGTCATTTCGTTTGAGGGCGCCCATATCAGTTTTTCTAAGTTTTGATCGCCCAGGTGCCTTTTGCACGTTCGGGCGGCCCTTTTTCCATTTTCTCCCTTGTGGCATTGTTCAGTCGGGCACATCGTGTCGCGCCGTGTGAGGTCACCCGACCGGGTGCATTCAGGATGGGTCAGGCTGTTTCTTTCGAGGGCACCCATATCAGTTTTTCTAAGTTGTGACTGCCTAGGTGCCTTGTGCACATTCGGGTGGCCCGTTTGCCATTTTCTCCCTTGTGGCATCATTTGTTCGGACACGTCATGTCGCGCCATGTAAGGTCGCCTGACTAGGCACGTTTAGGTCAGGTCAGGCCGTTTCGTTCGAGGTCACCCATATCCATGCACAAACAGCTTTCTATGAGCAGGGTCCTTACTTGAAACATCTTTAATTTCTTCTCCAATTGCAGGGTATGAAGAACCTGCATTTACCATCAAAGAGATCAACTTCTCTTTGCTCAGTGGCTCCAACAACGAGTGCAAATTGTCATTTGAGAGTTGCAGAGCAGTGCCATTGGCTTCCTCATCTAGCTTTCTCTTCTTACCATCGCCCTTGACCTCCATGATTTTTTCTCCGGTTTGAGAAGAGGGGGGTTCATAGTAGCTTCAATTCCCCAAATTGACTCATTCCAAGTATTTTAAAGATTGAATGATTACAATAGCTTCCCTATTAGACATGTAGTTTGGTCAGTCACCTATAGGAGGATAAATTAAATTTTAAACCACATTTTGATATCTAGATTACAAAGCTCAGGTAGAATCCTGAACTGTAGCAAGGGTTAATGCCATTGTTCATGGGGTACATAGCCTGTGAAATACAAGTTGCCATAATTTCCATTCTGTGAACTGTAAAACGAGCCAATTTTGGAATCATATCAGTCTTTAATTCCCAAGAATTTTAGTGTAACTACCAAACAGGCTTGTAGCTTTGTTACCAATAGGGATGCCCCTCTTTTGGAGTGTATGGAGCAGAATATGATACCTAAGGATATCATTCATACCATAACATTACTACTTCCCTTTTAACCACATAAAAATTATTTTTAAGTTACCATAATTCATCTTTAATATCACATAATTAGATTAAAAAATCAACCAAAATCTTTAGTTTATGAAATAAAAATTCAACAATTTTATATAATTAATAATTTAAATAAATGTCTTAGATTTAATCTCATTAATAATTATTTATAATCAACAATACCACTTATTTACCCAAACTAGTTTAAATTATTTAATTTATTAAGTTTTAATTTCTAAAGAGATTTTTAAAGTGTTTAATTCATTTATGTATTCAAAAATTGATTATAAACAATAAGAAATCACAATCTTGATATTGTCAAGTTTTATTCAAAAAAACCATTTCATCTATTAATTAGACTACACTATTATTTATTATAAAAAATGTATCTAATTTGAATGAATGAATACATAGATTACTATCATTAAAGAAAAAAAATGTAAATTTCACTTTTAAAGTAATTCTTAAAAATAAGGAAAAAATAATACATTAATTATAAAGAAAAAATATATAATTTAAACAATAAAAACAAAAAAAAAAATTAATTATTTAGAAATTATTTTAATTATTTAAAAATTATTATAATTATTAAAATATATATATATTTTTAAATTAATTTTAGTGGCCTTAAAAAAACACACTTGTTTCATTTAAAAATGTAAAAAATTTTCAAATATCAGAAGTTTTAATTTCCCTTGTTCATTTCCCTCTGGTTGCATGGTTGGTCCAGGGAAGGAGGGAGGATGCGGCCATACTGTCGCTGGTTTTGAGGAAGAATGCAGCCATACTATTGCAGGTTTGGAGGAAGGATGCGGGAGATTTGTGCCCTGAGCCTTGCTCATGGATCTGGAGCCTGGAACCATGGACAATATGAGGATCTCTGCATTGCTCTCAACTCCACAACTCCAAAAACAGGTACTCTTATTCTCCAATACAACAAGAATTTTGGTTGGTGTTTTAGCTTATTTTTCAGGATCTTGTCTCATGGGTCTGCTTGTAATTTTTTATATTGGGACTGCAACCCGTTACCATCCCGATCTGATGAAAAAAAATGCACAGTGGCATCTGTGGGAGCTTATAAGCCTAATCAAGGTGTATTTTCCTTGGATCTGCCCCTCCAAGGAAACAATACCCAACTGTGATCTCAATCCAGTTTCCCAGATAGTGTATTTTATATCTTACGTGTGAACAAAACCAAGGCATGCCTTTGGATCATGATATGGTGTAGTACTATGCATATCTTGACCCTGCAGGAAAATGATATGCCCTTGTCCTCTGATAGCTCCATCTGGTTGCATGAGGGAAGATCGAGTCTTTAGAGTCAGAGCATATGGCCTCTACACCATCAGATTACCAGGGCAGGGAGAGAGAGAAACTACTCATACTTGGCCGACCATACAAGATTTATTGAGACCTGGCTCCATTAGGTCGATCGCTTGCTTTTTCCAGTCTATCTCAGTGACTGGAGCTGCTAAGTTCTATGCAGAATTTACAGCCTTGGACATAGATGATAGTAGAGACCAGATTCGTGAAACTGGACCCCCAATCTTGGAAGAGTCCTCCGGAGAAAAAAATCGAGGGAAACATTTCAAGACCTTGAATTATTCCAGTAATGAACTATCACTGAGGTCTTTAAAAATGCCAGAGAAATGTGTTATAGCAGCATTCCCAAGGTCCTACTGAGAACAAATATGGTTTCCATCCTAGTCCTGTAGATCTCAAATGGAATTTTTATTTCTCCTGTGAGAATCGAACTTGTGAAAAAACTGTGTTCCCATCACCCTCTCGGATCCAAATGGCTCTGCTTTTTAAGCGCCATCTTTCTTCCCCGACCTTAAGAATATGTGCATTATTTTTCAAGATACAAAGATCCCTTTTAAGGGCATCTGAAAAACTTGAGGAAAAGTAAGAAGATTGACATGAGATTAAAGGGTGCCCAAATCCAATACTTAAAAGACTAGTTATGTCAAAATATCTAGTGGAGAGCACCTTGAAGAAAGGAACCAAGACCAAGAAACATAGAGTCATTATTAACAATAATTGTAAGACCTTAGTAAAGTTATAATCACCTCAAAATCAATGCAGATGGCACCCCAATGAAAAAGGATGAGAATATGAGTATATATATATATATATATATAAGAGGTCCAAGCCTGAATAGTTACATAAAATCCAACCTTGAATGATCTCATGTGTTCAACATTATAAGAAAAATTTTGAGAAATCTAATTTTGTGAGACATTTAAAGGCCATCCATCTTGTAATTTGAGGAAATTTGAAAAAATTTAAGGTCCACGGTCCTTATGAAGAAGCGATCTATGTTAGTGTAAAGAGAAGTCAAAATAAAAGGACTTGTAGCAGCTTCTACATCTTATTAACAGTTGAAAATTTGTTATAAATTGTTAAGAAAGATCAATAAATGTATTTAAAATAAGGCAACATTGTATAGCAATATTTGACATTAAATATTTCACTAGAGTGAGAAGGACCATATAGCACCTTGAACCATCCAGTTGAAGAAAAAATTGTAACTCAAGTAAGTATTTTTTATGTTTTTGTAATATAACAATGTGTTTTCAGTTTTCTATAAAGAAAAAGAACCTCAATCGAACATCAAAGTGTAAAGGTCTGTAATCTTGAGGTATGTATGACGTTTTTATTTAAAATCAAATAAATTTTTTTATTTTATTAGGACAGAAAGGTCTTACTGTGTTAAAATTTGTGAATAACTAGGATTGCAAAATAGATATAGTATAGAAGGCTCATTTATTTTAGAAACCCTATGCGTAGGGCTTGTAAGACAATTCCTTGCAAAAAAATAATTTAATATTTAGTTCTCTTAATACAGATCTTTTTTCTTTAGATTTTGATAGCACTTATACTAGAATTGGTAAAAATTTTATCAGATACACTCATCCACCCTATCACAAACTTAAGGAACCATCCACTTTGAAGAAAACATAATAAAGTCCTTTACTGCTCTATTTTCACTGTTCAGACTTGAACTAGGCCTTTTATTGCAGTTATTAGGGGTTATGCGGTCATGAAAGAGGATACAACAGTTTAGGCCTCTTTAATAACCTCAAATGCACTCAATACCTCTATCACAAGCTCAAGAAACATTCTAGTTGAAGAAAATACAACCACAATAAACACCCTTTTTAAGGGCTGGTTATAGGTTTCACAGCCTTGGTTTTCTACTCTGTATAGGTCACTGATATAAAATCTTGGAGACGAAAATCACGCACATTCACCCTCCAATTCTGAGAAAATTGTATCGCTTAAAGATGACAAGCCATGTGTGAAACCTAGATTTGGATTTACAAAGTTTACTAGAATTAATATCATAAAATCACATAAGTACATGAGTTTCAGAGTGTTTCACAAATCAAAAATACTTGTAAAAGATTCCTCAAACTGTTCTCTATCTAATCCAAGTAGCCAATAGCTCCAAACGATCGTCTGTCATCTGAGACAGAACTCTGCATGATTGTAACTCTTGATGTAAAATAGAGCACTCGGAAAATAGTCTTTCTGCAAGGGTTTATGCGTGTTTTGGATGAAAACACAGAGTACTTGATAAAACTAATCATATGCAATAACGACCAGGTACCACAAGTTTTGGAACAAGTATAAGCTGATGTATAAAACTCTTTAAATCCTCAAACACTTCAACTTGTATTCATTCCTTCCCCCAACACATATAGACCTGCAAACATTAATATCACTCCACTTCTCTCTCACGTATTATAGGCTCATAGTATCGGCCCCTTATTAACTGTTTACACTAGATTATGTAGGCTTAAATTACACCATGAATAGGTGATTCAATCTTTCTTCTGATCTTCACTATCTTCTTGTCCAAGATTGATTCAAATCCCTTTAATCATGCTTTAAGCAGTTGTAATTACCATTTTATAGTCTGATCAACATCAGGTTCAAGTACATTTGCTGGGTTTTCTATTCGTTTGAAAGGATACAAGTCTGAAATTTGAAATATAGGAGAGATTCCAACATCGCTTGGAAGCTCTATCTCATGGACATTTGAAGAAAATTTCCTCAAGACTTTACAAGGTACAATTTTCTTCTATTTTTCTTTGTTATAGTCCCTTTTGGGAAACCTTTCCTTCAACAAATGTGCAAACACCAAGTCTTCAACCTCACAAATGACCTCTTTCTTCTTTGCATCTTCTCTTTTTGTGTACTTGCTTGTATTAAATTCAAGTTGTGGTTCGACTTTCTCATGCATCTCTTGCATCGCTATTGCAAACTCTTCTCCATAAACACTCCTCATCTATTTCTTACCCAACTATATCAGCTCATAAACACCCCTTAGATGGATGCCATACACAATCTAAAATGGGCTAAGATCTGTGCTTCTGTTTGATAAAGTACTTGATCCCACTGTTTGGGATGTTCACTCACTAGACTTCTTAGGTTGTTATTGAGGCTTTTATTGGCCACCTTAGTTTGTCCATCTGAATTGCAATTGAGATTCATTCCAAAATTTGAGTCTCATGGTCTTCCTAGAAGTGTTAAGGATTTTTTTGTATTAGCATGCTCTTTAAGTGAGAAATTTCCATCCTTATTGATATAAACCTTCTTCACCTATACTTACACATGCAATAAACACTTCAAAGAAAACATTTCTTCATCACTCTCTTTACGCCATTCCTTTTCATTGCTACATTCTTTCGTGTTCTCACAATCTCTATTATTATAATGGAATTCAAGATGCCCATTCTTAACCTTTTCTTGGCTTGCCACTTAATCCTTCCTCTTCATCTTTTCTTGATTCCAAGATACTATTTTTTTTCTTCAAGCATATTGTCTCTAAGAACATCCTCAAGCAACTTCCTTTTCCCTTGCTTTGTCTTATAGTTCCTAGATCCTTCTTGAAGCTTATCAATGAGTATTTTATGCTATTCTTGACCTGCAGCTTCTGAAAATTCAAAAAAATATTTGGAATTCGTCTCCACGTCCCCTGTTTTGGCCTTCATTTCTTTGACATCCTTGTATATTATTGTTCTTAATTAGGTTTTTTGTCCATATTGATTTTTTCTTGTATTTTTCTTTCCCAAGTATGCTATACACCTTTTCATATCAGACTTGTCATTCATTTGATTTATCTCGTCTTCATATTGAAAGCTGAGATCATTATTACAAATCAGAGATGCTTCTTCAATTTCTCTCTATACATGCATCCAAAGTTCATAAAAGACTTGTACTAGGCCGTATGTCTATACATTTGACATTGCCATAACAAAATTTTGACATTGAGGAATGTTAAGATCCTTCCACCTTCAAGTTTCACTATGCCTCTTTTCGAGAATTTGTAAGACCCTCAAATGCAACTTCTTTTACCAACTTAAAACCTTGTCAAATACCTTGAACAAACATTTTTTTAAGAGTCTTTCCCCCTCATAGGCTATTAGTTTCTCATTGAGATTGAATAAGAAAATGTATGATAAACATCTCATACCTTCAACCTGATTATTGAAATGCTTGTAGATTCCTCTTCAATATTGTGATCATGGAACGATGATAAACTAAACTTTGCTCCTTGGCCATCATTGCTTTAGCTTTGTTGTCATACTTTATGAGATATTGAAAGTATTCATTACTCTATTTTCCTTCTAGTTTGAACTGATATGACATCCTTCATACTCTCATCTAGTACTTAATATGGTATTCTTGGTCTTCAAGCTCCATAACTTCATAGTCCAGACTCCATCCTAGAACTCCATTTGATTTTTCCAAGTTTTCTTCATACTTGGGTCAATTTTATTCTCCCTTATGGTTTTTCAAAGGTCCTTCAAGATGAGACATAGGTTTTAGATGGATCAACATACCTCCACCTTGTTCAAAAATTTTTATATGTTGCCCTAATAATGAAATGTTCACCTTTTCTTTGTCTTTCTCTCTCATATTCCTTCCCGGTATAGCTTGTAACCTGTTCATGGTCTCTTCTTTCATTCTCCACCTGATTTTTCATTGAGTGGACTCTTCACCATCTCCATTAATGATCCATATTGGTCCTCCATAATTCTTTTTTTTTCTTGATTCCTTGTAGGAGATTGATTTCTTGAATCATCCTGGCTTCAATATTTATGAAGATCATACCTTTGCTTGAAATACATGAATTTCTCTTGAATCTCTGTCGTTTCAAGATCCACAACCCTATTTATTTGAGATGCTAACATGAAAAAGGTACTTCATTTGAAATTTCTTTCCTTTCAACTCATAGATGAGTATAATCATAGTTGTAGGGACACAAATGGGATGAAAAATGGGATGGACTTTGGCATTAAAAATTTGGATGTGAGCGGTGTCGACCTCCTAAGCCAAGGTGGGAATGACATACAATTGGATCTCAGAGCCTTTCTAATAGAAAATCAAAATTATAATAGGATCTGAAAAAAGACATTCTCATTCATGAAAAATGAAATATAGAACCTCCTAATTATAATAACATTATTCAAGACTTTGGGCATGGAAGGATGGATCTTCAAGACCTAAGGTGACAAGTCATAAGACTCATTACTGCAAAGAAAAAATACCATGTTTAGGATTGTAGTGGTCTATAGCTAATAGAAAAAACCCCTCTCACCCTGGGTGCAATCCAATATTTGATACACTGATAATTTGTAGTCTCTGACATCAGATATGGATTTAGATGTGCTTGTGTTGCAACGAATGCACTCTCTAGATTCAATATACCTTTACACACATTCACACAATAATTGTTTTAATCCATCACCCCCACGCCCATTCCCACCCTAAATACATGGTGTGCTAGCTTCTCTTGATGCAATAAGGAGGTCGCTCCCTAAACTGGAAGGAATTTACACAAAAAATGTGTATAAATATTTGAAGAAGGATTAGAAATACAAACAATACAAGGTTATGGATAGGTTGTGATTGTGTTAGATGCACTCTTACAATAAACAATATGAAAAATACGTTAGTTTATGAACAGGAAAAAGTCTTTGAATTGTAGCAATTTTTTGCTTGCACTGCTCAAAATTATGAGTAGTAACACTGATGATTTATTCCTCTCTAGTCCTTATTGACCTGCTTATTTTATATGGTGTCTTTCTCCAAGTCTTCAATAATGTATACCCTGTTTCTGGGTATGCATTTCATTTTTATCAAAAAATTAGGTTTAAATAAACTTTAAATTTCTTTGTTGTGGATGAAACCACCTCATAGACTTGAATAAGTTGGTTTTGTGCTTCCTGTAATTGACATAATATCATATCTCTATTATGCACCTGATAAGGTCAAATATCACATTAATGGGTGCTACATTCTACATGTTTTCTTGGTGCTAGAAAAATTATAAAGCTTGAGCCTTAATCCCTGACATATTCTTTATATTATGGAGGTTGGCATGGAATTTATGCACTTTGTTCTAGTTTGAGACAATGGTAGGTCTTTCTAATGTTTCGTTTGTAGAACGAGAAATGACGGAATGGAAGGATGCTAGTAGTTGCGGCCTGAGTAATAATTCCCATGTCAGGTGTATGGTTTTGAATAATCAATGGAATTTAGGGGTGATACAATCAATCCCCACTAAGTTCTGGTTTCTTGAATTCTTTTCATAATACTTTGTTACACATGACTTTCATTTTATTCTTGCAGAATTTCTAGAAATGAATGATATCTTGTGGATTGTTGTAAACAAATTTAGTTCTATTACCATGCTCAAGAGAAATTAATTTTTTTCATTATTGGAGGACAGAGATATACCATAAGAGCTCGGTTCTGTGTTGTAGCCTTTTATTGAGACTTGAATCAGTTAAACCCTCGGACCTACCGCAACCCTATATTCAGGTTTGGTTCTATTGAAGCCGCCATACTTTGGACCTCCTCATTGCAGTCTCAGGCTATGGATATAGCTACATGATTTTGACATATTTTATGCAGTGAACGTCTATTAAAATCTCATAGTATCTCCTATTTACTGATTCTTGGACAGAACTTTCGAATTAGCTAAGTCACCTACTTTTATTTAGGAGCTCAGTATTAAGTTACAAGACTATGATGAGACTCAATGAATTATGTTTCGTATACCAATCTAGCTTGTAAAGTGTTAGTCATCAGTATTTTTCACCTGTTGATGATGACTATTTGTTAAAGCCAAGTTTTCTAGCAGCTAATCTCAAAATTTGTCAAATTTTCCAGCTGGAAAACACCCATAATTTTTTTTTCCCTCCTAACCTTTTCAATCAGCCCGTGACGAGATAAAACCTCATTGTCAAGCCCTATCTAGCCTTAGCCATACTAGCTTGTCCATCATCTATAAAGAGAATAATCCAAATATGTCCAAGATTTCTCCCTTGGCAAACTATCCTAAAGCCAAAGAACCTCTATCTAATATCAACCAATCCTAGAAGACCTTCCTATTCTACAAATAAAGTTTGGTTACACCCTTAAGTTGCGCCACTAACAAGCCTTGAAGTCTCAGCAATACATATGCCTCGGGTCAAGCTGATATTAGATAGATGTATAGTGTTTCAATGTCTTTTTCAAAGAGCAGAAGTATACTGGTGTTCAAGAAGATAGTATTAAACTCAACATGAGAAGATAGCTGCTTCTCATGTGGTTTTGAGCCTGGAATGCAGCTACAGGACAGAGAGTTACCTCAGTAAGCCCTTGCAAACATAGTCAAGGGTTAGTCACTTATGAACAACAAGAAATGCTCTGTAGATACTGGCTAGGCTACCTCTGATTATCTAAAGATGCACAAAGGTATTTTAACATCAGAATTACATGTCTCAGAGAAATGCCCATCATAGCATATTGTCATTTTGTCATTATCATTTGCTTAAGTATGAATAGGCAGTGAAAGGAAAGATAACACTATTTGAAAGTTGATGAAATGGAAAGACTGAGAAAACCTCCTCCATACATGAGCAGAAGGTTGAAAGACTGAGAAAACCTCCTCCATACATGAGCAGAGGGTTGAAAGACTGATAAAACCTCCTTCATTTTATAAGAAGAGGTTTTGGCAATGTGATAAAGGCCTCCTTCATCTAATAAGAAGAGGGCCATGAACAGAGGCATGGTTTTTAAGTGCAGTGGGAAAGCAACTGTAGGCTCATGGATAGAAAAATGGTGTTAAAAACAGAGGGAAAGCAATGGTACTATGATAATCCAAGAGGTTTTATTTTTCCTTCTATTAGATATTTCCTTCAAAGGAAATCTAAAGCCAAAAATGAACAAATCCTGTTGAGGTATGCGATTTCATCAAAAGTTTCGAGAGATTTTCTCCTTGATCAATAGGCATGAAATCTAGCCATTGTTTTCCTTAAAAAAACAGAGTTGAGATTAGTGTAAATCCATTCAAAGTTTATAAGTTGAGAGATGGGTTGAAACTAGGCCAAAGAGTGATGTTGATATTCAAATAAGGTTTTCTTTTCCTATTCATGAATATATTTAAAAAAAAAACTCATCAAAATTGACAACAAGGTGACCTAAGCCTTGTTTTCTCAAAGGGGACTTTGCAAATAAACAACACAGAGACCTTATGTATAAAAAGGGTATGACAAGTGTTTTAATTTCAGGAAAAACACTCAAAGAAATTGAAGCATGCCACTGTCACAAACAAAGGCTTGTTCCTTTTGAAAACAAGTAAAATACCTTGTTGTTGCATTTGATTGTAGGAGAGGTTTTTAGAGGAGTTCATTTTCATAAAATGATGATGATAAAACCTAGGCGAATGAAACTAAGTTTTCAACCATAGTCAAAGAGGAATATCATGCAGAGCATGCATCTATAATAATCAACATGGTTTTGATATTGGTTTCCTCTAAAAACAGATATGAACAAAGGAAACAAGTTTCCTCCCTTGATGAGAAAACACTAAGAGAGATTGTGACTTTAAATATTTTTTCTTCAATCTGAAAAATGGTCATATATACGAATATCTTGAAAAATGTTATCCACAGCACTTTAAAGAGTCTTCGTCGAATATTGGGTTGGTGATGTTTTAAAAATGATAAAATGACGAAGCATTGCTTCCTATTTTGTTTTGCAACCAAACGCTCTTTCAAAAGGCATTCAAAACCCTCACAAGTAAAATTCAAAGGGTCTTCGACTTTAAGAGGATAAATAACCATTGCAAAGCCCTCATATGTTTTTCAAAACGCAAGTGACATCTCCCCTGGCTGCTCACTGGACCGAAGATGGATTTCAAGCACATTTGTAGTGATTTTCAAGCTTTAATCCTGCGTAGCGTGCCTGGAAAACTGTGTGGCGCATTTAGAAGCAAAAGTACACAGAGGTTACACTGTCACATGGTACGCCTTTAGGCACCATTCACAACTGCTCGAAGGCCAACCCGACAATTGTTTTACTGTGTAGGGCTCTTCCTTTTAAACGTGCCGCGCCTACTTGAACGATCAAAATGCCTTCAAAAGGTCTTGAAACCTGCTTAACTCGTCAAGCAAGGGCCACAAGCCATCCTCAAGGTATTTTTATTTGACCCTTGGTGCATTCGAATTTCTAAAGGGGTGATTGATGCCATGTTTTCAAGACTAAAACAGTGATCAAAAAGTGGAGTTTTTGGTAGGAAATCAAGGTGATTTGTTACTGTATTGACAAATATTGTTACAGTAGGAGTCTTGGGTGTGTTTATATTAGTTTCAAAAGGCCTAAAACTACCTTCAAATAAAGTCATGAACCATATGCTAATGACAAGACAAAAAACACAGTGGTAAATATTTTTCAAATTGCTGAAGGTGTCTTAACAGTGATATAATTAAATTAACCTCTTTATGTAAATCCTAAGGTCAAAATAGTGTTTTTAAAGTAAGGCAGTGATCCTAAGGTGAACACAGTGGTCATATTTGAAAGCCTTTTCACTTAAAAAGTGTCCCTTTGAATGGTGAAAGAGCAAACTCTATCCAGCCACCAGATTTCCATAAAAAGAGTATTCTATGAACATATTTTAAATCAAGTTGAGGTTGTTTTGTCTACCTGTGTATAAGAAACAATGAACAGTAGAAGAGTGTTTGATTGGGGAAGGGTGTTTTGTTTTTATCCAAATACAAGGCTATTTTGCTTCTGCCAAAAACACAAGGAGATCTCTGTTCTAACAAAAAATCCACAGATACCTCTTTTCAAATTACCTTGCCCAAGCACAATAATCAATTGACTGTTTTCTTTTCATTTGGAAAAAACTTGTTGTTTGGCATAAAAGAGGACAAATCAGTGATTTAGAGAGAGCAGAAATTTGGTGTCGAAGGACTATTCCACAAAACATTTGAAGCAACTTGTCTTGGTCAAACAATGACTGACAAGAAGGATAGGGTGTGTGCTTGAGAAAAATTCCAAAATCCATTTGAGACAGCTTGGTGTTGCAAAGAACATTCAAAACAAAATGCCTCCCAGGCAAGACAATAGGAGTGGCCTTCACAGGAGGTTTGAGCCTGTTTCCACTAAAGAAGTAAATGCTCATCCATCAGTCCTTTTTAATTTCCATGAGGTTGGGTATCTAGATTTTTTTCAAAGAGTGCAAGAGGTGAAGAGCTATTCCCTTTTGACACATATTTGTGCTTTGAGGTTTCAAGAGAAGCACTTCCAACTGGCAGGCCTAGATTTCAAATTCTCTCCAAGTTCCATTTCCAAGGCCACCAAAAATCCCTTATGTCGGGGAGAAGTGGTTTAAACAAAGCCACCTAGACTTAGAAGAATACAAGCCTTTTCTAAATCCTGAGCATAGAGATTCATGCCCATCCATTTTTCCATTCTCCTATCTATTGAGTAGTTACGCCACCCTCATGAAGATAGTCATGAAATACTTCACCTGCGAGGGAAGATTCTCCCGAATCTATGCCTATCATATCCATCTGCTCATGCATTTCACGAGGGCCAAATTGTTAAATCTCCCTTTCTTCCTACATAGAAGTATTGAGAAAATGGCTTCCACTGTCCAAAAAAATCTCTCTTCTCAGCAAACAGTCTGCCTCTTCCATCACTCCCTCATCAAGGTTGTCATTCTTCATCAGCTTGAGAAGAAGGAAGTCTCTTGGGATACTTTCATCACACATCTAGATTTCGCCACTGTCCCTTCATTTCATACATCTCCTTCACCTTCCACTCACCATCCTTCGGCTTCTTCAAGAAAGCCTATTCCCAAGAAGCTCAAATTTCCCATTGAACAAGAAAAAGAGCATGATGAGGAAGAAGAGCAAGGGGATGATGAGCAGCATCATAGTGAAACAGAGTAGCAAGGGGAAGAAGAAAAAAGTGAGGCAGAACAGCAAGGGGAAGAGCAGCATGATGATGAACATGAGTATCATAATGATGAACGGGTGCAGCATGATGAACAAGTGCAGCATGAAGAACAACATCATGATGAATAGAGGCAGCCACATGATGATGAACAGGTGCAACACAGTGAGCAGGACAACCTTCAAAAAGAAATGCAAAAACACAGTCAAGGCATCCATGAAGATATCCAAGACAGCGGTAATAATGATGAGAAAAGTAGCAAGGGTAAAGAGCCAATGGAGCATGTGCTAGCTGCCTCTCCTAGGCAAGGGGCCTTGCTAGCAAGGGTAAAGAGCCAATGGAGCATGTGCTAGCTGCCTCTCCTACGAAAGGGGCCATTATTTCTTCTCCGAAAGTGGCCAAGCCCCGAACATCAAAAAAAGGGTTCCTAGAGTTGTAACTCCAAATGTGACTAGGGCCTTCTGAAGCAAGGGGAAATTTCCTAAGAATCCCATTGTCAAATTTCCCAAGAGGGGAAAGACTAAAAGAGCCACCCAAAGAAAAGGAAAGGAGAAAGAAGAAATCAGTCATGAAAAGGAAAGGGAATTCGACATCATTCAAATCTAAAGTGATGATAGTGAAAATGAAGCCCGGATCCTAGAAAATCTCTTAATCAATAGAGAAAACCAAATTGATTCTTTGAGGACTGATCTTGAGAGGGCTAGAAACTTCAATCACTTTTTGCAAGTTCAAAACAAACAGATGAGTGTCCATATGGTAGTATATGAGACAGGGGCCATCAAATACCAAAAGGAGGCCTCCAAATCACAAGTGAGATTGGAAGAACTCATGGGTGAGTTTGATGAAATCGAAGGTGAAGATCAACCCAGGAGAAAGAGGCCAAGAACCATGGGGCTCAAAAAGGCGCTTGAGAAACAAAAGGAAGAAGAAGTTTCCCTTCTCCAATCTACCCCTCTCACTAAATTGTTCACATAAGAGATAGAGAACAATCGATAAGCATCGCTTGAGAGGGTTAATGATCACTTGGAGAAGAATTTGGAGAAGGAAAATAGAGACTTGGACCTTCAACAGAGGATGACCTGGCATTATAAGAAACTCAATCAGTTTGCCCGACAGAAATTGAAGGTCACTTAGAAAAAACTCAACAAGGATAAAAGGAGGCGCCTGGCACCAAAATCGATGAAAGACACCTAAAAGCTTCAAATTTTGGCCTCAGCCTCACAACATGTTTGTGAAAACCCTTGAGGGTCATGCTCGCCAAATTTGGGCAAAATTCGACAAATTTTGGTTTTTTGTCATTTTTTGGGTTTTTGGCTAAAACTCATGGGCATCGCCATTTCAGTTTGGGGCATCCTCAAAGGATGAAAATTGTATCATTGGATGCCATAATTTTAGGGGCATATACTCAGCGATTTTCAGATCATTTGAAGATCATTTTCTTCCCAAAAATGGTGAAAAACACTTGCTTTTTCTACACTCTGCCCCGTTTATCAACAAGGCATATTTTTTGGTTTTTTACACACAGGCCTATTTTTGGAGGACTTCTAGTGGTCAGATTGAAGAAAAATAGAAATTTTTAGAAAATAGACATTTGGAGCTTTCCAAAAAACCATCACGGGCCTCATTTCAGCATCAGGAAGGCTTCAACAAGTTGTCGGCAAGTCAGGGGACTTTCTGCTGATGTATTTCTTGAGTATTTTTGTAAAAATTGAACCTTTTAAAAGTGACTTTTCCTCATGTGCGTTTAGCTATTTTTGTACGTGATTAGTTATGAAAAGTCAATATATTTCCCTTTTTTAGCATTTTTGAGATATTTTATTAGATATTTTGTGCATTGGGCTTTGCAAAGCCTCAAGGACAAAATCAGGTATTTTGGATAGGCCAATGAGATTGCAAGTTGAACTAAGAGGTTTTCCTCACTTTGGCCTATATATTCCAAAGGATTTCATTGTAAACGAGGCTAAACTTGATGAATAGAAGCAATATATGGTCATACAAGCTTGGAATAAACACTTGTCTCATGCTTTTGGATAGTTTCTTGGATGTTTTTGGATGATGAAAGAGGATTGTTGTTGGATTCCATGACTTGGTAGAATGGTATAATGTCTCTCTCTCTGTTTTGTTTCTTAGTTTTCATTCATAATTCCATTTTCTTGCTTGTTTTAAGATAGTAGAGAATATATTTGAGACATGCCCTTGGAGGCACCTCAAGTTTCATGTTTCTTTATAGCTTCCATGTTTTCTTCATTCCTAGTCACATTAAAGAATCCTTGATTGCTCTTTAATAACTTAAGAATATTGTTTCCTTGTTTCATTTATGGTTGTATGCATGCTAAGTATGATTCACGGTATGCCCTGCTTGCTCATGGCTAGCCATAGCTCCATCTATGAAACCTCTCTTTGATTTATTAGATTGTCATTTGTTGAACCAAGGAGGTCTTGTACTGATCTTGCTCTTTGCCTAAAACTATGCAGTCTTGTTTTCAAAGTGCCCAATAGCTTTAAATACTATGTTTAGGCATTCCTTCATAGTGATTTGAGTTGTTTTTTTGTCTTAAATGTATTTCCCTAAAGTCTGATAGCCATTTCATAAAGTTAGAGAGTCATATATCTCTATGCATGGCTTGAATGTTTATTTCTATTCATTGATCAGTTTACAGTTAAATTTTTCATGATTAATGGTTTTCCCTAACATGTTTATGTCAGCTATTAAACTATTTTTGTTTGAAATCCTTTCTTCTCCACAATTTTAATGTCCATATCACTCCATTTTACCTAAAGATCCATTTTACCTCGCTCAAATCGGCCATTCAACAACCTTGTATCACCACCTGAAAGCTTTCTTGACCTTTTCGACCCCATAGCCCAGTTGATGTGACATATTTTTACCTATCTTATGTCTTTGATCATTTAATCCCTCACAACCTAAAAACCAAAACCAAAAACCTACTTCATAACTAGCCTAAAATCAGAACACCATAAGCAAACACACAGATATCCCTTACACAAATAGAGAGAGCCCTCTCTAAGTCTAGGAAGGCTAGGTCCTTGGGCTCCAAAGACTGGTTTTATGTTACACTATCATTTGGCTTGCCAATCAGCCAAATCACGAGACCCTAACATAAAGCTCGTTCCTGTGGAATTCAGCCAAAGAACACCTCAAACTTACCTTTGTGGAAGTAGAGTGGTGATAACACATATGTAGAGTATATTTGAAGGGTAAATTAATGCTTCCTTGGAGTTTGGATAGAACACATCTATAGAATTTTATACCAGTGTTTATTTGAAGCTTAGGTAAGACATATTTGTGTAGGATTAAATATTCAACTGTGGAGGGCTTGATGATATTGGAGGCATGAAAAATCAACAGTAAAACTTGAAGTGGTGACAACTAGAGGCTTATACAAGTTGAGACGAAGAGCGACAGTTAATATTACTTAGTTGTATATGGAAAATATTACTTAAAACTAGCACATTTGGTGGAATTTTTTTTTAAATATTTTAACCAAGAATTGAAAGTCCGATGCCTTAGATTTTGGAAGAGCGACATTATTTTTTTTAACATTTTGTTTTTTTCGTCGGAAGACCGACACCCTGATCGTCAGAAGAGCGACGTTATTTTTTTTTAATATTTTGACAATGTTCGATGGAAGACCGATGCCTCGATCATCAAAAGAGCGACGTTATTTTATTTGATATTTTTACTTTTTCGTTGGAAGATCAACGCCTCGATCCTCGGAACAACGACGCTTTTTTTTTAATATTTTAGCTTTTTTGTCGGTAAAGCGAAGTTACATAAGCATCGGATGCACGACATTCTAAACGTCGGATGATATTTCGTCGGAATTGCGACAATTTTTAAAATGTCAAAATTAAACGTTGGAAGCCATAACGTTGGAATTGTGACATTTTTTGAAAACATGAAAAGTGTCGGAAGACCGACAATTTGTGATCGTCGGAAGACCAACAGTTGTGGTTCGTCAGAAGACCGACACTTATAAAATTTCGTAATAGAGACACTTTGAAAAACGTCGGAAAAGGTGTCGGTATTGTGACACTTTGGTAAAGCATCAGAATTGCGACGTAATGGCTAACCATGTTTTTTCTGGCCTGAAACTATCGCTCTTGTGATGACTATGTTTCGGAAAAGCGACGAAGTGGCAGTCGGAAATTGGGCCAAATTTTCTAGTGGATGGATTGGTGGACACTTAGCTTATGAGGGAATCTTATCACATGTTGGTGTCACCAATGATGGAGAGTTGCAGCACTAACCTTGTCAGTTGTTTGAGGACAAGCAACATTTGGGAAGGGATGGACAGTAATATTCCCAATTAGCCATGAGCTAGTTGGAATATTCAATTTTGTTTTATTACTTTTTTTAATGAATAATATGAGAAAGGAGGTCCTTAATTCTCCTCAATAATGAATAGATCAATGCCAAATGTGAAAAGAATAGATCTTGGTAGCTTATTTAAGCACCCCTAGGTGTTAAAGGGGCTAGAACATTTTGACTAGGTCAACCTTGACAAAATCTACACTGTTGTCATGGAGGAGTGGCCATCAATGAAAGACAGTGCAATTTTAGATGGAGGTGCCTTATGTGAAAGGAGTAATCTCATTGGATGTGGTTTAAGGTTTTCAAGCTCTTAATTTATAAAAGGAAGAGGATGGAGCCATTGTTCATTATGTATGTTGATATATTATATTTTTGAATATACGGTCTATTTAGACAATATCTTTCTCTTGCTATTTAGCTGAGATTGAATGTTGTTTAGCATTGGATGTTCCTGATTAGGAATTCCACCTCTTTCCATTGAGTAGCTCTTCGGAAAATTTGTACTACATTTTCCACTATCTGGCTTAGGGCCAAGCTTCTTCTTTCAACTATAGCAGAGATCCTATTGAGGGTTTGGTTGTTTTTTCAAGCTGCAGCAAGTGGAGGTTAGATCTTCAGACCTAGGCCATGTGGAGGAAGTTTCCACTTCATTAGGAGGACAATACTGAAGGGAATTGAGCTTATTTTCATATCTTGGCATCAAGCCAACTATATATTCATCCCTACAATGTATTTTACTTCCAGATCTACGTTATTTTTGTAGGAGGAGTTGTAGAGTGGTTTGGCACACCATTTGGAGAGTTGATTTTCTAGTGAAGGGGATATGTCTTTCAATTTGAAGATTTATTGGAGAAGGAAATTCTATTGAACATATCAAATCAACCACACTTTCCATATCTATATTTTTTAGTGGATCTGCAGTCTTAGATCTCATATCTACATCTTGCACTTGGTGTTTTGCTGAAAACCCCAAGGGTGTTATTGAGAGGAGCTTGTATAGTGCTCATGTCTGATATAGATCTATGTTTTCAGGCACATATCAGCCCTAGATTTAATGTATAATAATTTATTGTAGAAGAGCTAATAAAATAGCATTGTATGGGTTTTCCATCTTTTCTATATAGTTGCATCACCTCATATTGAGGAATTTTGTTCATTAGAGGCTTGTATTTCCTATTATGCATCTTATGGCCCATTTCTTATGTACATTTTGGTACTGTCAAAACATATGAAAGGTCTCCATATTTACCTCTTACATTCTAAATGATGATCTGCAATATTGTCCAAGCATTTTGCACTATATTCCTACTTTTCCAATTTGAGAATATTACAATTTATCCTTGTCTGAGCCGCCCTGAATATGCTGCTCCCATTGCACCCATTACACACACTGATGTTCTGCGTTGACAACCAATATCGAGCTTGCATTTTGCAAAATGGTGGTAATTCTTTTTTTTGCAAATTCTACAGCCAATATGCCTCCTTAATGGACAAATGTACATGTATTTTTCTTGTTTTTCCATAATTAAGCTTTTTGGCGGATTAGAATTTCAAATAACCTTAAAATTAACCATTTAGAAGAAAAAAAAATTGTACCCTGATGCACTCAATCCATTTGGCTTGCACTGGTAAGTGGTGCTGCCTATAAAATTTACAGGCCACACCGGAACCGGTGCTAACGGTATCTGCACCATTTCTAGGGCAGTACTGAAAGGCACACCACGTTATTTTAAAATTTGAATAAAAGCGAAGTGTGGTCATTTAGCCGGCCACACCATTGACCACAATTTGGAATAGTGAAAACACGGTGCATTAATGGAGATACCCTCCCTGGTGTTTGTCAGCGCACCACATTCGCCATTCCGACAGGGTCAACGGTGTGGTATGCTAAAATACCACACCATTGACTATGTAATTAGTCAGGAGGTCAGTGCACTAAGACAGCTATATGCTCTGAGGCATAGATTTTGGTTAGCACACTGCAGTCCTGACACCATACATAGTCAACGGTGCTTTGAAAATTTTCAAGTGCATTACCTATAGTGCATTGAATGTCATCTAGGGCACCGACCCCGGTGCACCACTAACCAAAGACGTTTTGGAACTGGTGCATGACTGTTTTTTGTGGTGCACTGACTTTTCTTTTATTTTTTTCAAAGAAAATTATATATGTATATTCCTAAATATATGTCTCATTTAATAAAAAAAAATATTTAATATGTCAATCATTCAGAGAGATGAGGGGGAACAATAGCAACAACGAGAGGAGCAGTATGACATGGTTCGCCTGTGGGAGGCATGAGAGAGGGAGAGAGAGGCGTACCCTCACCCTATTATAGCAGTTACCCAGGGGCTCCTAAGGCAGGTAGGCCTCCTCAAGTTCTATGAGGAGGATACTTCAGAAAAGGGCTATGCTATGTTTTTTAGACATCTTATCCGTAGGTGAAATGCCCACCGACGGGCTTTCTAGGTTGGTCGTAACCAGGGGCACATGCCCACTGAGGAGGATATATATTTCACTACAGGGCTATCAAGGAGAGGGGTGGATTTTCCCTCGTTCCTAGGGGTTTTAGCTGGTTGTGTAGCAGGGATTCAGTTACTGTACTCCCAGAGATACATTGGATCAAATGTATTGTCTCCTTCAGATTTTCAGGTCGTTGGAGGTCGGTTACATATTGATGCATTTGGTAGTGAGGAGGTGTAGTGCCTCTCACTTCTCATTTCAACCATTTCACACAACACCAGTGATAGACAACACATTAGTTTCCCACTTTTATATTATGTTGATACTTTATTACAGGGGCCACAACTTTTCAGGTGGTCTGCCATTTTTTTTGGCAGTTCTGTACAACCCTAGATAGATGTCATGCTCATGCAAAAGGAAGGGTCAAATTCCCTTTTGATTAAGAGATTTTTTGTTTATTTTTTGAGAGGTTTCCAGAGATGAGTCCTACTTTTTTTCGGTAGCCTCATAGAATGATGTTCGATCCATAGATGCACATGTTGGGGAAGATGATGCCCAAGAGGGGTGAGAATGTGTTTTCATCAAGGATATCACATGATGCACTCGAGTTGCTAGCCAGTGTTGATGAGATGTATCCCTTCATTATGGTACCCTATACTTATTTTGGATTGGATTGGCGACGGTGTGTCAACATCCTCTTCACAGATGATGAGCCAGCAGATGATAGAGGTAATATTACTCTTTTATTTAAAATTATTCTAACATGTTTTTTAACATGTTTTTATTAAATTGTGTAATGAAATTGTCTAATTATTGTTGTGTACTTGGATATATTTTGCATACATTGGGTCTACTAGCCACCTATAAAAATTTGTCGTACCAAATGGTGGCTAAATATTTTTTAGCCTTCAAGAAACAATTTCATATCCAAATTGTGAGTTCTTGAAGTCTTATGATGTTCTTTTCCCTCTAAGTGAATCTTCACTGTTGTTTCCCTCTTTATCCTACAAAAACCTATTGTTTTACCAAGAGAAAACTGCTTAAGAGAGCCCATTTTTCCATCATTTTCACTTCCCCTTTCACCCATTTTTCCCCTTCACAAAAACCCTTCTTATAACCTCTAAACTATTCAAAAACCCTTTTCCCCCTTATTGAAACCCTCGAAACCTCAAAAAATCCTTAAAAAATCCTTAAAAAATCCATTTTTTGAATTAAGGCCTTAAGCCCCTTTGGCCTTAGCCCCAACTCCTTTTCTCCACATAAAACACAGAGCCATAACCCAAAGTTAACCCCCATCACACAATCACAGTCGGGATTTTCTATTTTCCTTATTTTCCTTTTACTTTGAAAACTCCGATTGCGATAGGCCTTTTATTTTAAACCCCCGATCTCTTCGTCTGTTTCATACTACCTAAAAGCCCCGAAATCGAGCGCTAAAAGTATAAAAATCTTTGTCCCAAACCCTTTTTCCTTTGTTTTTTCATAAACTCGATGGTATGATTTGAAATAAATCTGGGCCATCGATCTCTGCAGATCAATGACCAGGATCTCATCGCATTGTGCCCATCCATCGTATTGATTTATGCCGATGCTGGTCCCTGATTTAATCTGGACCATCGATCATCCCTTTGATCCAATGGTCGGCACGTCATCGCACCGCAAAAATTCATCGCTTTGGCAAATCACATTGTTCCGTTTCCTCTTCTAATGCCGATCCGCCGATTTAATCTCAACCATCAAATCCATAAGAACCGACGGCCCAGATTCAATCACACTCCAATCACAGCCCTCCACCATCGCACCCACCAATTTAATCCTGACCATTGATCTCTCCTAGATCGAACGGTCTGTGCTCAATCGCATCGGCACATTTCATCGCTGCTTTACCCTTTCCCTCCCGCCGATGCGATCCTGCGATCAAATCTTTGCTGTTGATATTTTTAGATCAGACGGTCCACATCATGTCCGCTCTTGACCTTTTCGACCCCATAGCCCAGTTGATGTGACATATTTTTACCTCTCTTATTTCTTTGATCATTTAATCCCTCACAACCTAAAAACCAAAACCAAAAACATACTTCATAACTAGCCTAAAATCAGAACACCATAAGCAAACACACATATATCCCTTACACAAATAGAGAGAGCCCTCTCTAAGTCCAGGAAGGCTAGGTCCTTGGGCTCCAAAGACTGGTTTTATGTTACACTGTCATTTGGCTTGCCAATCAGCCAAATCACGGGACCCTAACATAAAGCTCGTTCCTATGGAATTCAGCCAAAGAACACCTCAAACTTACCTTTGTGGAAGTAGAGTGGTGATAACACATATGTAGAGTATATTTGAAGGGTAAATTAGTGCTTCCTTGGAGTTTTGATAGAACACATCTATAGAATTTTATACCAGTGTTTATTTGAAGCTCAGGTAAGACATATTTGTGTAGGATTAAAGATTCAACTGTGGAGGGCTTGATGATATTGGAGGCATGAAAAATCAACAGTAAAACTTGAAGTGGTGACAACTAGAGGCTTATACAAGTTGAGACGAAGAGCGACAGTTAATATTACTTAGCTGTATATGGAAAATATTACTTAAAACTAGCACATTTGGTGGAATTTTTTTTTAAATATTTTTTACCAAGCATTGAAAGTCCGATGCCTTAGATTTTGGAAGAGCGACATTATTTTTTTTAACATTTTTTTTTTTTCGTCGGAAGACCGACACCCTGATCGTCAGAAGAGGGACGTTATTTTTTTTTAATATTTTGACATTTTCGATGGAAGACCGATGCCTCGATCATCAAAAGAGCGACGTTATTTTATTTAATATTTTTACTTTTTCGTCGGAAGATCAACGCCTCGATCCTCGGAACAGTGACGCTTTTTTTTTAATATTTTAACTTTTTTGTCGGTAAAGCGAAGTTACATAAGCATCAGACGCACGACATTCTAAACGTCGGATGATATTTCGTCGGAATTGCAACAATTTTTAAAATGTCAAAATTAAACATTGGAAGCCATAACGTTGGAATTACGACATTTTTTGAAAACATGAAAAGTGTCGGAAGACTGACAGTTTGTGATCGTCGGAAGACCAACAGTTGTGGTTCGTCGGAAGACTGACACTTATAAAATTTCGTAATAGAGACACTTTGAAAAACGTCGGAAAAGGTGTCGGTATTGTGACACTTTGTTAAAGCATCAGAATTGCAACGTAATGGCTAACCACGTTTTTTCCGGCCTCAAACTGTCGCTCTTGTGATGACTATGTTTCGGAATAGCGACGAAGTGGCAGTTGGAAATTGGGCCAAATTTTCTAGTGGATGGATTGGTGGACACTTAGCTTATGAGGGAATCTTATCACATGTTGGTGTCACCAATGATGGAGAGTTGCAGCACTAACCTTGTCAGTTGTTTGAGGACAAGCAACATTTGGGAAGGGATGGACAGTAATATTCCCAATTAGCCATGAGCTAGTTGGAATATTCAATTTTGTTTTACTACTTTGTTTAATGAATAATATGAGAAAGGAGGTCCTTAATTCTCCTTAATAATGAATAGATCAATGCCAAATGTGAAAAGAATAAATCTTGGTAGCTTATTTAAGCACCCCTAGGTGTTAAAGGGGCTAGAACATTTTGACTAGGTCAACCTTGACAAAATCTACAATGTTGTCATGGAGGAGTGGCCATCAATGAAAGACAATGCAATTTTAGATGGAGGTGCCTTATGTGAAAGGAGTATTCTCATTGGATGTGGTTTAAGGTTTTCAAGCTCTTAATTTATAAAAGGAAGAGGATGGAGCCATTGTTCATTATGTATGTTGATATATGATATTTTTGAATATACGGTCTATTTAGACAATATCTTTCTCTTGCTATTTAGCTGAGATTGAATGTTGTTTAGCATTGGATGTTCCTGATCAGGAATCCCACCTCTTTCCATTGAGTAGCTCTTCAGAAAGTTTGTACTACATTTTCCACTATCTGGCTTAGGGCCAAGCTTCTTCTTTCAACTATAGCGTAGATCCTACTGAGGGTTTGGTTGTTTTTTCAAGCTGCAGCAAGTGGAGGTTAGATCTTCAGATCTAGGCCATGTGGAGGAAGTTTCCACTTCATTAGGAGGACAATACTGAAGGGAATTGAGCTTATTTTCATATCTTGGCATCAAGCCAACTATATATTCATCCCTACAATGTATTTTACTTCCAGATCTGCGTTATTTTTGTAGGAGGAGTTGTAGAGTGGTTTGGCACACCATTTGGAGAGTTGATTTTCTAGTGAAGGGGATATGCCTTTCAATTAGAAGATTTATTGGAGAAGGAAATTCTATTGAACATATCAAATCAACCACACTTTCCATATCTATATTTTTTAGTGGATCTGCAGTCTTAGATCTCATATCTACATCTTGCACTTGGTGTTTTCTTTGAAAATGAGGAATTAATCAAAGGAAAGAACCTATATGATGTCATGTCTAATATTGATCTATGTTTTCGAGCCACATATCAGCCCTAGATCATCTTGTAATAATTTTAATTGAAAATTTAATAAAATAGCGTTGTATGGGTTTTCCATCTTTTCTATATAGTTGCATCACCTCATATTGAGGAATTTTGTTCATTAGAGGCTTGTATTTCCTATTATGCATCTTATGGCCCATTTCTTATGTACATTTTGCTACTGTCAAAACATATGAAAGGTCTCCATATTGGCCTCTTACATTCTAAATGATGATCTGCAATATTGTTCAAGCAATTTGCACTATATTCCTACTTTTCCAATTTGAGAATATTACAATTTATCCTTGTCTGAGCCGCCCTGAATATGGTGCTCCCATTGCACCCATTACACACATTGATGTTCTGCGTTGACCACCAATATCGAGCTTGCATTTTGCAAAATGGTGGTAATTCTTTTTTTTGCAAATTCTACAGCCAATATGCCTCCTTAATGGACAAATGTACATGTATTTTTCCTGTTTTTCCATAATTAAGCTTTTTGGGGGATTAGAATTTCAAATAACCTTAAAATTAACAATTTAGAAGGAAAAAAAAAAAATTGTACCCTGATGCACTCAATCCGTTTGGCTTGCACTGGTAAGTGGTGCTGCCTATAAAATTTACAGGCCACATCAGAACCGATGCTAACGGTATCTGCACCATTTCTAGGGCAGTACTGAAAGGCACACCACATTATTTTGAATAAAAGCGAAGTGTGGTCATTTAACCGGCCACACCATTGACCACAATTTGGAATAGCGAAAACACGGTGCATTAATGGAGATATCCTCCCTGGTGTTTTTCAGCGCACCACATTCGCCATTCCGATAGGGTCAACGGTGTGGTATGCTAAAATACCACACCATTGACTATGTAATTAGTCAGGAGGTCAGTGCACTGAGACAACTATATGCTCTGAGGCATAGATTTTGGTTAGCACACCGCAGTCTTGACACCATACATAGTCAACGGTGCTTTGAAAATTTTCAAGTGCATTACCTATAGTGCATTGAATGTCATCTGGGGCACCGACCCTAGTGCACCACTAACAAAAGACGCTTCAGAACTGGTGCATGACTGTTTTTTGTGGTGCACTGACTTTTCTTTTCTTTTTTTCAAAAAAAATTATATATGTATATTCCTAAATATATGTCTCATTTAATATAAAAAAAAATATTTAATATGTCAATCATTCAGAGAGATGAGGGGGAACAATAGCAACAACGAGAGGAGCAGTATGACATTGTTCGCCTGTGGGAGGCATGAGAGAGGGAGAGAGCGGCGTACCCTCACCCTATTACAGTACTTACCCAGGGGCTCCTAAGGCAGGTAGGCCTCCTCAAGTTCTATGAGGAGGATACTTCACAAAAGGGCTATGCTTTGTTTTTTAGACATCTTATCCATAGGTGAAATGCCCACCGACAGGCTTTCCAGGTTGGTCATAACCAGGGGCACACACCCACTGAGGAGGATATATATTTCACTACAGGGCTATCAAGGAGAGGGGTGGATTTTCCCTCGTTACTAGGGGTTTTAGCTGGCTGTGTAGCAAGGATTTAGTTAGTGTACTCCCAGAGATACATTGGATCAAATGTATTATCTCCTTCAGATTTTCAGGTCATTGGAGGTCAGCTACATATTGATGCATTTGGTAGTGAGGAGGTGCAGTGCCTCTCACTTCTCATTTCAACCATTTCACACAACAACAGTGATAGACAACACATTAGTTTCTCACTTTTATATTATTTTGATACTTTATTATAGGGGCCACAACTTTTCAGGTGGTCTGCCATTTTTTTTGGCAGTTCTGTACAACCCTAGATAGATGTCATGCTCATGCAAAAGGAAGGGTCAACTTCCCTTTTGATTAAGAGTTTTTTTGTTTATTTTTTGAGAGGTTTCCATAGATGAGTCCTACTTTTTTTCGGCAGCCTCATAGAATGATGTTCGAGGCATAGATGCACATGTTGGGGAAGATGATGCCCAAGAGGGGTGAGAATGTGTTTTAATCAAGGATATCACATGATGCACTCAAGTTGCTAGCCAGTGTTGATGAGATGTATCCCTTCATTATGGTACCCTATACTTATTCTGGATTGGATTGGCGACGGTGTGTCAACATCCTCTTCACCGATGATGAGCCAGCAGGTGATAGAGGTAATATTACTCTTTTATTTAAAATTATTCTAACATGTTCTTTAACATGTTTTTATTAAATTGTGTAATTAAATTGTCTAATTATTGTTGTGTACTTGGATATATTTTGCATACATTGGGTCTACTAGCCACCTATAAAAATTTGTCGTACCAAATGGTGGCTAAATATTTTTTAGCCTTCAAGAAACAATTTCATATCCAAATTGTGAGTTCTTGGAGTCTTATGATGCTCTTTTCCCTCTAAGTGAATCTTCATTGTTGTTTCCCTCTTTATCCTAAAAAAACCTGTTGTTTTACTAAGAGAAAACTACTTAAGAGAGCCCATTTTTCCATCATTTTCACTTCCCCTTTCACCCATTTTTTCCCCTTCACAAAAACCCTTCTTATAACCTCTAAACTATTCAAAAACCCTTTTCCCCCTTATCGAAACCCTCGAAACCTCAAAAAATCCTTAAAAAATCCTTAAAAAATCCATTTTTCGCATTAAGGCCTTAAGCCCCTTTGGCCTTAGCCCCAACTCTTTTTCTCCACATAAAACCCAGAGCCATAACCCAAAGTTAACCCCCATCACATAATCATAGTCGGGATTTTCTATTTTCCTTATTTTCCTTTTACTTTGAAAACTCCGATTGTGATAGGCCTTTTCTTTTAAACCCCCGATCTCTTCGTCTATTTCATACTACCTAAAAGCCCCGAAATCGAGCGCTAAAAGTCTAAAAATATTTGTCCCAAACCCTTTTTCCTTTTTTTTTCATAAACCTGATGGTATGATTTGAAATAAAACTGGGCCATCGATCTCTGCAGATCAACGACCAGGATCTCATCGCATCGTGCCCATCCATCGTATTGATTTATGCCGATGCCGGTCCCCGATTTAATCTGGACCATCGATCATCCCTTTGATCCAATGGTAGGCACGTCATCGCACCGCAAAAATTCATCGCTTTGGAAAATCACATTGTTCTATTTCCTCTTCTGATGCCGATCCACCGATTTAATCTCAACCGTCAAATCCATAAGAACCGACGGCCGAGATTCAATCACACTCCAATCACAGCCCTCCACCATCGCACCCACCAATTTAATCCTGACCATTGATCTCTCCTAGATCGAACGGTCTGCGCTCAATCGCATCGGCACATTTCATCGCTGCTTTACCCTTTCCCTCCCGCCGATGCGATCCTGCGATCAAATCTCTGCTGTTGATATTTTTAGATCAGACAGTCCACATCATTTCTGCTCTTCACACCCCACCCTTTTCATTTCTCACACATTGATAGATCTCCACCATCCATTCCCTTGATCCAATGGTTCACATTTAAACCATCGTTTGACCCCACCTACCTTTCCGCCCGTGCATCTTGCCCTCCATCACGTGTGATCCGCACCGTTGGATCTGCCGCTCATCATCCAACGGCTGACACTCCATATCACGTAATTTTTGTGCCCAAAGTTTAACATTTCAAAATTACGTGATATAGGTGGTTTTAAAAATCCACGTGTCAAACGCTAACATATATTGCTTTTTTTGGGCAAAAATCTGAAACCGCCCTAGTGCTACGCGAAAACTATTCTAGTTTTCCACGTTACCAGCTACCCTCCATAGTGTTATTTCACTTTTAATCTTCTCTATCGATTTTTTTAATCCAATGGCTCCCGTTATATCCCAACCCTGATCATTTTCCATTCACCTCTTCTCCCAAATGCTCCTTCGGAAGATCTCCGCTGTCGATCTTTGAGATCAGACGGTCGTGTTTTAATCTCACCCCCATTTATCTACCATCCATCTAACACTCCTGAAAATTTCGCGGATTAATCTTGACCATTAGTTTTTTTAATCCAACGGCTCAAATTCGCCCTCACACCTTAAAACCTCCAAAGTAGTTTAAACCCATTTTCCGCAGGATTACATAACTTTTCTTTTCTTTTTCTAGGTTATATGGGGTTTTTCCCATGGATTTAAAAATGATACAAAGGCCAGGAATGATGATTCCTAACCTTCAGCACAGGAACGGATCCAAGGACTTCTTCATCAAAACAAATACCTCCACCTGTGTAAACCTTTTGTGCACCTACAAAACAACAAAACATAGTAAAGCATCAAACAAGCAAAGAGTATTAGTGTCAAAAGATGAGATTAGTGCATAAGTGAAGATTAATTTTTTTGAATGGAGCTTAAAGGGATTAAGGCACCAATTCGAGAATCAAAGGCCTAATCCATAGTTAGCGAGGAATAAAAGACCATAAATGAAGATCAAGGTCTAATTAGGCCTAAAACACAGACCAAAGTAGATTAAAGATGTTTTAAGGTAAAAAAAAGAGAAATCTCAGTCCGAAAGACCTCCACCACCACATTAGAGGCTAATTGAATCCTTTTTGGCTATCAAAGTGCCACCTACAAGCTTTCATAAATCAAAATAAGGCATAGTTATTGCCAAGTCAGTGATATTTTTGCTAGAGTTATTACCGGCTTGCTTAAAGAGTTTTTAAGTCAAAAAAATCTGCTAAGCAGCTAAATACTTAATGAAAACCAATTAATACAGAGAAATATCAGAAAAATTCTCTATTGAGCCCTCAAATGCCGAGAAGCATTAACTTGTATTAATTGAACTTAGAGATATTTTATTTCATTCCACCTCCTCTTTCTTCTACAAATAATTCCTTAGAAGATAAGATATAGGTTGGTCTCTGGATATCTGTTGCATGTAAATATTTTTCTGAATTTTTTGTAGCCCTGTTTGTAATTGAAGATACATAAGCTGAGATGAGAAGTTTGAAGCTGTAGAGACCCACTCGACTTGAAGATTGTAACTAGTATTGAACACCAAGTACAAGTTGATTTATGGGATCCTGGTCTATGTCAATGGTGATGTGTTTCTTACTATAATTTTTATTTTCTTTTGTTTCGATTAGATTGTCCATATTTCTCTGATAAAGAACAACAAATATAGAGCTAGGATCTACTCTTAAAGTACCCTACTCTAACTGATAAGCTTTATTTTTATGTTTTCTGTTGATTTTTTATTTAAAGATAATTCAATAGAGTGTGATCAGTCAAGAAATGTTGGTTAGCCTATGTTTTCTTAGTGTAGCTTGAAATATTTTCTTTCAATGTTGTTAAGAATTTTGCTAATTAAATTTGAGCTAGAGAAGTTTACGGTTAGCCCTGTCCTTTGGTTTATCTCCAACAGTTACTCTGAAGAGCTCCCTAAAGAGTATGTTGAAAGCAAGCTAGTTTCAAATTACTTACCTAATCTTAGACTACTTTTTATGTTTATCATGAATGTTTTCCTTTGAATATGCTGAAAGCAGGATAGGTTCAAAGTCCTTACTTGATCTTAAGCTATTCTCTTTTTTTAGATGTTTTCTATTGAAAGTATATCAAAAGTAGGCTAGTTTAGAAGTACTTACCTAATCTTAGATTACTTTTATGTCTTTCCTCAAGTGCATGACAAAAGGAGGATAGTTTCGAAGTACTTAATTGATCTTAGGCTGCTCTTTGTTCCTTCATTTTTTTGATTTCCCTCACTCCATTTCTTATTGTATCATTCCATAAAATCAACTTAAAGAGATCCTTTGATATAGATGACTTGCCACATGGACCACTCTTGAACCTGGCTATTTAAACCCTTTATGACACCATAGCCTAATGGATTGAAGCTGCTCCTTGCCTATCTTATTAGATGAACCAACATTTCACCTACTTACACCTTTACCCTTCATATAGACTTCCTTCACCTTCATCATATCTGGGCCCAACCAAAACCAAACAAAAACCCTGTTCTTAATAACTAGCCTAATATCATACTAAAAGCATTAAAGATAAATCAACATTTACACTTATAGAGAGATCCCTCTCTGGATTCAGGAGGGCTAGATCCTAGAATCCCAAAATGGTTCATATGTAGGCTTTGCAGTTTGTATTTTCCAGTCTTGCAAATTACAGAGAACCTAACATTCTGGCGACTCCGCTAGGTATTTCTGAGTAAAATTACATCTTATACATCCTTAAGTACCTCATAATACCCAAAAAAAATTTATATTGGTATATGGTGGTGGACCATAAAACATTTTACCTCCAAAAAAGATAAAAATTTCCACCTCGTGAATCCACTGGCCTCTAGTAGGCCTAATATCCCTCCAGTATTTGTAAATCCCTTTGGGAATTTATTGAGCAAACCAAATCATACTGTTGGTGGAAAAAGAAAAAAATATCATCCACCTGGCGACTCCACACCCCACAACTCTCGAAAGACCAAATGAATCCACTGGTAGAAGAATCTGAACTAATTGACAAGATACAATGACCTCTTTTTTTATTTACAAAACATGAATTTAGATATAGGCCCAGAAGCCAACTAATGGTCATGATGGAAAAAATGATGTACATGCTTGAAAAAGGAATAGAAAGGTATGAGGTTAATTTAAATATTGATGATCTAAAGTAGCCCTTGTTTTTTTTTAGATCAAACACAAGCTCAATCACTTCAAGACCCACACAATGAGCAAGATGTGTATCATGATCAAGACTTTATACAAGATAATGAGCAAGGTTACAAAGAAAGCAATGAAGAAGGTTGTCAAGAAACTCCTGATTCCTCCCTATATCTTGTACTATTATGTTAAGAGAACTTCACGATCAAATTGCAAATACTAATAGTAAGCAGTTCTTTGAGGAAACAAGTAGCCACTTAGAAAACACAGAACCTGAAATAGAAGCTAGATCAACACATACAAGGATTCTCCCTCTATACTATAACTCATTTCAGATTTTAGGAGAAAAATGGCATCCTGATAATGTAAAAGAAACAACTCATGAACCTTGTATTCAAATTTATCATCATAACAATCATAAAGAGTTGTTTGAAACTGAAGTAGATCAGGAAATAGTAGAAAATCCTCAAAATTTCCATTCAAGCACAAGTATTGATTCACTAAAAGAGGCTCAAGAAGACATCCAGCCTCAAAAAATTTTTAACACAAGAGGAATAGAAATGTAATTTTTCTGTCCAAAGAAAAAATAAAATTCCTTCTCTTTTAACAGAAGAAGAAATTGATCAGATATTAAATAAACAGCCAGCCCTCAAAACCTCATTTCAACAAAACACTTCTGCTCATCTACTTACTAAACCTTGTTGGACCAGAAAATAAACTTGTAGATCAGAATAAAAAAGGACCTGCTGACAACCCAGTATGTCTGATTGGTAGTATTACTTATATTTATGATTTTCCTAACTTTAATCTATATAGTGATGATTCTCCCCAAATAGAAGTTAATCTTGTAGGACCATCATTAGAAAATTTATGGGAGGAAGATTAGTTCTTTCAAAGAAGTAATGAGCCAGTACAGACTATTCATGATACTAATGAAGAAAGTTATGAAAGCTTGGAAGTAAGTAAAGATTCATTGAACCTTTTCTCTACTTCATCTCAGACCATCAGTAATAGTTTCCATGTGATTGAGAATCAAAAGCCTTTTAGCTGAAAGGTTGAGGAGGAAAGAAATGAATTTATTTTTTTAGCAGATTGAAACCAAGGATCATTCTCTTGAAAAAGAGGAATACATTGAACATACCCCTGCTCAAGAATACAATAACCTCTTCACAGAGTTCAGCCCATTAAATCAGAATATTTTGGGATTTCAAGAGAACAATACTGCTAAATATGATGAGTCCTCCAATTCAGATGACAATGAAGGTGAGGAAGACTCTCTTCCTCAAAAGAATCTTTTCCTTCGTCCAATGGAGAAAGAAGAAATGATCCTGGTTGAAATACATCTTCCAAATACTGTTAACCAGGCATTATTTCAAGATCCCTATGCTCACTTCTTGAAGGCATTTTAAGAAGGGATAAAGTTTATTAGGAGCAGTGTATTACGAAAAGCACGAAGATTATTTAGCACTACTGCTAAAAAAAAAAATGATGGGAGTGGCCCTACCAGTCCAACATGCTCAAACAGATGAGCAAAGACCAGTCATGGAATCATCTGATTGACTGGATGTATTGGAAAAGAGAATTTGTTAGCTAGTTATGTAAATATTTCAAGTTAGACTAGGTTAGATAGGAATGTCAATAAAGCTCACATTTGAGCATTTAGTTAGTTTTTTATTTTTGCTTTGAAAGAAAAAGGAAAGTACAAAAAAAATAAAAAATAGAAAAGAGGGCAGAAATGAAAACAAGAAAGCTATAGCTCCATGCTAGAAAAGAGAAACAAATTCTTAAAGTGTGCAAGCTCAAATGACACTCCTAGAAACACACTTCTAGTTAGTCATACAGCCTAATCATGACTAATTAGTTTTTCAATTTACTACTGATAGGTTAGTGAATTAGATTAGCCAAATGGCTCAATCTTGGTTTATCAGTAAGATAGATTAGGATAGAAAAACAAAGGTTCAAACAAGCTCAAAAATTGAACCTATGAGATAGAAAAGACTGGTTCCAATATGCTTAAAAATCGAACCATAGAAGAAAAAGAAGACAGCTCAAACAAATTCAAAATAGAGCTGAAAGAATAAAGAAGGATGTTTTGGTTTTCAGATCTTAAGCCTTCACCATTTTCTTTACTTTTCAGCAATTTTAATCTATGTGCAGCTTGTTTTTATGCCATAAATCAGCAGCAAATTAGACTGCTTAATCCTGACTTGACTTCTTTTCAATTTCTATTTTAGAATATAGAGAATAAAAATCTATTAGACAGTCTAATCCTAATAGATAGTAGTTAGGTAGAGAAATTTGTGAGTTCAACTGCTTAATCTGAACTCATGGAGAAATAAGGGTAGACTTAGATTAGTTTTATGCTTTCAATAAAAGAATAAAATTATTGATGTTTAAAGTCCGCAAGTCCAAATGCACCTTCTGAAGAAAAAATGTTAGGAAGTAGGTTGTGTAGGTAGTTGTTTGGGAAATACTTTTCTGCTCATATATCAAGTTCTAATCATTTCTGTTGGCAGCTGATGAAAATATTATCGAAGTGCAAGCCACAAATTAGCATTCCAGAGATGAATTTATGTGGTCCTTTACACCACCAAGGAGCTTCCATCGCAAGTTGGAGCCGCTATTAGCCACCTATAAAAATTGGTCATACCAAATGGTGGCTAAATCTTTTTCAGCCTTTAAGAAAAAATTTCATATCCAAATTGTGAGTTCTTGAAGTCTTATGATGTTCTTTTCCCTCTAAGTGAATCTTCACTATTGTTTCCCTCTTTATCCTAAAAAAGCCTGCTATTTTACCAAGAGAAAATTGCTTAAGAGCCCCCATTTTTCCATCATTTTCACTCCCCCTTCACAAAAACCCTTCATCTAACCTCTAAAATATTCAAAAGCCCTTTTCCCCCTTATCGAAACCCTCAAAACCTCAAAAAATCCTTCAAAATTCCTTAAAAAATCCATTTTTTATATTAAGGCCTTAAGCCCCTTTCGCCTTAGCCCCAGCTCCTTTTCTCTGCATAAAACTTGGAGCCATAACCCAGAGTTAACCCCCATCACGCAATCACAATCGGGGTTTTCTATTTTCCTTATTTTCCTTTTACTTTGAAAACTCCGATTGCGATAGGCCTTTTATTTTAAACCCCCGATCTCTTCATCCATTTCATATGACCTAAAAGCCCAGCAATCGGGTGCTAAAAGTTTAAAAAACTCTGTCCCGAACCCTTTTTCCTTTGTTTTTTCATAAACCCGACGGTATGATTTGAAATAAATCTGGGCCATCAATCTCTCCAGATCAATGGCCAGGATCTCATCGCATCACGCCCATCCATCGTATTGCTTTCTTCCAATGTTGGCCCCCATTTAATCTATACTATCGATCATCCCTTTGATCCGACAGTCGGCACATCATCTCATTACAAAAATTCATCGCATCAGAAAATCGCATTGTTCCTTTTCCTCTTCCGATGCCGATTTTCCGATTTAATCTTAACCATCGAATCCACAAGAACTGACGGCCGAGATTCAATCGCGCTCCAATCATAGCCCTCCACCATCGCACCCACCGATTTAATCCTGACCGTTGATCTCTCTTAGATTTAACGGTCCGCGCTCAATCACATCGGCACATTTCATCACTGCTTTGCCCTTTTCCTCACACCAATGCGATCCTGCGATCAAATCTCCACCGTTGATCTTTTTAGATCGGACGGTCCACATTACGTCCACTCTTCACATCCCACCCTTTTCATTTATCCCCCATTGATAGATCTTTGTCGTCCATTCCCCTGATCCAACGGTTCACATTTAAACCATTGTTTGACCCCACCTACCTTTTCGCCCGTGCATCTTGCCCTCCATCATGTGCGATCCGTACCGTTGGATCTGCCGTTCATCATCCGAGGGTTGACACTCCATATCGCGTAATTTTTTCACCCAAAGGTTAACGTTTCAAAATTACGCGATATAGGTGGTTTTAAAAATCCACGTGTCAAACGCTAACATATATCGCATTTTTTGGGCAAAAATCTGAAACCGCCCCAACACTGCATGAAAACCATTCTTGTTTTCTGCCTTACCACCTACCCTGCACAGTATTATTTCACTTTTAATCTTGGTCATTGATTTTTTTAATCCAACGGCTCCTATTATATCCCAACCCCGATCATTTTCCATTCACCTCTTCTCCCAAATGCTCCTTTGAAAGATCTCTGCCATCGATCTTTGAGATCAGACGGTCATGTTTTAATCTCGCCCCCATTCGTCTACCATCCATCTAACGCTCCTGAACATTTTTCATATTAATCTCGACCATTTGTTGTTTTAATCCAACGACTCAAATTCGCCCTCGCACCCAAAAACCTCCAAAGAAGTTTAAACCCATTTTCTGCAGGATTACATAACTTTTCTTTGTTTTTGCAGGTTATATGGGGGTTTTCCCATAGATTTAAAAATGATACAAAGGCCATGAATGACGATTCCTAACCTTCGGCATAGGAAGGGATCCAAGGACTTCTTCATCGAAACAAATACCTCCACCTGTGTAAACCTTTTGCGTTCCTGCAAAACAACAAAACATAGTAAATCATCAAACAGGCAAAGAGTATCAGTGTCAAAAGATGAGATCAATGCATAAGTGAAGATTAATGTTTTTTAATGGATTTTATAGGGATTAAGGTACCAATTCGAGAATGAAAGGCCTAAACCACAGTTAGCGAGGAATAAAAGACCAGAAATGAATATCAAGGCCTAATTAGGCCTAAAACACATACCAAATCATATTAAAGATTTTTTAAGGTAAAACAAAGAGAAATATCAGTCTGAAAGACCTTCACCGCCACATTAGAGGCTAATTGAATCCTTTTTGGCTATCAAAGTGCCACCTACAAGCTTTTATAAATCAAAGTAAGGCATAGTTATTGCCAAATCAGTGATATTTTTGCTAGAGTTATTTCCAACTCACTTAAAGAGTTTTTAAGTCAACAAAATTTGCTAAGCAGTTAAATAATTAATGAAAACCAATTAATACAAAGAAATATCAGAAAAATTCTCTATTGAGCCCCTCAAAGGCCGAGAAGCATTAACTTGTATTAATTGAACCTAGAGATCTTTTCTTTCATTCCGCCTCCTCTTTATTCTATACATACTTCCTTAGAAGATAAGATATAGGTTGGTCTCTTGATATCTCTTGCATGTAAATAGTTTTCTGAAGCTGTTGTAGCCCTGTTTGTAATTGAAGATACATAAGTTGAGATGAGAATTTTGAAGCTGTAGAGACCCACTAGACTTGAATATTGTAACTGGTTTTGAACATCAAATACAAGCTGATTTATGGGATCCTTGTCTATGTCAATGGTGATGTGTTTCTTATTGTAATTTTTATTTATTTTGTTTCCATTTGATTGTCCATATTTCTCTGATAAAGAGCAAAAAATATAGAGCTAGGATCTACTCTTAAAGTACCCTACTCTCATTGATAAGATTTATTTTTATGTTTTCTGCTGATTGTTTATTTAAAGATAATTCAATAGAATGTGATCAGCCAAGCAATGTTGGTTAGCCTATGTTTTGTTGAGTGTAGCTTGAAATATTATCTTTTAATGTTCTTAAGAAGTTTTTTAATTAAAGTTGAGCTAGAGAATTTTATGGTTAGCCCTGTCCTCTGGTTTATCTCCAACAGTTACTTTGAAGAGTTCCCTTAAGAGTATGTTGAAAGCAAGCTAGTTTCAAAGTACTTACCTGATGTTAGACTACTTTTTATGTTTATCATGAATTTTTTCCTTTGAATATGCTAAAATAAGGATAGGTTCAAAGTCCTTACTTGATCTTAAGCTATTCTATGTTTTTAGATGTTTTCTATTGAAAGTATATCAAAACCAGGCTAGTTTAGAAGTACTTACTTGATCTTAGATTACTTCTATTTCTTTGCTCAAGTGCATGCCAAAAGCAAGATAGTTTCGAAGTACTTACTTGATCTTAGGCTGCTCTTTTTTCCTTCATCTATTTGATTTCTCTCACTCCATTTCTTATTGTATCATTCCATAAAATCAACCTAAAGAGATCCTTTGACATAGATGACTCGCCCCATGGACCACTCTTGAACCTGGCTGTTTAAACCCTTTATGACTCCATAGCCCAATGGATTGAAGTTTCTCCTTCCCTATCTTATTAGCTGAAGCAATATTTCACCTACTTACACCTTCACCCTTCATATAGACTTCCTTCACCTTCATCATATTCGGGCCCAACCAAAACTAAACAAAAACCCTGTTCTTAATAACTAGCCTAATATCATATTAAAAGCATTAAAGATAAATCAATATTTGCACTTATAGAGAGATCCCTCTCTGAATTTAGGAGGGCTAGATCCTAGAATCCAAAAGTGGTTCATATGTAGGCTTTGCAGTTTGTATTTGCCAATCTTGCATATTACGGAAACGCTAACAGGGTCTTTTGATGGTGAGGACATGCGAGCACCACCACATGATCCAGGTGTGGATCTTGATGATGATAAGGGAATGGAAGATTTCGAGGATCATTATGAGGTCAGTGCAGAGAGACCTGTTGGTGCACTAGTACCACCTTTTTCTAGGCACAATCGACTTGATACTATATACAGGATGTAGTTGGGGCGAGCATCAGGCCCGCTCATATGAGAGACATAGAGGTTGATGGTATGTTGTTATATATGTGGAGAGGCATGTCTCATGACATGTACAAGCTGATGCAGCATGTCGTAGGAGCTACGCTCTTAGTTACGCAGCTGAGGAGTACCATTTCACGTTATAGGCATGGTTGAGATGCAACACGTGATTGACAGCCCACGAGCAGCAACTCATCATCTCATGATCGTTCATCTCGTGTCACGCCAGATGATCACCCTCCACTAGCATCTAGAAGCAGTCATCATGGAGATGATACTAGACCATCGGCCACATCCAGTCAGCATCATACAGCATCTAGCAGTACTCATGATCATGAGAAGGCTAGACCATCGACTGTCGAGGCTGCACCATTGACTGAGCAGACCTCGACTAGTACTGCTATTGATGTTGTACCACCAGCTGATCCATGAAATTTATATTAAAGTTTTATATTTTTAAAATTATTCAGTTATATATATATATATATATATATATATATATATATATATATATATATATATATATATATATATATATGGTCCATGTGTTCTATGTTCATGTTGTAGTTGTACTTAATTTACATGTTGGTGATCATCATGATGTGTATATTGTTAGGTCATGTTGGATATGTTCATTTAATGTGCAGCTTGCAGATAGATGTGAATGTGATAGCATGATTTATTTGACATGAGATGTATATTTGATGTTTGTGTTGTGATGATTTTATATAATGCTAATTGTGTTTTGTTTGATGACGATGATCACGATGATGTTAGCGAATTTGAGTTTGTTTTTTAGTTGAATATGATGTTTGTATGATAGTTATCATGATCGTGATGTTTATTAATTAATTTAATATTAAATGACCATGATATTTATTAAATATTATGTCGTGATTGTAATTGAAATTGAAATTTTATGTTGTATGTAAAATTGTAAAATTGTATTTGTATTTGTAATTGTAATTTTAACTGTAATTGTATCTAAAATATTTAATGTCAGATTTTAATTGTAATTGTAATATTTAATTTATTGTGAAATGATTGTAATTGTAATTGTATGTAAAATATTTGTAAAATTGTAATTGTGAATGTAATTCTAATTCTAATTCTACTTGTATGTAAAATATTTATAAAATTTTAAATGTATTACTATGAAATGATTGTAACTGTAAAATTTTGATTGTAATTATAATTGTATGTAAAATTCTAAAATTGGAATTGGAATTCTAATCGTAATTGTATGTGAAATTGTAAAATTATATTTGTAATTCTAATTCTAATTCTAATCATAATTGTAATTTAAATTGTAATTGCATGTAAAATATTTGTAAAATTCTAATTGTATTAATGTGAAAATTTTAATTGTATTAATGTGAAATGATTTTATTAAAATTTGTAAATTTGTAAATAATTGTAAAATAATAAATCTAGAATAATATAAATTTTTGTAACATAATAAAGTTTAGAAAATAATGCAAATAAATTCATGTATTTTAGAATTATCATTATATTATTATGATCTTACATACCAAAAAAAGAACTTTATACAGTACGCCATTTCTAGTGGAGATTCTTGGTTTTTCGTCTGGTGCACTTATCATCATAACGCACACTAGTGGGTCTTAGTACTGTAATGCACCGGTGCTTCACAACTCTTTCGCACCGGTGTGTCATAAAACACCGTGCCAAAACATAAACCGCGATCTTACGAACTTCATCGGTGTGCCTATAAAGCCCCGTGCACTAGAACGGGGTTAAATAAAACCTCGCATGAACCAGGTATGTCATTGAAATATATTTTCTAAGAAGGAAAATTTATTCTGTAAAGTGCATTATTGGAGCAGCAGAGGGTTCAAATCACAAGCAAGAATTTTTCTGACGAGAAGAGGGTTTGAAAAGACAAGTTTTCGAATTTCGTCTAAGAATTTTATAACAGATAAAATGAGTGATTCAAAAAGAAAGATGAAAAAATATGCTTACAGGGATGCAAACGGCTAAAGAGATCGATAGATTACAAAAGGAGAAAAGGTTTATGAAAAATCTGAGAAGGGCGGTCGAGAAAGATCGGTTGAGACTGCAAAGAGCACTCGATTGAGGCTGAAGATATGGTTAAGAGGTCCCATGATGGAGAAAGGGAAAGAAAAGTTGATGGCAGAGAAATACTTGTCGATGCTCTGGCAACTAGCAAGGTGAAATGGTCCTTTGAAATAAAGGAGTTCTATTCGCTAAGGGATTTTAGAGAGAGATCAATTAAGTCTATTGAATGGGCTAAGATATCACATGAAGCTAATGATTCTCATTCTTACAAGGATGGCAGGGAAATATTAGACAGTAGAGAAAGATCAATCGAGGCAGTCAATAAAGCCAAGAGGCACCATGAAGGGAAGGATTCTCATTCCCTTAAGGACATCAAAGAATGATCAATTGACATTTTTGATCAAGCTGGCTGGTCCCATGAAGGGAAATATTCTTCAGAATGAGTTTAATTTCACCTAGGAGTATTGTCTGAGCTTCGGTTGGTTTACATATTTTTACCGGAAAAGTTGATGTTGCATAAAATCACATCTTCGGTTTTCAATTAAACCTAAATGGCATCTCTAAATTTTCTGAGCTGTGGTCCTATGGATAATGAGGAATATCACATGGAAGGCACCCAAAAATCCAAATTTTTGAAAGTATAGGTGAATTATCACTTATCAAAGAACGCAATTCCGAACAAAATGCAAATGGGATACACTTAAGGATTCCCTGGTTCCATTTGTTATTGGAAATGATGCTCTCTCTAGATGAAACGAATAAAAATTATGCTTGTATTATAAATGGAAGTCTAGTGAACATTTCTGTGGGAATAAAAGCATAGATACCTGTAGCTACCATATTTCCACCTACAAATCGCTTTCCCATTGGAAAAGCTAATGTAATAGCCCATTTTGCAATGTCTTTCCTCTGCTCAACCCTATACTCATTTTCTATGGGAAGCCATTGCCTCCACGTGTAATAACTACATCGTCTAGTAAAAAAATCGGTCTTCTTCTACTAACAAATGAAGAATCAAGGACTCGTTGTCATTGCTCCCAGAACATTCAAGTTCAGTTGCTCGTAAAACAGGGATTGTATAAATTTTGTTAAGATCAAGATAGAAATCACAAAGGAGAAAAGAGGAAATTGAATTCCAAGATGGAGGAGAAACTTACAAATGAGCAAGCAGATCATGGGTCAGTAAGAAAATCATGGAGCACCTTTTCTTGTTGCAGGTTATGGAAAGATTCTGCTTGCTTTTTTTGAAAGAAGAAGAGGTGTAGTTTTGAAAATAAATGGCCCAAATATTTTCACAGCAAAATGTACATTTCGAACATGTCTAATTTTAGTGTACACACGTAAATGTAATTTTGGTGCTTCAACCGCAAATCAGTGCTAATGTAAAGATAACAACACCGGTGCATTCTAGTTACTGTGCACTAGTGCGTTTTAGTTACTACGCACCGGTGCTGTGATACCCATGAATGCATCGGTTCGGTGATATTAAGTGACACGCCGGTGATGAATAAACACAAATAAAAAAACCAAAACTCTATTTTCTTTAAGTGAAAAAAAACTGGCAAATTCAAAAATGGACTGAAAAATATTTTCAAAAATGTAATTTCATAAAACAATTTTTTAAAAACTAAACAGTTTTCATTATTCAACTAATTTTTCTAAATTTTTCAACCAGATATTTGCAGGAGACATACTTGGAGCAAGAGAGCACGAGAGCACTATGGAGCAGTGAAATATGTTTGAAAAGAAGTATTTAGACAATCAAAATCCAAACCTCTATTTATTCAAACCCTGTAGCATAGAATTTGAAATGATCTCGTGGTTAATTTTGTTTTTTTTCTTACTTTTTCTACAACTTTTTTACTTTTTTTCTGCAGTTTTATCCATTTTACCCTAAACCATTCATTTTTTTTGTTTTTTACCCTTTCTTCTCCCTGTTTTTGTGATTTGAGAATTAGGGATTTTCATTTTAGATTGACATCCGACCCACGAGACGACTTGCATATTCGGATCCCAATCCATGTCGGCTCTTGTGTGAATTTTTGAAAAAAATGGATTTATTTAATCAGTGTGCCCTGCGTAACCTAGCTCACTGGTGCTCTGTGTTATACAGTGCATCACACAAGTACTGTGTAATAAAAAAATTAATTTTTTTTTTTAAATTAGTGCGACATATATAAAATAGGCCACCGATGTGTTATGTTACGAGGATAGCATCGTACGGTCTATTATATTGTTTTTGCACTTCGTTTATATTACCCCCACGCACCGACATCAGTGCGTTCATCATTAAAGGTGCACTGGTTTCTTGAGATTTATTTTTTACCTGAAAAGTTGACAAATTATTTATAAATATATTAATGAATGATATGGTACAAGTTTCAGATTGATAAAGAAATAATTGACAAGAGATCAAGTAATAAAAGTACTGATAACACATCAAGAAAAGAAAAAAAGGCAAGTTCTTTATAAATTCTTTACGAGAAAATCTAGTTTTTAAATATATGTCAGTTTAACTAATATGTATTGTTTACTATGTATCATGCAGAGCCACAAAATGACAAAGATTGATAATATTATTTCTGATCTATGACCTAGAGAGCTCAAAAGCTTGATGGATAAATTGGAAAAGGATGAATCACATGAATGAAAAATACTATCGATCCAATATGAGTTTCTTTTTTTAATTTTCATTAATAATATACTTAAAATTATTACATAACATGTGTCAAATAGTCTATTAATTCACATATGTTTAATGTTCTACAGGCACCAACAACTCAAAAAAGGAATGTTGTTCTAAGAAAAGAAAAAAAATAGAACATGCAAATGAAAATGAATTGCTCCTTAGCTCATCTAGAGTGGTGTTAGAGGTTAACGAAAGGGGGGGAACTTTTAGAAAAGTTTGAGGGTTAATGTATAGACGTTCTTTCCACTTACAATACAAAAACCAATCCAATGATTCCAAGAACAAAATTTTATCTAAACTATAGGAAATGTTTCTAGAGAATTAGTCAATGAGACATGTCAGACTTTTAATAGAAAAAACGTATAACAACAAAAAAGAAGGATTGAAAAAGTAATATTCCTTTAAATGTTTGTCTAGAATTATTTATAAATATCATTTTTGTTATATTTACTTTTCATATATCAATATAAAAATTAAATAGTTTATTGTCATGTTACATTTTCAGGAAGATTATGAAAATCTCAAAAGATGAACGAGCTGATATTAGAAATATGCCAGTAGGAACGTCCAAAAAGGTGTACAAGGAGATGGTCAAAGAAATGGACAAAATTGCATCGTGAGAGGAGCCATCTCAACAACAATGTGCTTCAAATGTAATATGTAATCATTGAATTTTTTGATCATTAGGTACAATAAATAAACAATTTAGCATTAAATATTAATTTTCAAGAATTTTCTTGCAGAAAAGAAAGGAAAATGGAACCCACTAAACATATAATACACGATGACAAGGAAGAAAAGGGTTCGTATCTATGTTTTTGAGTAATTTTTACTTCCTTATAACAACTTAACTAGATTTCATTTTTGTATTTTTTAAGTTGTTTTACAAAAATCATCATTGAATGTCTTCAAACAGGTGCTAACATACAAAGAAGAACCATCAGATGAATTGATTGAAATTGGGTTAAATATGGGTTGTGAGCATATGTTGGCATATGAGAAATTAATTGTGGAATTCGTAAGTATCTATCGATCTTGTTTTACTTAGCTCTGTCTATAATTAATAGAACAAAAAAATATTTTCTATTAAATATATGATTTTTTATAGGGTATAAAAATTGCAGGAAACAAAGTATGGAGTTGCACAAACAGATCAAATTTTGAAAGATGGCATGGTACATGGTTTTGAAAGAATGTGTATAGTTTATGAGTCAATTGTTGCTATGGTACGTCATTTTTATTTTCGATTTACATTGATGTATATTATTTAATATTGCAATTTTCATTATTCTCACCAATGTATATGCACTCATTTCAGTTTATTTTTTTGTTTGTAGATGGAAGGTGAAGAAGAATAAAACAATCAACACCATGAACAAAACATTCCTGAAAATAACCCAAGTCATGGAAGTAGCTCTACCAGTGACATCAGTTCAAGCGAAGAATGATGATCACTATGTTTGGATATTAAAGCAAGGCATTGTATTTTTTGAAATATTTGTCTGTGAAATCAGAAATTTTGTTTAATGTAATGGACATAGTGTCCCAATTGAAAGACAAAAGGATACCAATAACTGTCCCATTTTTTATGAAAAATACTTTCTTATTCATATATATATATATATATGTATGTATGTATGTATGTATGTATGTATGTATGTATGTATATGATAGTATGTGTGTTTTGGGTTGAGATAAAGAGACAAAGAAGGATATATGGAGGGAGATATAGATATATGATATATATATCTATGATAGCATGTGTGTTTTTGGGTTGACTTAAAGAGTCAAAGAAGGATATATGGATGGAGATATAGATAGCGAAGGAGAGAGAGGGAAGAAGAGAGAGAGGGAGGGAGGGAGGAGATAAAATTTTATTCATTGAAATAGATGCATTGATTTAAGTATAGATGTTGAATCCTAATCCTATTTGATTGATTATACTAGATGTATTGATTTCAAAGTAGTTTTTTATTCCTAGTATTATTTGATTCGCTGCACGAGATGCATTGCTTTCAATGTAGATATTGATTTATAATATTATTTGATTGCTTGCACTAGATGCATTGATTTAAAATTAGATGTTCATTTTTAATTCTATTTGATTCTTACACTAGATGCATTGATTTCAGTCTAGATGTTGATATCTAATTCTATTTGAATGCTTGCACTAGATGCATTTATATTAGTGTAGATGTTGATTTCTGATTTAACGTAGCTAGCATTAGGGTAATTTTGAGGTCTAAAATGGGCCTCCTAAGGAAATTATAAAATAATAGTAGAAATAATAAAATAATATTTGATTACATCATCAAATTTTAGAGGGAAAAAAGGAAAAACAAAATTTTCAACTCGTATTTTCAACTTATCTCCCAATTTTTTCACTCAAATTTCAAATGGGAGTACTCATTGGATGAAAATTTCAATTCCTCATCGAAGAAATACCCATGTTGCATACTTTCGATGGACACTGCTACAAAAAAATTAGAAATACATGACAAACGTGATTGCAATCACATTTTTTCATGTATTTCTCATTTTTCGTGTAGCAGGGTCCATCAAAAGTATGCAACATGGATACTCCTTGGATGAGGAAATAAATTTTGCATCCAACAAGTGCTCCCACATGAGATTTGAGTAAAAAATTTGGGAGTGTTAGAGTCGGTATCTTCATCCCTTCGTCAGAGATCAAATTTCTCTTGTTGCATTTCATTTTAGGTGTCTCACTCACTTCAGTCAGCTGCATTCCAATAGGAGCATGGATAATCTGACGAAAGGGTCTTTTCACTCATATCCCTCATGTCATGTACCTACTGGCTCATGTCTGTTCATCAAAATCATTTACAATTATTTTTGGTCTCCTGGTTAGCAAAGAGTCATTTTAGGGTTTTACGTTCATTAGGTCTAGGGTTTTTTCAATTAGGTCTCAAGATGACTAATAATGGCCAGGAGGCACATGAGGTAGGTTTGAAATAAGATATCAGTGCAAAAAATTTCATCATCATAATGCACGATAATGATTTTTCTTCAAAACTCTATTTTGAAGAAAAATCGTCTATTTCATCTTTTGTAATAAATGCAATGTAATTTTCAAAGTTTCTTCAGTTGTAAAGTACTCCATGCGCAGCCCTCGTCACCTTTTCCAAATCTCCATGCTAGCTATCCCTAAAAATATAGACAAGAAGTTCCTCATCAGTCAAAAGCACAAAGGAAGCAAAACAGAGTTTATTTAAAAAGTGTCAAAGTTCAAACATTACAAACGTGGGTTTTCAAGAAGCAAAAATTAAAATATTTTCCATAAAAGATATTTTCATTGTTTCAAAGATTCATTTACATGCCAAGAGACAAGAGTGAAGCTAAGAAAACTCGTGGAGTATCGAAGCAGTTGTTTGAGGGCAAACTGTGTGTTGAATCTGGTTGTGCCATGCTCTGGGCAACTAGCACGGCGCATAGGGTTGCCTTTCACTGTGTATTTTTGAACCAACGCAGCGCATAGATGGAGCGTGACGCATTGGACAGTGGTCGCGACGCACAGGGAAGATAACCAAATTTTTGACATTGCTTCCACAAACTCTAAATTGACTCGGTTTTTCTACTCAAGTAAGTTCATACGAGCCTTTAGTTTCCAATTACAAGTGTTTGAAAATGGATTATGAGAATTTGAATGTCAAAGCTCAAACCCTATCATCTTGTTGAAGTGCCTCCTTAGGGTTTTGAAATTGAATTTTTAAAACTGAATTTGGTGCCAAATAATTCATTCATCACTTGTTTATTCCTCCCTCTCATTGTTATACTATCATTACAGTCCTTCCCCCATTCCCTTATATCCCAAGTCACTCATTCCTAAGCTCCATTTCCCTATCCCAATTTATTTCATTTCCTATCATTCTCCCTTTCCCACCTCACTTGTAAAAACTCCCAAGCCCCAACTTTCCCAAACAGTTAATTGGTTGTCCTTACACTTGAGTTATCACTTGATTGAGGTCCATTGTTCCTACTGCCCTATTTCTCCACAGTCCCTCTCTTACCACCATATATTTGGAAATTGAAACAAAGCACCAAATTCTCATCTTCCTCTCATACAAGCCAACATACACCTTGTATGGACATCATGGAGACAAATACTGATACATCATATGACAGAGATAGTGATTCTACCACTGAGCTACATGCACCTAGAAGGCCTCGTAAAGGTGGTAAACATCTGAGAGAGGAGTCCACCTCATTGACTCAATTGCAGGCTTGCCCACTTGCCATGGCATGTTTTCGAGAATAGTCATGCTATCAGTCTTATGAAATGATTGCTAGGATCCATGATCATCAGGAGTTGGCTCGTTTGTTTGTATTGCATTTACATGATGGTCAGGTAACTCTTGCTGGTGTAAATTTCACTTTGACACCAGAAACCATCTCTCAATCAACTGGAATACCGAATGTGCATGAACAGTGGAACAAAAGACAACAGGTGGACATAGTGCATTATGAACCATACATCAGGCCTAGCTTTGTGAGGCAACTCAGTAGGGTGTTTCCATTCCAGTTCCTAAAGGAATCCTATGCGCCTCTGATGAAACTCATTATCAGATATTTCAATTGTGAGAGCCAATTTTCATGCCTCTATGCATACCACATCAGGTTATTGATGCGTTTCACCTAAGTGAGGATGATGAAAATACCTTATTTCATGTGCCAGAATATCGAGAGAATGACCACTCTTGTGCAGAAGAAATCTCCCGAGCAGCAGTACAACAGTATTTATCACTACGCACTCATCAAGATCGTGGTTGTACATCAGCTTGGATTGCAGGGCATTTCATGGGAGGATTTCATTTCCCGTGATTTATTCACAGCTCCTCAGTTTCCTTCGGGGGTTTTCCCTGATGTAGGTGAACCTTCACATCAGTATGGAGGTCAGGAGGCAGAGACTACTAGTGTGTCGATTTATATCACTTATCAGAGAGGCACTAGAGGATTATTTGCAGCAACCTGATGAGTACTATCTCCACCTGGGGTGGAAGGGGTCGCGTTTCCATCATCAGAAGCACAGGTACAGGTACAAGACAGAGGTAAGAGGCCTATGCAGGATGAGGGCCCTTCAGGAGGCCAGGATATTAATTTTGTATTCATTGATTTGGATTTGAGCTCTCCAAGCTCAAAGTTGAGAGATACTGTTCAGGAGCAGAAGGTGGAGATTGACACATTGACCGTCAAATTGCAGGGAGCCCAATGGGTCATAAATTACTTGGAGCAGAAAAAAAAATAGTTGGATGATCAGCAAACAATCATGGAGTTGCAAACCATCTGTGAGAACTAGCAAGCTACCCAAAGAAGCCAAATAGAAATGACACCCATTGAGAGGGAGATTGAGGCTGATAGAGATACTTGGCTTGAGAGGGTCAATATTCATCTTGAGAAGCTGTTGGAAAAGGTAAAAAAGGAAAAGAACATGCTCAGGCACATGAAGAACCATTATTGGTTGCGAAATCATGTTTGCAAAGAGAGGATCAAGATCATGAAAGCAAGGCTAAAGAGGGCACTAAAACGTCACAAAAGGCATGATAGACTCCAAATTTTGGCTAAATCTTCTCTAGCCCGGAATAGTGCTTGATGGTGGACATTCAGCCCATATTTAAAGAAATTTGGGAAACGTTTTGTCAATTTTAATTTTTTTGGCCTTAACACAGATTTTTCCGCCCAACGCGTAGCGCCACTTGGCGCGTGCTTATAATTGGCAGCTCCTTTTGAGGAAAACTTTGAATTTTTGGATTTATCATAAAAAATATGCATGCCTACCCATTAACTAAGGATTTTGACAAGTTTTGGGTTGCCTAAAGGGTCAAAAACACCTCAAAAATGGCCTTTCTGCCACTTTTTGGACACACAGGAAGCAGTGTTGGGAGATTTTATTTTTGGATGGGCAAATGGAAACCAAATTAAAAAATTCCACTTGGTTTGGAAAGTATACAAGTAGATATTTCCAACGAGCTATCCTACACTCAATTTGGACTCTAGGAAGGCCCTCAAAATCAATATCACAGTGGCGCTACGCATAGAGATTTCAGGTGCGGCGCATTGGGAAATTTGGCCTATTTTTCATTCAGCAGCTCGGATTTTCACCTATTTTTGGCTATTTTGACTTTTTCATGTAAATCTTGATGTAAATTGATGTAATTTCATGACTATAATGTAATTTTGGCACATTTTTACTCATCCTAGTAGACTCATTCACCAAAAAGTGAAATGTAAGTGAATGAATCAGTTTCCTATCATATAGAGGCAAGTTGTTTCATTGCCTATTTTCCTGTTCTTAGTTTAGATATGGTTGAAACGGCTCCTAGAATTGTGAGCTCGACCCCTAGAGGCATGGGGATGAGTTAGGCTTGTCTATATCTTGCAATTCTTCAGTCATTTTTAGGGTTGGACACTTGGGATTGCTTGGCACTTCATTTTACATTTCATCTCTGCATTTTGGCAAAGGAGTAGAGCAGGGTTTGTAGCACTCATTGGGATCCATGTGGCTCTATGTTTTTATGGTGTGTTTCTCTCAGTGATTGTAAGTTCATTGACGTTTATGTGTATCATTTCCCTTCTTCTCTCTTCTTAAATTCAACAAATGAGTGATAAAGGTGGAATTCATTAGATTGCTTTGCTTTGCCTTGAGTTTTGTTTAATTTTCCACGTTTTCATCTGTTTGAAGAGGATTCTTGAAAACCTCTTACCCTCTTCAGCTCCTCACCGGTCTGAACTATCCAGTCATTCAATCCAAAGCATCAACACAATTGCCTTCCTTGCCCCATTCAGAACTTTGCAAAAACTAGGCCTCATCCCTGTTCCCAAAACTGCCTTTCCCTTTGATTCCAACAAAGCCCCCAAAAAATAAAATTCAAACTCTTTCACTTATATAACTAGCCTAAAATTAGGCTTTATTTCAAGTCATCTCAAGCCTCATTGATAATTTTTTCTAAGATTGACTTGGAGAGAGCCCTCTCCTGATCTGGTAGGGCTAGCTACCAAACTGAGCGTGGTTTGATGTTACCCTGAACTCTGTCTTCCTTCAGCCTGAGGTAGATTTAGGCAATGACATAGTGGTGACCATACTGGGGCAAGAAAATCATTTTCTTGTTAGTATTATTTGTTTTATAAGCTACAAACGGAACCTGAAGTTATTCCAGGTAGCCTTCGAAAATCTCTTGCTTTACATTAGCGAAAGTAGATAAATGCTTCTTCAATCAATCTCCGGTCTAGTTTTTAAACATGACACTTGACTTGTAAATTTCCCCCAATACATCAGATCATTCTAGACTTTGGATGATGAGTTTAGAACTTTTTAGGTTGAACAAGTTGGTTTTGTTCCTTTGATTTTTGAAAATAATTCAACACACTGGCTTCCAGAAGACATACTAGAGCAAATCCGGATGCTGATCCACCTCCAGTGTATGAAAATCCCAATCTTATTTCAAGAATTATTCATCGAGAAATTCCTATGATTCTTATATTCAAATCTCATTCATTCCCCGTTGTTTTTGAGTACCTTGAAGATCTTGAATTTGATGAACAATTTGAGTTGTCGTTGTTTGAGACGAAGTCTGAAAGTGCTATTGATTCTACTGTCATAAATCCAGATTTTATCAAGTATCTTGAAATTGAACAGGCTAATATATCCATTGAAAGTTATATTTTGAATATTCAAAATTCTATTGTGGCAACAAATATTCCTGAGTTCAGATAATCTGCATCCGAAACACTTGGGCCATCAGCAGTTACATCAGGTTCACAAATTCATATCGAGCCTCCTTTTATTCCTACCATTCCTGTGCAACCTTCTATCTCTGATCAAAAATCTACAATAGTTTCACCTCCATCCACACCTCATACATCTACTGATCCTACTCCACCTATATTTCCAAATCCGATTGTAAATCCACCAAGAGAAATGGCTGCCCGATTTTCACCCCTTGTGTTGCCTCAAAACTTGGATGACATGCCCGCTGATTATCAAATCAAAATTCCATTGTTTGACGGAACTCCTCAAAGTGTTCATGCTCAGCAACATGTGGATAGAATGGCAGATTTCTTTGACCTTCATGAGATTGATGAAGAAAATGTGACCATGAGATTATTTGTGCAAACCTTTGGAGGTGAAGTAAGAAAGTGGTTCAGAGCTTTGCAGCCTAGAAGTATTGATACATTGGTTGAGCTTCAGAGACATTTCTTGGATCGGTGGGAAGTAAAGAAAGATCCTCTTTAGATCACTTCTGAATATAGCAAAATCAAGCGGAATGTTGGTGAGTCTATTCAAGATTACTGTATTGGATTCAATGTTGTTTACAATGCAATTCTTGATGATTTAAAGCCATCTAGGAGGTCGGATTTGCTTAGGTTTCCAGATGGTTTCGATCTGGACATGGCCTATCAATTAATAGAAAGAGATCTAGCCACTTTGGAAGACATGCATAAAATTGCAGTGAGTGTTGAAGCTAATTTGAATGACAAGAGAGCTAGATTGAAAGCTGAAAAGAAAGTAGCAATAAAGGAAGAGGCTTCTACTTCAGATCAAGTACTCCGCAAGGTAGAAAATATGATTGAAATATTAACACTTGATAAGCTTGAACCGCAAATCAGAAATCCTAACTTTTGTGGCCAGCAACAACCGCAATTCAGGATCAAACAACGAGAGCAGCGAGCACAAGAACCAGCAGTACAACAGCAGGTAAGGACACCTTTACAGTAGAATTTTGTTGGTCCGGAATTAGATGATGAAGAGAATGTAATAGGAGAAGAGATTCACTTCTTTGCACCTGATGATTTGCCAACTTTTATCATTGAAGATGAGGAGTATGCAGAAAACTCAGCTGTACAAAAGGAGGAGGATTTCATCTTGGAAAATGAGACAGCTCTTGAAGAAGAGTCAGATGAATATTAGAGAGGTTATATGAATGATTTTTCCACCCAGCAGCATCAATACTCACTTAGAAACAGAGATGTGCCTATCAATCCAATTCAAAAGAGAAAGGAAGTTTCAGCACCAAATAATGATTCACCCGTTGCACAAAAGAAGGGAAAAGAGATAGTTGATCCCACTACTATCAAATCCCCATCAACAAATGAAAGATCCAATCAGCCAATTGTATCGAGGGAGAAAGCTGAAAAGAAGGATGTTCCAGTCAAAGAGGTAGAGAAAGTTTCATTTTTTAGCTTAGAGAATGAAATTGCTAAGTTAAAAGTTTCCATTCCTTTGACTTAATTGATGAAGAATAGAAGCTATAAGGGTCAAGTGTCTAAAATTTTAAATTTAGATCTGATGTCTGATATGGTAAATGTGGAAGATGAGCAACCTGAGTTGATATTCGGACCAGCATTGGACGGTGAGTCTCTAGATAGTGATGTGCCTCCTTTTTATATCAGCCTTATATTTCATGATTTTGTGTTACATAATGCCATGTTTGATTTCAGAGCATCTCATAATCTCATGCCAAGAGCAATCATGGAGAAATTGGGATTGGACATCACTAGCAAATATCATGATCTTTATTCTTTCGATTCTAGCAGAGTACGATGCATTGGGCTTATCAAAGATTTGGTGGTTAGTTTAGATCAGATTCCGACTAATAATGTTTTGATGGATGTGGTTGTGCTGGATATTCCTCCTAGATTTGGCATGCTTCTTTCCAGATCTTTGTTGGAAATATTGTCATTGACGGCAATTGAGGCAGCAAAGAAGCAAATGTAGGGCTGCAGAGTTAGGGAGGCAGAGTAGAGTGCAGTAAGAGGGCCATTGGACTGAAGATCTGGTCAGAACTAGAAAACCCTGTAAATAAACTCACTGTGTGAAGAAAGAAATTATTTTATGTTTATCTGTGCAATGATTGAATTGAATTCTGTGTGTATATATATATATATATAGAGGTGTCTATTTAATGATGAAGAATGTGCGTTAAAAACCTGTGTTGAGGGTAAAATATCACTGGTCGAAATGACAAAGAGTAATTCTATAGAATGCCTATATATAAAATATGTTGTAAATGATGATCCTGCACGCATTGTTGAAATGATGAAATGTCGAGGATGGTTACCGTGAACCCAACCTTGTGGGTTATTGAAAGAATATATGGCAATATAATGTATTCTGGTGGCCGTGCTGTGCGTAAATTGTAATGTCGAACAGTCAAGGGTAAGTGGAATCATATGAAGAAACATTGAAGTGGAGCACCTTATGATCTAAAGAAATGAAATAATAAAGGTGGAACCTTGTACGAGACCGGAACCTGGAGTGGAGGAGTGGAACCGTGACGGGTAAACAGTGAACGTGGTTTGGAGTAAACAGTAAGGTAGTTTTCGGGTTTCATCACACCGCTTTTGCGGAGCAAGCGATATTTTCTAATTGAGAGCAATTACATAGAGGTGCTGACGTGTGGCAAGGCAGGACCCAAGGAAACCACCACCCACTGCGCACCATCGCGCGGTAACCATTGACCAAAGACGCAGAGCGATATTGACACAAGCCGTCGATCTGGAGGGAAGCGATCTGACGGTGGCTGTGTTCCGAAGGTGCGCGAAGGATAACCCAGGTACGGCGTGCCATCATGCGTTATTGTTAACGCAAGTAGCCCGTGAGATATCAGTTGGATCATCAAGGCCGAGGCGACGCGATAACAACCGTTGGATGGAGAGACCATTAGCATTGGGGCCCACACATATGTGTGTGTTGTTAAATTAAGGTTTTAAGTTAAATAATGTTCGACGACAAAGTCGAAGTTCGTAAACATATTACATATCACCAAGGGTCTTAATATTTGACTGAATACAATACAGCTTGTATATGTAATGACCGTGTGCGTGGAGTAAGTGAGAGAAAAAATGGGATTATGACTTGATTGATATATATTACAATATCTGATATATTAAAGTAAAATGTGTGCATAAGAATGGCCTGGAACTAATTATAAGTTTAATGCATATGGATGCATTTTGAAATGCCTGAGGTTTAAAAACAAAGTCGAGCGTTAATTCAGATATATATAGTCTCGTATGAAATATTGTAAATATTGAAATATGAATGTCTATGGAAAAGGAAAAAGAAGAGGAGAGCGTGCAGAGATGAAAGTTGGGTTAACAAGAATATGTATAGGAATGAAGTGAACAGGTGGAATATGCAGATGATAGTGAACAAAGAGCATGCAGAAAAATTTCTTAACAACAGCAGGAAAAGACAAATCCAGTAAAGCAAAAATCCAGAAAAGGAGCTAAGTGAAATTGAAATGTGTATTTAAAAATGTGAATGTAAATGTTGTAATTATTTTTTATTATTTGTGATGCAAAGGCAAGTATCCTAAGGAAAAGAAAACTCCCACTCTAGCATGGAAATTTGTATATATTGTTATAATTTTTAAAATTGATTTGGATAAAGGAATAAGAAAACAGAAGCCAAAGAGTCATGACTGTTCACTCCAAATTCCTTGTGAAATACAAACAGTCATGTGAGGATCTCTATATATAATATCAATTTGATATGCACAAAATATATATAGAGAGAGAGCAAACATAGAGAATGCAAAGTATAGAAGAGTGAGGCACAGAATATTAAGAAAAGAAGAGCAGAAAGAGATGCTACAGAACAGAGCTGATATCTGAAGTAAATCAGAAAACATTCAATTTGATAAATTGAGGAAGTTGGAGCTTCCCTATCAAGTTGCAGCTTGATAGCTGTCAGTTGTAGCTGAATGAGGTTGGAGCCTCGTGTAGGTTGGTGCCTGCAGAAAATTGAAGGGGGTTGGTCCTTCCTTGCAAGTTGTAGCTTACAGAATTGAGGTTGGAGCCTCCTATAGGTTGGTGCCTGCAGAAAACAGTGGTGAGAGGGAGTTGGAGCTTGCCTTCGCATCACAACAATAATGAGATGTGGTTTTCTCCCTTTATGGGTTTCCACTTACATCTGGTGTCTCTGTGCATGATGTTTATGTGTTGATCTGATTTATATCATCTTCTTAATACCTACTACTCTCATATTAAGTCTACTATTATATTATATTAATACTTACTGCTCACATTCTAAGATTACTTGCATATTAAGTTGGACATGAAATGAAGGTGTAAATAAGGTTTAATGAAAACATTTTAAAAAGTACATGAATGTGTTAAACTAATGCACCCCCCCCCTCTCAGTTTAACTAAGGGTTCAAAAATTCGTATCAGAGCAGGTTCCTTTGTACCAGTCTAACAATTGAAAGGAGATCCTAGGTTCCCAAGATGGCGAGTAAAGAAGGATGCTCAACCAATAAAGCCCCTTTTTTCTCTGGTGAAAATTATGCTTTCTGGAAAATTAGAATGAGGACATACATAATGTCCCTAAGAATAGAAGTCTGGGCTGCTGTGGAATTTGGATATACCCCAGAGGCAACTGACACAGAAAAAGAAACAAAACAAGATTTTGTGGCTAACACAAAAGACACGAATGCCATCTTGAATGGATTATGTGAAGCAGATTTTATTAAAGTAATGCACAAATACTCTGCCAAATAAATGTGGGATACTCTTGAGAACATACATGAGGGAGACAGGAAAGTAAAGACTGCCAAACTTCAAGTCTATATAACCTAGTTTGATAACTTAAAAATGAGTGATGATGAAGACATTGCAAGTTTCTTCCTAAAAACTACATAAATTATTAACAATATGAAAGCTCTTTGAGAAAAAATGCCAGAAAATATAATTGTGCAAAATATTCTAAGATCTCTTCCATCCAGGTTTAATCCAAAGGTGTCTACAGTAGAAGAAACAGCTGATTGGGAGACCTTGACCATGAACCAGCTACTTGGAAATCTAACAGCCTATGAAATGAGGCTCCCACATAAGAAGCCAAGTACGAGGGAAGCAGCCTTTAAAACAGAAAAGAAGAAAGAAGAAGAGGGAGACATATGCTCTTGCTCGGATGAAGAAGAGGCAAAGTTTGTCAAGAAATTGGATAGAGGCTCAGGTAAATACAAAGGTAAAATCCCCTTCAAATGCTTTAACTTTGGAAGAGTTGGACACTATGCTGCTAAGTGTCCCCAAAAGAAAGTAAGAAATCAGGCTCAAGAGGCAGAGAAAAATAAATCAAAGAACTGGCAGAAAGGAAAGAAGTTCAGCAGAAAATCCTTCTATGCTCAACAAGACAGCAGTACATCTGAAGATTGAGATGAACTCTGAAGTGAAGATGGACCCTCTGAATTTTTATTGATGGCTATAGAATATCTTGAAGGTCTCCTGCTAGAAGATGAAGAAGAAGAAGGTGAAGTCGACCTTGAGGGGGAGCTAAGAAGTGCTCTAGAAGAGATTGATAGACTCAAGCTGAAATGAAAAAAAAAAAAGGACATTCTCCTCAAGTATGTATGAGAAGAACAGAATTCAAAATTCCTTATGTAGCTAAAGATAGAGCTTTAAGAAGCCAAGAAGATAGAGGACCTATTACTTCAGCAAATCAAAGAAAAAACTCAGGAACAAGAAAAGTTGGAAGAAGAAGTAGTATGTCTCAGGAAGAAATTAGAAAATGCTCAAAGGAAAGTGGTTATAAACTCTTCTCAAACAACAAGCTCTAATAAGTTGAATGAAATTCTTGTTGCTCAAAGATCCCCTATGATAAAAACTGGAATAGGCTATGAAGGAGAATCAAGTAAAGGCAAAGAAAAGGTTGACAGAGAGATTATTTTTGTAAAAGAAAAGAAGAATGATGAAGCAGCTCAAAAAATTCCTACAAAAGAAGAAACTTGTAATAAGGAAGATAGAGATCAGAAGAAACCACCAGTAGCAAAGAATGTAATAAATACTAAGACCCCTGAGAATGTTAAATTTGGAAACTATCAAAGGAGATTCTTCCCTCCTATGAGGAATGCCACCTGTTATGCTTGCCACAAGCTGGGACACATTACTGCATATTGTCATGCAAGGAGGAGTAACTCAAACGAGCAAAAGATGCAAACATTGAAGAGACTGCCTCAAGCAAACAAATGGAAGAGACGACCTTACATCAGGTATGCAAATAATTTTTATGGTTACTTCTTTTATTGTAAGGAATTTGGTCATAAAATCATTGAGTGTAGAAAGTATGGACAAATATTGATGAGGTTTATGAATCAAAGAAATTTTGTTCATACTCATAATTCTACAAAGATTATGATCAAATGTTGTGTATGCCATCAAGTTGGACATATACCTTCCAAATTTCCTCTAAGAAGATGTAGTTCACCACCACACAAAAGATACCAAACAGAAGGGGGCCTCCAGTGGATAAAGAAAGTGAATAAATGTGACTTAGCTCTAACTGCTCAAGACCTGAAAAGCCAGTGGTATTTGGATAGTGGCTGCTCAAAACACATGACTGGAGATAGAAGCAAGTTTATAACTCTTGATGAAAAGAAATATGGCAATGTCACTTTTGGCAATGACAAATCAGGTAAGATCAAGGGAAAAGGCTCAGTCAGCATAGATAATGGTAGAGGAAAGGCCCAAGATGTACTATTTGTAGATGGGCTGAAAGAAAATTTACTGAGTGTCAGTCAGATGTGTGACAAATGTTGCGAAGTTCTATTAAGAGCACAAGACTGTGAAGTTAGATCAAGCACCATAGGTAATACTCTGCTCAAAGGTGTTCAAACAGAGAGAAATGTTTACATTGTGAAAGAGGAAGATGAAGCATGCCATCTTAGCATACTTGAGGAGTCATGGTTATGGCATAAAATATTGGGACATCTCAGCTTTGATCACATCATCAGACTAAGCAAGAAGAAAGCTGTCAGAGACATGCCAAAAATAAAGAGGCCTTCTAATACCATATGCAAATCTTGTCAATTGGGTAAACAGACTCATACATCATTTAAGGCCAAAGATGAGTTATCAACAAGAAGACCTCTACAACTTGTGCACATGGACCTGTGCGGACCTGCAAGAACTAAAATGCCAAGTGGAGAATCATACTTCATGCTGATAATAGATGATTTCTCCAGATTGACATGGGTTGCATTTCTCAAGAATAAATCGGAAGCTCTAGAAAAATTCAAAATATTCAAAGCTTTAGCAGAAAACCAGACAGGATGAAAACTAAAATGCATTAGATTAGACAGAGGAGGTGAATTCACAGATTATGACTTTGTTGACCTATGCAATGAACAGGGCATAAAACAACAATTTACTATTGCAAGGACACCTCAGTAGAATGGAGTAGCAGAAAGAAAAAATAGATCTATTCAACAAATTGCCAGATCCATGATGCAAGAGAATAATATTGCTCAAACCTTCTGGGCAGAAGCAGTGCACACAACAGTACATATCCTTAATAAAGCTCACTTAAGGCCAAGCAGTGACAAGACTCCCTATGAACTGTGGCATGGAAAGCCAGCTTCAATGAAACATTTCAGAATCTTTGGTAGCAAGTGTTACATGAAGAATAATGATGAAAACCTTAGAAAATTTGATGCAAGAGCAGATGAAGGAATATTTCTAGGATATGCATCCAAAAGCAAAGGGTACAGGTGCTACAACAAGACTCTTTGAAAAATAGTAGAAAGCATTGATGTGATATTTGATGAAGAACTTCCAAACAATACAAGGGATACAAACTGCTGCAGTCCATCAGACAACCATGAAGAAGAAAACCAAGATGATGAGGAAACAAGCAAGACAAAAAAATATATAGAGCTAAGTTCTAAAGCTCCCTCAAGATATACTCAGAAGAACCATCCTAAAGATCAGATCATTGGAGACAAGAGAGTAGGGGTCCAAACAAGAAGGTAGCTAACAGAACAAACTGAAGAGGTATACATAGCCATGTTGTCACAAATAGAGCCAAAGAAATTCGAAGAAGCTAGCAAGGACAAGTCTTGGGTAAAGGCAATGAATGAAGAATTGGACCAAATTGAGAAGAACAATACCTGGGAACTAGTTCCTAGACCAATTGAGAAAAATATCATTGGTTCAAAATGGGTATTCAAAAACAAAATGAATGAGCAAGGAAAAGTAATTAGGAATAAAGCCAGACTGGTCTGCAAAGGATATTCAGAAATCGAAGGACTTGATTACGATGAAACATTTGCCCCTATGGCCAGAATGGAAGCCATCAGAATGTTTCTGGCCTTTGCATGCTACCAAAACTTCAAAGTATATCAAATGGATGTAAAATCTGCATTTCTGAATGAAGACTTAGAAGAAGAATTCTACATGGAACAACCAGAAGGATTCTCATTAACATACAAAGAAGACTATGTATGCAAACTGAAAAAGGCTCTTTATGGACTGAAACAGGCTCCTCGAGCTTGGTACTCAAGACTGGATAAATATTTTCAAGAACAAGGCTTTAAGAGAGGTGGAGTAGACAACAATATATACATAAAAGCTCATGAAAATGAACTTTTGATTGTTGTTGTATATGTTGATGACATTATGTTTGGAAGCAATAGAGATAAACTAGCAAAAGGGTTTGCAGAAGAGATGAAATCAGATTTTGAAATGTCTATGATTGGAGAGCTCAGTTTCTACTTAGGACTTCAAATTCAGCAAAATAACACAGGTACATTCATCTCAAAGGAAAAATACTTAAAAGAAATGTTGAAAAAGTTCAAAATGGAGGACTGCAAACCTGTGTCAAATCCCATGATCACGGGATGCAAGCTATGTGCTGATGATGAGTCTGCTGATATAGATCAAAAACTTTACAGATCCATGATAAGAAGTCTATTGTATCTGACTACATCATGACCAGACATCATGCTAGCAGTAGGACTAGTGGCTAGATATCAAGCAGCTCCTAAACAAAACCATCTTCTAGTAGTAAAAAGAATATTCAGATATCTACAAGGAACAACACAATATGGACTTTGGTATCCTAAAGGAAAAAGCTTCACTCTAACAGCTTACATAGATGCAGATTGGTCCAGCTGTGTAGATGATAGGAAAAGCACAAGTGGAGTTTCTTTCTATCTAGGAGAAAGTCTGGTGGCATGGTTAAGCAAGAAACAAACATATATCTCCCTATCTACAGCTGAAGCAGAATATATAGCAGCAGCATCATGTTGTACACAAGTCATGTGGATGAGGCAGACTCTTCAAGACATGAAGGTAAACATTAATGAACCCGTCTTAATCAAATGTGATGATACAAGTGCTATAAGTATATCAAAAAATCATGCGCTTCACTCAAAAACTAAACATATCCCAATCAAGTATCATTTTCTCCGAGAACAAGTGGCTCAGAAGATAGTAAAGCTGGAACAGTACCAACAAAAGAATAGACAACTGATATATTTACCAAACCTCTTGCTAGAGAACCATTTCAATATTTGAGAGATAAACCTGGGGTAGTATCTGTAGATGCTATTCCTTGATATAAAGAGAAAGCACAATTTCATGGGGAGAACAGAAATGAAAATATCATTCTAGGGGGAGATCAGCCAAGCAAGGAAAGCTTGAAACAGGTCCTTAGGGTCAAAGGATTATGGCAAGAATACATTCAGCTTAAAAGAATCAATAAAAAGGCAAAAGGATCAGTGGCGCAGCGGAAGAGTGGTGAAACCGACATGAACCGAACACAAAAGAGTGGTGAACCTGATGTAAATATAATCCAAAGGTTGAAGCAACAACGTAAAAAGTTAGAAAATTCCAGATAAAGAAAATACACAGAATCACGGGATCAAAGAATAGAAACTTCACTAAGAATTCAAACCCCTTGCCATTGATGTCAAAGGGGGAGGAAGAGCAAGAAACAGGAGGAAGAGCAGGCAAAAAGGAAGAGCAAGCAATAGGAGGAAGAAAAAGTGTATTTCCATCAATGCCGAAGGGGGAGAATGTTTGAACTATTGTCATTGATGGCACTTGAGGAAGCAAAGAAGAAAACGTAGGGCTGTAGAGTTAGGGAGGCAGAGTAGAGTGCAGTAAGAAGGCCATTGGATTGAAGATCTGGTCAAAACCAGAAAACCCTGTAAATAAACTCACTGTGTGAAGAAATAAATTATTTTAGGGTTATCTGTGCAATGATTGAATTGAATTTTGTGTGTATATATACATAGATGTGTCTATTTAATGATGGAGAATGTGCGTTAAAAACCTGTGTTGAGGGTAAAAGATCACTGGTCGAAATGACGAAGAGTACTTCTGTTGAATGCATGTATATAAAATACATTGTAAATGATGATCCTGCACGCATTGTTGAAATAATGAAATTCCGAGGATGGTTACCGTGAACCCAACCCTGTGGGTTATTGAAAGAATACATGGAAATATAATGTATTCTGGTGGTCGTGCTATGTGTAAATTTTAATTTCGAACAGTCAGGGGTAAGTGGAATCATATGAAGAAACATTGAAGTGGAGCGCCTTATGATAAAAAGAAACAAAATAATAAAGTCAGAACCTTGTACGAGACCGGAAACTGGAGTGGAGGAGTGGAACCGCGATGGGTAAATAGTGAATGTGGTTTGGAGTAAATAGTAAGGCAGTTTTCGGGTTTCATCGCACCGCTTTTGCGGAGCAAGCGGTATTTTCTAATTGAGAGAGATTCCATAGAGGTGCTAATGCGTGGCAAGGTGGGACCCAAGGAAACTGACTCCCACTGCGTGCCATCGCGCGGTAACCATCGACCAAAGACGCAGAGCGATATTGACACAAGTCGTCGATCTGGAGGGAAGCGATATGATCGTGGCTGTGTTTGGAAGGTGTGCGAAGGATAACACAAGTACGTCGCGCCATCGCGCATTATTGTTCGCGCAAGTAGCCCATGTGATATCCGTTGGATCGTCAAGGCCGAGGCGACGCGATAACAACCGTTGGATGGAGAGACCATTAGCGTTGGGGCCCACGCATATGTGTGTTTTGTTCAATTAAGGTTTTAAGTTAAATAAGGTTCGACGGAGAAGTGGAAGTTCATAAACATATTACATATCACCAAGGGTCTTAATATTTGACTGAATACAATACATCTTGTATATGTAATGACTGTGTGCGTGGAGTAACTGAGAGCAAAAACAGGATTATGACTTGATTGATATATATTACAATATCTGATATATTAAAGTGGAATGTATGCATAAGAATAGCCTGGAACTGATTATAATTTTAATGCATATGGATGCATTTTGAAATGCCTAAGGTTTAAAAACAAAGTCGAGGGTTAATTCAGATATATATAGTCCCGTATGAAATATTGTAAAGATTGAAATATGAATGTGTATGGAAAAAGAAAAATAAGAGGAGAGCGTGCAGAGATGAAAGTTCGGTTAACAGGAATATGTACAGGAATGAAGTGAACAGGTGGAATATGCAGATGAAAGTGAAAAAAGAGTATGCATAACAGTTTCTTAACAATAGCAGGAAAAGACAAATCTAGTAAAGCCAAAATCCAGAAAAGGAGTTGAGTGAAATTGAAATGTGTAATTAAAAATGTGAATGTAAATGTTGTAATTATTTTTTATTGTTTGTGATGCAAAGGCAAGTATCCTAAGGAAAATAAAACTCCCACTGTAGCATCGAAATTTGTACATATTGTTATAATTTTTAAAATTGAGTTGGATAAAGGAATAAGAAAACATAAGCCAAAGAGTCATGACTGTTCACTCCAAATTCCATGTGAAATACAAAAATTCATGTGAGGATCTCTATATATAATATCAATTTGATATGCACAAAATATAGAGAGAGAGAGAGAAAACATAGAGAATGCAGAGTATAGAAGAGTGAGGCAGAGAAGATTAATAAAAGAAGAGCAGAAAGAGATGCTACAAAACAGAGCTGATATCTGAGGTAAATCAGCAAACATTCAAGTTGATAAATTGAGGAAGTTGGAGCTTCCCTATCAAGTTGCAGCTTGATAGCTGTCAGTTGTAGCTAGCTGAGGTTGGAGCCTCTTGTAGGTTGGTGCCTGCAGAAAACAATGGTGAGAGGGAGTTGGAGCTTGCCTTTGCATCACAACAATAATGAGATGTGGTTTTCTCCCTTTATGGGTTTCCACTTATATCTGGTGTCTCTGTGCATGATGTTTATGTGTTGATCTGATTTATATCATCTTCTTAATACCTTCTACTCTCATATTAAGTCTACTGTTATATTATATTAATACTTACTGCTCACATTCTCAGATTGCTTACATATTAAGGTGGACATGAAATGAAGGTGTAAATAAGGTTTAATGAAAAGATTTAAAAAGTACATGAATGTGTTAAATTGATTCACCCCCCCCCTCTCAGTTTAACTAAGGGTTCAACAATCTTGGGGAGTGAAATTGAAGGGAATATTGCAGCTTGATTTCTCCTATGCTACCATTCCTATGTTTGGTCAGATGAGGAAATTATATCAGGAGAAAAATATGAAGTATATGATCACCAGCAAGGAGAAATCGATAAATCATCCGATTAACTATGTACATACAGATTTAGAGTCATCTGTTTTGTATTCAGATAGTTTCAATGATGTAAATAGTCAATTAATTGAAGTAGAAGACATTCTAGAAATCACCGAGAATTTCAGAGAGGTCATAAAGAAAGAGAGACAAAAGCTTGAAAATTCCGCTGAGCAATCAGCCTTCCGACAGCAGCAAAAATTTGATGGACAGCAATCATAAATAACAGAGCAAATAGAATTTCAGCACTTGGAAGAGGATGAAGATGGTTTATGGACCATGGATTTTGATGGTGCAGTAGGGAGTGATGGTGCTGGAATTGGCATTTGGGTACGCAACCCTTTTTCCGCCCCAAACAAGGTACCAAGTAATGTAAGGGTCTGTTCTTATAAATTAGCTTTTGATTGTTCAAATAATGAGGCAGAAAATGAAGCTTTGATTGCTGGTCTAAAAATTATTAGAAAGTTGAATGCTAAGAGGATTGCAGTGTACGGCGACTCCGAGTTGGTAATTAAGCAAGTGAAAGGTGAATACCAAGCTAAGCATCCTCGAATGTGGGCTTACCGAAATGTTGTTCTTGATATCTTGAAATTGTTTTCAGACTATACTTTGACTTGTGTCCCTCATATTCAGAATGGTATTGCAGATGCACTTGCAAAGGTAGCAAGTAATTTGAAAATTCTGATGAACTCAAGTAACAAATTTGAAATTCATGTGAAACATCGTCCGACTATCCCGGACAATCAAAGGTATTGGCAAGTATTTCAAGATGATGATGAGATTGATGAAATTCTGCAAAATGAAGGAAAATTCAAAGACACTTCAATTGATATGGAGCATGATTATGGTGAGGCTGATGTGCAAGTAAATCAGATGGAAGTTTTGCAGCTGAAGGATAATGTCATTCATAAAGGTATAATACCTTTAGAGGAGCTTTTCGATCAAGATGACATAGCTAGAAAACCAACCTTATGGCCAACCGAAAAGGGAGTTGAAGATGTGAACATTGGATCAGCTGAAAATCCAAAGATGGTGAAATTGTCCAAAGCATTGCCACCGGAGGTAAAAGAAAAATATGTTAGTTTATTGTCTTCTTTTGTTGATGTATTTTCTTGGGACTATTCAGATTTGAAGACATATGATACCAACATAATTTAACACACCATTCTGATCAAGCCAAATCAAAATCCCTTCAGGCAGAAATTGAGAAGAATAAATCCAAATTTGCTGCCCTCAATTGAGAAGGAAGTAAATTGATTATACAAGGATGGTATCATCGTTCCCATAAGGTTTTCAAATTGGATTTCTAATTTGGTGCCCGTTCGCAAGAAGACAAGTGAGATTCGCTTATGCATTGATTTTAAGAATCTGAATAAGGTTTCTTTGAAAGATAATTTTCCATTGCCAAAAATGGATCACATACTTCAGCGAGTAGTTGGAGCATCTCATATGTCGTTACTCGATGGTTATTCCAGGTATAATCAAATTTTGGTCCATGAAGATGATAGAGACAAAACAACATTCACCACTCCGTGGGGAACTTTCCATTATGCTAAAATGCCTTTCGGTTTAAAGAATGCTGGTGCGACATTTCAGCGGGCAATGGATATGGAATTTGCAAATGAGAAAGATGTTTTTCTAGTTGTGTATCTTGATGATTTGAAAGTCTTTTTTAATTCTGATGAAGAGCACCTTTATCATTTGAAAATTGTTTTTCAGCGATGTAGAAAGTATGGTGTGTCACTCAATCCGAAGAAGAGTTTGTTTGTCATGGATGAGGGAAAGCTTCTTGGTCATATTATTTCAAAGGATGGCATCCGTATTGATCCAGCTCGAGTAGAAGCTATTCAACAAATTGATCTTCCTCGAAACAAAAAGGAGATCCAATCATTCAATGGTAAGATGAATTTCTTACGCCGCTTTATGCCTAATCTTGCTGAACATCTAAGAGAGATTACAAACATGCTTAAGAAAGACAGCGTAGTGAAGTGGACTGAGGAGGCTGTAAAGTATTTCAATTTAGTGAAGTTGGTTCTTTCTTCAACTCCGGTTTTGATCAGCCCGGATTATACTCAGGATTTTATTTTGTTTTCATTTGCTTCGGAGCACACTATGGCAGCAGTATTGATGCAGAAAAGAGATCAGCATGAAAAATCAATTGCTTTTTTCAGCCAAACCATAAGAGATGTAGCCTTAAAATATAACATCATTGAAAAGCAAGCTCTTGCTTTAGTGAAAATGTTGAGATATTTTCGAGTATATATTCTACATTCTCATATTCTTGCTTATGTTCCTAATTCTGTTGTTAAGGATGTTTTAGTGCAAACAGATCCGGAAGGGAGATGAGGCAAATGGATTGCTGCCTTGTTGGAATATGATGTGGAGGTAAAGCCTACAAATCTTATCAAAGGACAAGGGCTGGCTAAGCTAATGGCTGAATAAAATTTACATGCCTTGGAAATTAATCTTATTGCTGCTATGTCCGAGGAGAATGAGGAAATTTCATCAGTTCAGGTATTAGAAATCTTTGTTCTTTCTCCTTGGTATTCAGATATTGTATATGTGCTTCAAAACTTGTCATCACCGCCCAACATGGCTAGAAAAAAAAGTAGAACTCTGAAATTGAAGGCTGCAAAGTTTTGTATTTTGAATAATTCACTCTATTAGAAAGATCCTGGAGGTGTTTTGATGAATTGTTTGGTTGAAGAAGAAGCAAAGCAGGTTATGGAGGATTTTCATAAGGGAGATTGCGGGGGTCACCTTTTTTGGAAAACAACGGCCAACAAAATTTTGAGAGCGGGATATTATTGGTCGACACATTTTGCTAATGTGTATAAGACTGTCAAAATTTGTCATGAATGTCAGATTTTTGAAGGGAGGAAGAAATTGCAGCCTTTGCCACTTAAGCCCATTGAGGTAAGTGCTCCTTTTCAGTAGCGGGGTTTGGATTTCATTGGTGAGATCCATCTTTCTTCTTCAGCTCAGCATAGGTGGATCCTCACAGCGACAGATTATTTCACGAAATGGATTGAAGCAATTCCCACCAGGCAAGCTACGGATTCGGTAATAATTTTGTTCCTTAAGAATAATATTTTGTCTCGCTTTGGTTGCCCGAATAAGTTAATTACTGATAACGCAGTAGCTTTCAAATCAAAAAGAATGATTGAGTTTTGTGACAAGTATAAAATCATTTTGGGACACTCAGCCGCTTATCATCCACAAGGCAACGAATCGGCGGAGTCTTCGAACAAATCTTTGGTTAACATTATTAAAAAGTTGCTGGAAATAAACAAGAAAAGTTGGCATAAGAAGTTAGTCAATACACTTTGGGCAGACAGAGTGAGTCAGAAGAAATCCATTGGTATGTCCCCTTTTGAGCTAGTATATGCTGTTGACACAGTATTTCCTACCTCTCTCGCAGTTCCAGTGGTGAAAATTTTGTAGGAAGCTGGCAGTGAATATGATCATATGCAAAGAAGAATAAATCAAATGATCCATTTGCAGCAGAATAGAGAATAATTTTTTCAAAACACGTTCAAGCTACAAGAGAGAATTAAGAAAATATATGACAGAAAAGCCAAGGCGGACAAATTTCAATTGGAAGAAGTGGTGTTGAAATGGGATGCAAGGAACGAGGAAAAGGGGAAGCATGGTATGTTTGAAAATCTCTGGAAAGGACCCTTTAAAATTGCTGCATATCTGGGTGAGAATGATTTTCTTCTAAAAGAGATGAACGGGGAAGATTGTCCAGGAGGGCCAGTAAATGGTCGGTTGCTCAAGCGGTATCATTTCTGAAATGTTTTCTGTTGTTTTACATTCTCACTGTACATACCAGTTTATTTCAGTTTCATTGCAAGTGTCTATTGTGATATTTTCTTTAGTTTGTGGCTCGAGGTGAAGGCTATAACTCTGAAGATTGATTTCAGCTTTCGTTTGAGTTTGTCAAGTTAGGTTTTTTAGTCATTTTGGTTTCAATATTGAGTCAGTTTGAGTCAATTTGCAGTCAATAAAATGAGTCAAGATTCTTGTGTTGATTTGTCGAAGTTATGGACTCCATAGCCCAATGGACGAAGGAACTGCCTACTATCCCAGAAATCTATAGTTCTTGGCACTGCCAAGGAGCTACCATCCCCATTGGAGCCAAATGTTAGAGTTGGTATCTTCATCCCTCCGTCAGAGATCAAATTTCTCTTGTTGCATTTCATTTTAGGTGTCTCACTCAGTTCAGTCAGCTACATTCCACTAGGAGCATGGATCATCCAATGGAAGGGTCCTGTCACTCATATCCCTCATGTCATGTACCTGCTTGTCCGTGTCTATTCATCAAAATCATTTACAGACATTTTTGGTCTCCTGGTTAGAAAAGAGTAATTTTAGGGTTTTAGGTTCATTAGGTCTAGGGTTTTTTCAATTAGGTCTCAAGATGACTAATAATGGCCAGCAGGAAAATGAGGGAGGTTCGAAATAAGGTATCAGTGCAAAAAATTTCATCATCATAATGCACGATAATGATTTTTCTTCAAAACTCTGTTTTGAAGAAAAATCGTCTATTTCATCTTTTGTAATAAATGCAATGTAATTTTCAAAGTTTCTTCAGTTGTAACGTACTCCATGCGCAGCCCTGGTCACCTTTTCCAAATCTCCATGCTAGCTATCCCTACAAAGACAGACAAGAAGTTCCTCATCAGTCAAAAGCACAAAGGAAGAAAAACAGAGTTTATTTAAAAAGTGTCAAAGTTCAAACATTACAAAAGTGGGTTTTCAAGAAGAAAAAATTAAAATCTTTACCATAAAAGATATTTTCATTGTTTCAAAGATTCATTTACATGCCAAGAGACAAGAGTGAAGCAAAGAAAACTCATGGAGGAGTGAAGCAGTTGTTTGAGGGTGGACTGTGTGTTGAATCTAGTTGCACGACGCACTGGGCAACTGGCGTGGCACATAGGGCCGCCTTCCACTGTGTATTTTTGAACCAGCACGGTGGATAGAGGGAGCGCAATGCACTGGGAAATGGTTGCGGCACACAGGGCAGATAACCAAATTTTTGACATTGCTTCCAAAAACTCTAAATTGACTCGGTTTTTCTACTCAAGTAAGCTCATATGACCCTTTAGTTTCCAATTACAAGTGTTTGAAAATGGATTATGAGAATTTTAATGTCAAAGCTCAAACCCTATCATCTTGTTTAAGCGCCTCCTTAGGGTTTTGAAATTGAAGTTTTAAAATTGATTTTGGTGCCAAATACTTCATTCCTCACTTGTTTATTCCTCCCTCTCACTGTTATACTATCATTACAATCCTTCCCCTATTCCCTTATATCCCAAGTCACTCATTCCTAAGCTCCATTTCCATATCCCAAGTTATTTCATTTCCTATCATTCTCCCTTTCCCACCTCACTTGTAAAAAATCCCAAACCCCAACTTTCCCAAACAGTTAATTGGTTGTCCTTACACTTGAGTTATCACTTGATTGAGGTCCATTGTTCCTACTGCCCTATTTCTCCATAGTCCCTCTCTTACCACCATATATTTGGTAATTGAAACAAAGCACCAAATTCTCATTTTCCTCTCATACAAGCCAACATGCACCTTGTATGGACTTCATGGAGACAGATACTGATACATCATATGATAGAGATAGTGATTCTACCACTGAGCTAATGCACCTAGACGGCCTTGTAAAGGTGGCAAACATGTGAGAGAGGAGCCCACCTCATTGACTCAATTGCAGACTTGCCCACTTGCCATGGCATGTTTTCCAGAATAGTCATGCTATTAGTATTGTGAAATGATTGCCAGGATCCATCATCATCAGGAATTGGCTCGTTTTTTTATATTGCATTGAGATGATGGTCAGGTAACTCTTGCTGGTGTAAATTTCACTTTGACACCAGAAACCATCTCTCAAGCAACCGGAATACCGAATGTGGGTGAACAGTGGAACAAAAGATAGCAGGTGGGCAGAGTGCATTATGAACCATACATCAGGCCTAGATTTGTGAGGCAACTCAGTAGGGTGTTTCCATTCCGGTTCGTAAAGGAATCCTATGCACCTATGATGAAACTCATTAGCAGATATTTCAGTTGTGAGGGCCGGTTTTCACGTCTCTATGCATACCACATCAGGTTATTGATGCATTTCACCAGAGTGAGGATGATGAAAATACCCTAATTCATGTGCCAAAATATCGAGAGAATGACCACTCTTGTGCAGAAGAAAACTCTCGAGCAGTAGTACAACAATATTTATCACTATGCACTCATCAAGATCATGGTTGTACATAAGCTTGGATTGCGGGGCATTTCATGGGAGGATTTCATTTCCCGTGATTTCTTCACAGCTCCTCAGTTTCCTCTGGAGGTTTTCCATGATGCAGGTGAACCTTCACATCAGTATGGAGGTCAGGAGGCAGAGACTACTAGTGTGCCGATGTATATCACTTATCAAATAGGCACTAGACAATTATTTACAGCAGCCCGGCGAGTACTATCTCCACCTGGGGTGGAAGGGGTCTCGTTGCCGTCATCAGCAGCAAAGGTAAAGGTACAGGATAGAGGTAAGAGGCCTATCCAGGATGAGGGCCCTTCAGGAGGCCAGGATACTGATTTTGTACTCATTGATGAGGAATTGAGCTCTCCAAGCTCAAATTTGAGAGAGACTATTCAGGAGCAGAAGGCGGATATTGACACATTGACCGTCAAATTTCAGAGAGCCCAATGGGTCATAAATTACTTGGAGCAGCGAAACAAACAGTTGGAAGATCAGAAAAAAATCATGGAGTTGCAAAACATCCGTGAGAACCGGCAAGCTACCCAAAGAAGCCAAATATAGCTGACACCCATTGAGCGGCAGATTGAGGCTGATAGAGAGACTTGTCTTGAGAGGGTCAATATTCATCTTGAAAAGCTGTTAGAAAAGGCAAAGAAGGAAAAGAGCATGCTCAGGCACATGAAGAACCATTATTGGGCGCAAAATCATGTTTGCAAAGCGAGGATCAAGATCCTGAAAGCAAGGCTAAAGAGGGCACTAAAGCGTCGCAAAAGGCATGATAGACTCCAAATTTCGGCCAAATCTTCTTTGCCCCAGCATAGTGCCTGATGGTGGAAATTCAGCCCAAATTTCAAGAAATTTGGGAAACTTTTTGTCAATTTTGAATTTTTTGGCCTTAACACAGATTTTTCCGTCTGACGCATAGTGCCACTTGGTGCGTGCTTATAATTGGAAGCTCCTTTTGAGGAAAAATTTTCATTTCTGGATTTCTCATCAAAAATTATGCATGCATTCCCATTACCTAAGGATTTTGACAAGTTTTGGGTTGCCTAAAGGGTAAAAAACACCTCAATAATGGCCTTTCTGCCACTTTTTGGACACACAGGAAGCAGTGTTGGGCGATTTGATTTTTGGAGGGGAAAGTGAAAACCAAATTCAGAAATTCCAATTGGGTTGGAAAGTGGACAGGCAGAGATTTCCAACAAGCCATCCTTTACTCAATTTGGACGCCGGGAAGGCCCTCAAAATCACTCTCAAAGTGGCACTATGCATAGAGATTTCAGGCGCAGCGCATTGGGAAATTTGGACTATTTTTCACTCAGCAGCTCAGATTTTCGCCTATTTTTGGCTAGTTTGACCTTTTCGTGTAACTCTTGATGTAAATTGATGTAATTTCATGACTATAATGTAATTTTGGCACATTTTTACTCATCCTAGTAGATTCATTCACCAAAAAGTGAAATGTAAGTGAATGAATCAGTTTCCTATCATATAGAGGCAAGTTGTTTCATTGCCTATTTTCCAGTTATTAATTTAGATATGGTTGAAATGGCTCCAAGAATGGTGAGCTCGACCCCTAAAGGCATGGGGATGAGTTAGGCTTGTCTATATCTTGTAATTCTTAAGTCATTTTTAGGGTTGGACACTTGGGATTGCTTGGCACTTCATTGTACATTTCATCTCTGCATTTTGGCAAAGGAGTAGACCAGGCTTTGCAGCACTCTTTGGGATCCATGTGGCTCTATGTTTTTATGGTGTGTTTCTCTCGGTGATTGTAAGTTCATTGACATTTATGTGTATCATTTCCCTTCTTCTTTCTTTTTAAATTAAACAAATGAGTGATAAAGGTGGAATTCGTTAGATTGCTTTGCTCTGCCTTGAGTTTTGTTTAATTTTCCATGTTTTCATCTGTTTGAAGAGGATTCTTGAAAACCTCTTGCCCTCTTCAGCTCCTCACCAGTCTGAACTATCCATTCATTCAATCCAAAGCATCAAAAAAATTTCCTTCCTTGCCCCATTCAGAACTCTACAAAAACTAGGCCTCATCCCCGGACCCAAAACTGCCTTTCCCTTTGATTCCAAAAAAACCCCCAAAAAATCAAAATCAAACTCTTTTACTTAAATACCTAGCCTAAAATTAGCCTTTATTTCAAGTCATTTCAAGCCTCACTGATTATTTTTGTTGAGATTGACTCGGAGAGAGCCCTCTCCTAATCTGGTAGGGCTAGCTACCAAACTGAGTGTGGTATGATGTTACCCTGAACTCTGCCTTCCTTCAGCCTGAGGTAGATTTAGGCAATAACAGGGAGATAAGTTGAAAATATGAGTTGAAAAAGTAGTTTTTATTATTTTATTATTTTTTAATATTTTTACCCTTTTACTTAAAAAATGTTGAATCATCCCCCATGGTTTACATAATCATCTTGAATCATATTGGTTATTATAAAGTTTATTTTTTTTGTACATTTTTCTTAGGAGGCCCATTTTAGACCTCAAAATTTCCCTATTGATATATGATTTACATTAATTGCAAAGTAATTATATTAGTAGTGTGAATTGATTCCAGTGTAAGTATAAAATGTTTTGTTGATGACGTGCATTGAGGGAAGAGATAGAGAAGGGGAGAGAGGGAGAGAAGGGGAAGAGAAAGAGGGGGAGAGGAAGAGGGAGGGAGAGAGAGATATGTACATATAGAGAGAGTGTTTAAGTTTGGGGGTTGAGTGAGAGAGACAAATTAGAGATGAAGGGAGATAGAAATATAGATGAATGGGGGAGAGAGTGAATAAGAGAGAGAAGAAGAATGTGGGGGGAAGAGATAGATATATATGGAGATTGTCTGTGTGTGTATTTTTGGGGTGAGATATAGAGACAATGAAGAAGATATGGAGGGAGCTATAAATATAGATGGGGGGGGAGAGAGAGGGAAGAAGATAGAGGGGGGGGGGAAGAGGGATACTGGGGAGAGAGAGAGAGATGAGATTGATACAATGTTATTCAATGAAATAGATGAATTAATTTCAATTTCGATGTTTATTCATAATCCTATTTTATTTCTTACACTTGAAAGATTGATTTCAGTGTAGTTGATTTCTAATATTATTTTATTTCTTTCACTATATGCATTGGATTTCAATGTACATGTTGATTTCTAATCCTATTATATTGTTTTCACTATATGCATTTATTTAAATTTTCATGTCGATTTCTAATCCACTATATGTATTGATTTCAATTTACATGTTGATTTCTAATCCTACTTGAATCCTTCAACTAGATTCATTGATTTTGAGTGTATATGTTCATTTCTAATTTGATGTGGCTAGACATATGATGTACATTAATTTCAAAGTAATTTTATTAATAGTGTACATTGATTCGAGTGTAAGAAAAAAAAATGATTGATGGTGTGAATCTATTTTTTTGTTACAGTAATTCAACCATATATAAAATACTTTAGTTTTAATCTTAAAAAAAATTCACTCACCTTAAATTTTTTCTTCTTAAAATTGTAAATTATTTGTAATTAACTACATTTTTATTATTACTATTTTGCATCATTCAATAGTGTTAGTCACTTTCCATTAAAACAAGGTGATATAAAACAACTACCATTGAAACTTACTTGAGTTTTAAGATTCCATAAGTTCCAATAATTGACTTTTCAGAAAGATGCTATTAATATTGGACATCAAAAGAGACAAGGTATGGCATTTACTACAACCAGCCTAAATCCATCTTAACTATGGATCTACCAAGCACCTAGAGGGATCAAATCTCTCAAGGTGTAAACCTTTCCTTAAGTTTTGCACTAAAAAAAGAGGTTTTCACCTCTATAGATTTGATCCGTCTCGGCACTTGATAGATCCAGAGTTAAGATGGATCTAGGCTAGTTTCATTCATGTGCAACCAAGGAAAGTCTATCTATAATATGAGGAATATATGATTAATTTTATCAATAATATGTAAATACATCTAATATTAATATAACAATTTTAAATATGCTATATATGTCTGAGACTTATCGATTCATTTTAATTTTAAATTTTCTTAGTTACCTAGTTTATTGAGATGATAAATATTGTAAAATAACTTTAATGATGAAAAATGATGAAATAAAATTTTTGAATGCAAAGTGAAAATGTAAGAATATTGAATGATAGAAAATGTGAATAATAAGAATGTAGTCAATTAGAAATAGACTTTATTGTGATCAATACCAAACTATTTTCCTCTATTATTCTTATTGTCACCCTTTTTGTCATCTTTCCATATCGATTATATGAAAAAGACAGTAGAAATCATAAATCATAAACAATTTAAATATTTAGCTCGAATTGTTGTAGTAAACATCATACCTAGTCTCTCTTGCTCTCCAATATTATTAGGTTTAATTACTATAACACAAAAATTGTAGTACATTGTCAATACTTTTTTATGCTTACACGGAAATCAATGCACGTTATTAATACAATGACTTTAAAACTAATGTACCATCATACATCCAATTACATCAAATGAGAAATCAACATATACACTAAAATCAATGCATCTATTGCAAGAAATAAAATAATATTAGAAAACAAAATCTACATAGAAATCAATGCATCTAATGCAAGTAATCAAATAGTATTAAAAATCAATATCTACACTCAAATCAATGCATCTAGTGCAAGTAACAAAATAGGATCGTAGACCAACATATACACTAAAATCAATGCATCTAGTGCAAGCAATAATTATAAATCACCATCTACACTGAAATGAATGCATTTAGTGCAAGCAATCAAATAGGATTAGAAATAATTTATACGGAAATAAATTCATATAATGTAAGAAATCAAACATAATTATAAATAAACATCTACATTGAAATTAATGCATCTAGCGCAAGCAATCAAATAGGACTAGAAATCACCATCTACACTAAAATCAATGCATTTAGTGCAAGAAATCAAATAAAATTAGAAATCATCTACATGGAAATCAATGCATGTAGTGCAAGTAATCAAATATCATTATAAATCAAAATCTACACTAAAATCAATGCATCTAGTGCAAGAAATCAAATAGGATTAGAAATCACCATCTACACTGAAATACATGCATCTATTGTAACAAACATTCTTCCCTCTCTCCCCCCTCCATATATATCTATATGTCTCGCCATCTCTCCTTCTTTGTCTCTTTATCTCACCCTAAAAAACACACTCTCTCTCTCACTCCATATTTATCAATCTCTCAGTCCCTCCCTCCTTGTCTCCATATATCTCTTCTTTGTCTTCACCTTCCATCTATATCTCTATATCCTTTTGTCTCTCTATATAAACCCCAATCTATCTATCTATCACTACCTCCTCTCCCTCCCTACCTCTCTCTCTTCCCCGTCCCTCCCTCTCCCCTGCTTCTATCTCTCTTCCCTCTTGCTATCTGTTTTCACACTCCCTCCATCTTCCTTATCACCCTCTCTCTCTCTCTCTCTCTCTCTCTCTCTCTCTCTTCACCTTCTCACTTTTTCACTATATGCCTCTCTCTCTCCTTCTCTCCCCCATTCCCTCCATCTATTCTTATTTGTATCTTTATCTCACCCCCAAACATACACACTCCATCTCCATATCTCCCTTGTCACTCCCTCTCTCCCTCCACTTGTTACTCTCTATGTCTTTCTTCTTCCCTCCCTCTCTCCCAATACAGCTCCATATCTCTATCCATATCTCTCTCCCCTCCAACTCCATGTCTCTATCCCTTTGTCTCTCCCCATCCATCTCCATCTCTCTATCCCTCCCTCTCTCCTCCTCTCTCTCAAGTACCCTCTCTTTTCCTTCCTCTCTCCCTTTCTCTCCTACCTCCCTCCCTCTTCCCCCATCACTCACTCTGTCTCTCTCTCTTTCCCCTAAAATCCTCTATATTCGCCCATCACTCTCTTCCTCTCTCTCATCCTTCCTCTCTCTCCCTTTATCGCCTCCCTCACTCTATATTCACCCCAATTCTCTCTCTCTCTCTACCCTCAAATCCTCTCTCTTACCCCATCACTATATCTCTCTCTCCAACTATGTTACTATATCACTCCCTTTCTTCTTCTCTCCTCCTCCAACTCAGTGTTTCTATCCTTCCCTCTCTCCTCCTCTAATCCTTCCTCACTCTCCCTTTCTCTCCTACCTCTCTCTCTCTCTCTCTCTCTCTCTCTCTCCAATCCTTTCTCCTTCTCCCTCACTCTCTCCTTCTCTCTCTCCCACATCCATATTTATGTCTCCCTATCCCTCTCTTACCCTTCTCTACCTCTCTCTCCCCCATCCCTCTCTCTCTCTCTTCATTCCTCCTCTCCCCTCATCTCTCCTTTGTCACTCGCTCTGTTTTTCCACCTCTATCATATATCTTTGTTCTTCCCTCCTATATATATATATATATATATATATATATATATATATATATATATAAAATTTAATATTGTATTAATATAAAGTTATTAAATTTAATAATTTTAATATTATAAGATATTAATATCAATATTATATTTAGTAATAATAATAATAACAACAATAATAATAATATTAATATTTTAATGTTAATGTTAGGGTTAATAATGGTTTTTTTTCATGGTATTATTATTAATTTGGTCCATAGGCTTCAAATATAATTACATGTTGATTTATACTCCTATTTGATATATTTTTATTTATTTACGTTACATTTTTATACCTCTTATCTATATATATATATATATATATATAATGTGTCCCATGGTATTTTTGCCATAGGATTCACCTAAATAAAACTTGTTTTTGAGTTATTGTAAATTTAAAGAGGTTTATGAAGTAAATATAAAAATAAGTTTTATTTATTTGCAACTTGTTGGCATTGTAAGCCTTCCACAAATATTATTTTCCAAATCAATCCAAATCAATAGCAGTTCGTTGACACTCAAATCCTTTCCCACAAATATTATTTTCCACTTTCGAACAACTCCCGAAATCTAAATAATCTAAATATATTAAATATAATAATAATAATAATAATATAATATATTAATGTGAATATTAGAATTAATAATAATAATATTAATATTTTGAAATTAATATTATGGTTAATAATGTTTTTTTTTGGCATGATATTAATAACAATTTGGCCCATGGTATTTCACTCACATGCTTCACCTAAATAAAACCTCTTTTTTTATTGTTCCTAAATATAAATAGGATTATGGAGTAAATATGAAAAGAGGTTTTATTTATTTACCATACCTATGGTTTATTTATATTTTATTTATTTATCATACCTCTTTTATAAATATGGTGTTTGGCCAGTTTCGCCCACGGTATTTAGCCCATGGTATTAAAATGGAATTTTTCCTATCGGGTTCACCTAAATAAAACATTTTTTTTAATTTTTCTTTAAATATAAAGAGGTTTATGGAGTAAATATAAAAACATGTTTTACTTATTTACCATACCCTACTAAATAATCAAAAATATACCCCCCGTACATTTCAAATGTTTACTTACATTAAATTTATTTATTTACCATACCCCCTAAATAATTTACCATAAAAAGCGAGTTTATTTATTTCCCATACTCTTGGTAAATAAATAAAAATATACCCACGATACATTTCAAATATTTACTTACATTACATTTCTCACATTATATCTACACATGTGCCTTATACTCTGACACATCAAATGTTTACATTACATGTATCACGTTACATCTACACATCTCCTTATACTCCAACATATCAAAAGTTTACATTACACTTCTCACATTACATCTACACATCTCCTTATACTCTGACATATCAAAAGTTTACATTACATTTGTCGCATTACATCTACACATACATTACATCTACACATCTCCTTATACTAGGTTGTAAAACGCCTCTCGGCGCAATAACTCGAATTAAAAGTTTGAATGGCCTACGATTTCAACCACCCTTTGCATATAATCCATATGAAAAGATGGTAAAACAAATAAGCATGAAAAGAAGAATATAGAAGAAAATATTTTGAGATTGATCACAATGAAGACTATTTGTAATGAATACATTGTTAAAGACAATTACCAACCAAACAAGAACTATGTCAAGTTCTCATTTCTTAGAGATTACAGAAAATCATCCGATTTTGAAAAGTGTTGATTCAAAATACCCCCATTTTTAGCATATTTTTGACACTTTAAATTTTCTTATGTATTAAGTATGTCATTTTTTTTAATGTTACTAATTTTCACGTCAATTTGGAAAAGTCTTGATGCAACATCAACCCTTTTTTGTGGGGCTTATTTTTGCAACTTTAAACTTTTTTATTTATTAAGTAGGAATATTATGTTTTAAATTTTGTTGGTTTTCATACAGATTTTGAAAAACGTTGATGAATCATCAATTTCTTATTTTTATTTTTATTTAGTATGCACATTTCTTTTTAAATGTTGGTAATTTAACCATTTTTCAAGTTTTCTTATTCCTCTTCATCTTTTTCGTCTATAGACATTTTATTTTTAAGGGGTTTCAGGGTTTATTTTCTTGTTTCTTTGCAATGTTTTTTATGATAAAATTTCCATTTTTTTGTGCAAAATAATAGCAAATAATAAAAATGATATTTTCAAGTTAGATTTTATTTATATATTTATATAGTGTTAATTAATACTCCAGTAAACATAGAATAATTATCGCTGAAAAATAATTTTAAAAATTTGAAAAAAAATTCATATAGGTATAATTAAAAATATACATATGTATATACCTTTTCGCTAAAAATAATATGTTAAATAAATATTTTTTATAAAAAAACTTGAATAACAATTTTATGATTTTTTTATGAATTTTATGTCAAAGATGATGGTATTTGAATTTTTTTTCCAAAAATAATGATTTACAGAAAGAGAGAAAAAAAACTAAACAAATGAAGTAAAAAAAAAATAATATTTAAAAAAAATTAAACATTATTTAAGAAAAAATGAAAAAAAAAATTTAATAGAGAAGGGAAAAATAACATAAAAATATAAGTAAAATAAATTATTTAAAAGAAAAGAAAAAATAAATAAATAAGTAAATAAAAATTCATCTTGAAACAAATTAATTGAGAAAAAAACAAATATTAAATAAATGAAAAAAAAAAATATTATTAAAAATTGAAAAATAAACAAATCAAACTATAATCGAAAAAAATTAAGAAAAGCTAAAACTTTAAAAATAAATATATATTTAAAAATTTTAAAGAGCAGATTGAAAATAAAAAATAGATTGAAAAAATTAAATAAAACACTTTGAAATTAAATAAAAAAATAAAATAACATTTAAAAAAATTCATTTTAAATATTTATATATAATAACAATATATTAAAAAATTTTAAAAACAAAATACATAAAAAAAAAATCCATTAAAATTTTAAAAATATATATATTTTCAAAGGAGAATAAGAGATAAGGACATTGTCGCATGGGCAAGAAGGGTCATAAGTTAGGGGAGGATTGGGTAGGGTCAAGGATGGGGAGTGGCGTAATGCTCCCCCAACGACCAACGACCCACGACCCTTGCTGCCCGAGCTAGGGCAGACAATTGATTTGTGGAATCGAGTATGCACTATGCAACAATTCCATAATTCCACTGTTCGCCCTTACTGGTAGTGGAGTTACACAATGTTTCATTAACCCTACCCACATCCCTTGCTACCCAAGCGAGGGTGGGCTTATTACTTATTATTTTTTTTATGTATTTTTTTTTTACATATATTTGGATTTAATTCATTATATATATATATATATATATATATATATATATATATAAAATATGTTTTTTTATTTTTATTTTCTTTATTATTATTATTATTATTATTATCTTTTGGGTTACAGTAACAAACTCACCTCACTATGTTCTAATTTCTTAGTTAATTTTTAATTTTTTCCTTAAAATGGATAATATTTGTCCTCACTGTGTGTCAATTCATGGTTGATTTTTAAATTTTCATTGCAATAGGTGAAGTTCGCCTCCACTAGGTGTCAATTTGATAGTTGATCTTTAAATTTTGATTGTAATGTGTCATGTTGTCTTGTAATGAGATTTTTAAAAAGCTCTACATTTAAAATTACAAAAAAAAAAATCTTGGTATAATGACTCTTTGATTTATGTATTCATTTTCTAGGATTTTTTGTCACATATTTCGTTTTAAATCAATGGCTCAAAATTTTTGAAAAATTTTAGGTTTTTTGGAATCATGATATTTTACCTTTAACACCATGATTGAAAATTGTCATAATTTTAATTTTTTTTAGAGTCATGATATGATCTTCAATACCATGGTTGAAAATTGTTGGAATTTTAACGTTTTTTAAAGAGGTGGGTTGAAAATTGTCGGAATTTTAATGCTTTTTAAATACCTGATGATTTATTTTTAACTTCATGTGCGAAAATTGTTCAAAATTTAAGATTTTTCAAAACCATTGCTAAAAAAATGTTTACCCAAAAAAAAACTATTGTTTTAGCATCAACACTTTTCATTTTGAGGACGTTTTTTTCATGTTTTTGTGCAAAAAAAAAATCAGTTTTTAATGAGATTAAAAAAAACACACACACACACACATTGTTCCAACATCATACTTTTAATTTTCAGGTTTTTTTTTCATGTTTTTTGGTTTTTTTTTTTTTGCGAAAGTTGTGAGTAATTTTTTTCTTATTATTCTCATTTTCATTAAAAACAAAAATTTTATCAATTTCTCATCTTATTATTCTCATTTACATTGTCAGGTTGCATTAAAAATAAAAATTCATCAATTTCTTATCTTATTATTCTCATTTTCTATCATTCAACATTGTTACATTGTCACGTTGCATTAAAAATAAAAATTCATCAATTTCTCATGGTGACACATGACTTAAATCATCCTCATCAAGTGCAGAGAGAGATCAAATCTCTAGAAGTGCAAACATATTCTCAAGTTTTGGACTGAAAAAATAGGCTTACACCTTAAAAAAATGGACTCAAAAAATAAGCTTACACCTTAAAAAATTTGATCACTCTCACTAATTAATAAATCTAGAATTAAAATAAATATACTTTTGTTATATTAAATCACATTTCTCCACAACCAATCACTAGCCACTACTAAAATAATACATAACCAAATTCTCTACTTTCACTCTCAAATAGTCCGATTGATATGTAACCTCTTATACTCATATAGTACACAACGAATCTCTACTTTAAATTGTACGTAGCAAATTTAATCTGTAAGGCAATCAATTTATTTATATTCACCAGATTCTGTACATTTGTCAATATCCTAAAATCATCCAACAGAGACAGAAACCATAGTGTTGGCCTACTAAGTCGGAGTTGGCATAATTATGGGCAGACACTACGGTACGATCGAAGAAGAGTATATGTGTCTAGTCATATGATTTTATAGACCTTATCTGCACGTGATGTCTGTATTTTCCTTTACCATAGAAAAGAAAGAGGAGTGGGCAGTGGGCCAAGCAGAGATGATAAGATAACCATGTCCAATAACATTACGTCACCTGTATTCCACTGAATGCAGGGTCGTTTCCTGCTCCAGATTCAACAAAGAACACGTTCTCGGTGCTATGGGACAAATCTAACGTATGTATATTGACTTCGTGGCAAAGTATTAAATGCTTCTAGAACATGTGTTAAATACGATTTTTTTTGAGTAAAAAATCAATAATAATTTTTTGGATAATTTTAAATTTAATACAATATAATATACATTATTTTATATACGATATTGAGTAAATGCTTCTAGATCATGTATTAAATATGAAATTGTTGGAGTAAAAAATCAATAATAATTTTTGGGATAATTTTAAATTTAATACAATATAATGTACATTATTTTATATATGATATTGAATATTATATTTTTAAATGGTTATTGAACAACATGTTCAATCTTGAGTAGGTTTATTTTTATTTTAATAAAAAATAAAAATAATTAAATTTTGTTATAGTGACTCGTTTTGAAAGGTCTTGTTTTTTTTAATGGTAGTTTACTAATACGTGAGAAGAGATTCTTGGTATTGAATTAAAATTTAATTAGTTAAGGGTTACATTGGGCAATGTTAGGGGTAATGAAATGATTTTGAAGAATTAAATATTTTGATATATTAGTATTCTAGACCATAAAATTATTTAATTTATTATTAAATATTTAAAAAATGTAAAAGTTCTTGATAATTAAAAACATTCAAAGTTAACTTCAAAATTTTATGAGATCATTTAATACCTTGAAGTTGACAGAGGTTTTCGTTATCCCCACACTTTTATGAATACTTAATCTTAGGAGGCTCTTGGTTAAATGTTTCACTATGGTGTTTATTTATAAATATTTTTAAAAAATTTTACATTTTTCTTTTTTTATAATATGAATATAGGTGTCATTTCTAAATATATAGAACATTTTTTTGGGAAATTTTTGGGTGTGTCTTTTATTTTTTCTTGATTCAAAAATGTATAGAAACTTTAAAATTACTCGAAAGAAAATTTTAAAAACTTAATAAAAGATTAAACTTAACTCACTTTGAGCAAAATATTTCTCTTATATTAATATTAAGAGGTAATATAACATTATGTAAATGAGTCATAATTTACATTAGTTCTTGTGAATTGACATGGATAGATATAATCTTATTGATAGTCTTACCTTCATACATCACATGGATGTAGAGGACCAATGAATGGTATTGACTAGATAAAAAATTATGCTTATTTTGTGTTAAATATTTTCAAATTTTTTTCTTCAATAGTAATTTTAGTTATAATGACTAAATTTTTCTTTTTCTTATTTTAAAGTAATTGTAATTCATTTTTTTTTAAGTCTTTAATATCTATTTTTAATATTTACTCAATATTATTCAAATTTATATTAAAAAATATATATTATTCTATAAGATATAAATTTTATATTAATTATGTATAGAATTAATATCAGATGAAACTAATGATTATTATTATATTCTATTTTTTTAATTTTATTTCGAAAGATAATTTTTTTTAATTTTATGTCAATTTTATTAAAATTTTGGGACATTTCCAAAATATATTTAGCCATTATTTTATATTAAAACATAAAAAAAAATCAAATACATATATCTTATTTTAAAAATGGAAAATCATATCCTATAGATATATTAAAATCTTTAAAAATATAACTATTTCCAAGTTAAAATTGTAATATTTGAAAATATTAATTTGATTTAGTTTTATTATGAATTTTGTTATCATATTATATCAAAAGATTAATTAAATTTAATATTTATATTAATATATTATAATATTCTATTTAATAATTTTAAATTAATAATCTAAAAAAAATGTTTCTGGAATAATACATAATAGATAGATAGATAGAGAATTTTTTAAATTTAAACTCTTAAAAACAACTTTATATAAAATAAATTATACTTATTATTATTTTATTTTGAATTTAAAAACTAAATCCTTAAATCCTCATCAGTTTTCCTAAAATATCAGATGTCTCCCATACGTTTACATGCATACCCACTATCCTGCCTCAAAATCCTAAAAAGCAATGAGGCCCTTTAGAAAACACACGAATTAGGTTTTCAAAAAGCGCTCACAAAAACCTAGTAAAGAAACTCTCAACCAGAGAGAACATTTCCAACGTGCTTTACAACTGTGAAAACGGAGCGAGAACATTTCCAACAAGCTTTACAATTCCCGAAAACAAGGATAACACCAAGGCTCGCCTACTGTTAGATTTGACACTGGTGATAACGATGACCCGAAGACCCGACCCAAGTGGTTATGAAGGGAGGTCACGAATATAAACCTTAAATTGGGAAGCAAGAACTAACAATGGTTCAAGGGCTCTACACCATTTATAGAGAGCTTTTGAACGGATCCCTCCGTGTGAAGAGCTCGTAGAAAATCTAGTGAAGCCTGTAAAAGGTCAGTTGAATTTGTGTTTTGTCATGGCTTTAGAAACTGAAAAACCCACAGATTTCGGAAATGGTTCCTCAACAGCGCATGTAAAAGAGCGGCTGGAGTGGCCTGAACCAATTCAGAGAGTTCAGGGAATTGCTGAAAGTGGCATTAAATCTTTACCCAGCGCTTATATAAAGCCAGAACCTGAAAGGCCCCAGGCGGGGATTATAGAATCGTTTGACGAGGAGATTCCAGTTATCGATATGTCTGGGTTGAACGATGAGCGCCGCTGCAATACGATGAAGGAAATCTCAGATGCATGCACAAAGTGGGGATTCTTCCAAGTGATTAACCATGGAATCCCTTCTCAACTTCTCACTGCAGCTATGAACGTCGGTAGAGAATTTTTTAACATGCCGTTAGAGGAGAAGCAGAAGTATGCTAACGATCCTATTACGTATGAAGGATATGGAAGTCGAATTGGAGTGCAGAAAGGAGCTCTTCTTGATTGGGGAGATTATTACTTTCACCATTTCTTGCCACCCACTATCAGAAATGAAAGTAAATGGCCTTCTGAACCAGAGAACTACAGGTAATGATATCTAGTTCTAAATCTCTATCTACGATTATTATCTCACTTCAAAATATATATTGTTTCTGTTCAGAATGACTTACGAGCATATTATGGAGACGTTGATGCAGGATAGAGATGAAAGAATACTGTAAAAATGTGGTAGATCTTTGCCTGAGGTTACTTTCAGTATTCTGTGTCAACCTCGGTCTTCATCAGGATTATCTGAAGGAAGCATTTGGAGGAAAGGAGGAAATGGGCATGTGCATTCGAATAAATTATTATCCAGCATGTCCAGAACCGGATCTGACTTTGGGTTTGTCATCTCACTCCGATCCAGGAGGCATAACATTTTTACTTCAAGATGATGTAAATACCGGGCTTCAAGTGCGAAAGGATGACTGCTGGATTCCTGTGAAGCCGATCCCCGACGCTTTAGTTGTAAACCTGGGCGACCAAATGCAGGTCAGCTTAAGAAAAACAGTATATCCTGGTTATAATTCAATAAGATCTTATTTTTTTGTAGGTCTGTGATATGAATTAGACTAGGCAGTGTACTGATTGCGGCGTCGTCGATCCGAATACCAGGGTAGGCCACTTGCACTTTAAACGTTATCTTTCGTTCTCATAAATGTTATGATGGACTTTGTAGCGCAGAGCTCTAGAATATTTAATTGGATAAAAGTTTTAGATTTTATTTTCTAGATTCGGATTTAGTAAACGTGCAGGATTTAAAATTTTGTAAAATTTAGAAAAACGGTTCTCCAGATCTTCAATATCTAATCATTAAAGAGTCGAGGATAGATGGGAAATCAATGCGTTACGAATTGGGGCTCGGAAGGAAATTACCATGATAATAGTTTGATAATTATTATCATATGAAATTTGATTGAGTGGATATTTAAGAAAAATAATGAAGATGTTTTTATTGTTTTATTTTTATGATAAAAAATATAATTTTCATAAAAAAAATTTGAAACAGTATATTATGAACATTATATATATATATGTATGTATGTGAGAAACATTATATTATGAGCATTATAATATATTATTAACATAATTAATGTGATAATATTTTGAATTTTGATACGAATATATAAGTATTATATTATTAAGTTATGATAAGATTTTCTCTGGGAAAGAAAGAGGGCATAAGTAGTATAGTTTTTTTTTTTAATTAAGTGGAAGTTGTGGGCAATTTCAATGTTGGATATTTGGATGGGAGAATGGGGAGAATTGACAACCCAATTGTAGGATAAGATGTTCTTAGTATGATTGATTGCACAAATGTGTTTTATTGAATGGTTTTTATCCTCCAAAATTGAATTATATAGTTATTCACTTTTTATAACATTAGGGTTATTCAAAAGCATCTAATTCATCAAAATCATCTAGGGATCACACCAAGCTTGGCCATACCTTGGAGTGTCTTAACAGAACACCATGTCACCATCTACTTTACACGAGCTAGTGGAAAATTTGCTTATACATGTTTTATAAATATAATAAGATTTTTTTTTAAAACATGATTATTAAAATTCAAAAAAAATGTACAAATTAAACGTTCTATATATATTAAATACATCCATATATATATTAAATAAATCCACATAGTTATAAAATTATATAATTAAAAAATTTTGTAATTAAATAAATACTTTGTTAATAGAAGTTTGTAAAAAGCTGCTTTAATTGAATGTGGTGTCCAATATTTCAGATGAATGCTTCATTCATTTCAGCTTACTATCTCTGAAATAGGTAAAATGTTCACAAAGACATTGAATGCTACATTCAATTAACACAATATTCAAGACGGTAAAATCTCAAGGACTGTCAAAATCTACATGCCAAAATAAACATGTACTATTAACACAACAAATTTTACTAGTTCAGTTATTAGACTGTAAAAGCTGGCTATCAAAAAAATCAATTTTCTTAAGTTTATTGGTATTTCTGAATTTCAGATATTAGACCGTAAGAGCTGCCGATAAAAAAAAATCAGTTTTCTTACGAGTGAAGTACAATATTGTAAACTATCCATGGAAATTGGCATAATCTTTTGATACCAATGATTTGTTTATGTTCGTGCAGATATTTACAAATGGCGTGTACAAGAGCGTTGAGCATAGAGTTGTTGTCAACGAAAGCAGAGCACGAATGTCCATCGCTTGTTTTTGCAATCCTTGTGGAGAAATAAATGTGGGACCTATTCAGGAACTGGTAAACGGCTACAACCCTCCTTTGTACAGGACAATGACATTTAATGAATATAGAAAGTTTATAAGAACGGGTGGTACCAAAGGGAAGGCGTATGTAAATTCTATTACTACCTGTAAACAGATTCAGAGGAACGGAGTATAATGTACTTCAACGTCCTCTGTATGATATTTCCCATAGATAGTATAATGTATACAGTCAACCGTGTAGCTAGTCATGTATCTTTTATAATAGGTCTTATTCTCCTTTCTCGGTGTAATTACTCTTTCCGGTAGCCCTTATGTCATGCAACGTTTCCATTTTCAATGTTTTGCCTTGAATTGATAAATCAAAGTTCAATGTTTGCAAGCATTGGCTTCCTTGTTTTAGTTTAGTGACGTTCTCAAACTGAATTAAATGTTTTCATAGCACAGGTTTTTTATTTGATCGAGTGGAGCAGTTAATTTAGCTATTCTAAACTATATTTTAAAATCTATAATTAAAAAAATTACGAATATTCAATTATGTTTATATGTTAAAAATATTCTAAAATCTATTAATTCAAATAAAATTACTTCTTTATATGTATAGGTTTTTCTAGCATTAATTTAACAAAATTATATGTATTCCACTCCCAATATTGACTGTCAACATTATTTTCAACGAACTTGGTATTGTTTTTCAGTCAACATTCTTTTCAACGAACTTGGTATTGTTTTTGGCTGAAAAATCGAAGGAAAAAATCCTTTGAAATGAGTAGCTTTTCATAATATATGATTTTATTGATCATTCTTTTAGACAATAAAAGAACAACAAGCAGAACAAGTTTATATTAAGGTAAATTATTTTACGTGATCCGCATTCCATAGTGAATTGTATGATCTGACTCAGTACTACATTTCAAATTTGTATGATCTGACTGAGTACTACATTTCAAATCTCTAAACAGGAAAAGTATTACAGAGAAGATCTCAGTATTTTGACCTGTTATATTCCCAAAATGACATGAAAGAAAAAATGACCAAGAGTAAACTTTGATGTATTTCTGATACGCCAAATAAAAACAAATAAAAAACAAAAAGAAACATTGTTTCCAAGGTCCATGAGAAAATGCAAAATAAACATAATAACCATATATCAAGTGAGACGAAAGTTCCCTTCACCAAGGAAACTGCTGTATCTGTACACCTAGAAATTTATCACCCTAGGATAGTCCAGTCTTTGATAATCTGTCCGTGGTGAAGTGGTCAAACGTAACCCTAATGCGCTTTAACCGGTTGTAAAGTAGTGGATCGAGTGCTATGTAAGCTCCACACCCATAAACCATATCTTGAGAAACCCACAAGCCATGTAATGTAAATATAGAAGGGGATGTCTTCAGAAAAATATTTTGTTCCTTCTCCAAATACCCCCAGAAAATAAAGGTAGGAAGTGAAATCCATAATGCACTCATTTATAGCGAAATATGTCCAACCAACAGAAATTGTCGATTTCTATAATAGCCTAGTCAAAACAGTGATAGCACCTGGGAATTTGAGGGATAAGTGGTGATGCAGGAGCACCACTCAATAACGAATTTGTAAATATCTCGTAGTGGTTTTGCTTATGTTTCCCCGGAGGGAAGTTAGCTAATTTGTTCTTTTTTTCTGTTAGTGAGCCTGTCCCTTTTATGAGACAGATGCTATGTTTGTTAGTATGTCTTTCTAGAAAAATCTTTTTGGCAATTTTGGGAAGAGCAGCTGTTGGTAGCCTTACCATTGTATTGGCAATTTACAGGGAAGCGCAATCGGGCAGCGTTTACAATGAAGCGACCAAATGCAGGACACGTTGAAAAAGACACTATGTCCTAGTTATAATTCAATAAAATCATGTTGCTTACGTCCTAGTTAAAATTCAATAAAATCATGTTTTTTTTTTGTAGGTCTGGGATGTGAATGAGATTACACTGTACTCGCTGCGTCGTCGAAATGAATAGGCCACACCACTTTAAACGTTATCTTTCGTTCTCATAAATGACACGGTGGACTTGGAACGTGGAACTCTAGAACATGGAATTGGATATGAGTTTTAGATTTCTTTTTTGTCTAGCTTCGGATTTATTAAATGTACAGGATTAAGATTTTTTTTATTAAATTTAAAAAAGCGGTTCTCCAGATCAGCAATATTCAACCATTCAGCAATATCCAATCGTTAAACAGTAGAGGATAGATGGGGAATCAATAGGATTGGAATTAAGGGTTTGTAGGAAATAACATCATAATAGTTGATATGAATATTGATTGATTCGGTTTTTTAAAAATTAATAAAGCATTTGTGGATGTTTTCATCATTTTATTTTACTAAAAAAATGGATTTTTTTTCGTGTTAAAACAATATATTAGAACATTTTAATATGTTGGGAATATGACTATTTGGGTGGTAAAACAATATATTATGAACATTTTAATATGTTGAGAATATGACTAATGTGATAAATGATTTGAATTTGTTAGTAATGTTTAATGTAAGTATAAGTATTTTATTCCGATTAATTTTATTATTAGGATTTGGTTGATTTTTAGAACCAATTAATATGGTTCATCCTCAAAAAATCTTAATGACGTGATTAATCTGAAAATATTTTTATCTATGTTATGGATCACAAAAGTCTCAGATCTAATATAAGTACGTTATCATTGATAAGTTTTTTCACTGCTAAAGAAAACGAGTATAGGTAGCACAGGTTTTTATAAAATTAGATAAAGGTTGTGAGTTGTTTCAATGTTGGAGAGGAGAATGGTCAGCACTATTGATTTCCCAAGCTTAGTGTTTTATGGTATGATTTTTACCTTCTACAATTGAATCTCATAGTTAATTACTCTTCATGGCATTAGAACATTTTTTTTCCATTTTCCACTTGTTTATATATATATATATATATATATATATATATATATATATATATATATATATATTTGAGATGATTGACACTACTCAAAAATAAAAATAAATCATTTAGGTTTAGGCTCTGTTTGGGCTATAACAACCCTTTTAGATTTTTTCTCATAGAGTTTGGAACTAGTGACTTTATACCATTGAATACCTTAAAAAAAAAACATCCTTTTACAATTGCTTTATGCCTAGAAGAAATTTTCTAATAATAATAATAATACATTTTAAAAATATAATTATTAAAATTGAAAAAAATATAATGACTCTATAAATATGGATATATATATATATATATAAATTAAATAAATGTCGTACTTATATAAAATTATATAATTATATATATTTTTTAATTAAACGAGTACTATTGACACAAAAAATTTGTCTAATATTACTACATTTATTAGATATTAGGCTCTAAGAACTTCCAATAAAAAAACAATTTTCTTCTTTTGTTGTCAATGAAAGGAGAGAATGAATTCCCATCGCTATTTTTTGCAATCCTTGTGGAGATAGAAATCGAACCTATTCAGGAGTTGATCAATGATTGCAACTCTCCATTGCACAAAAAAATGACATTTAATGAATATAGAAACTTTATAAGAATGAGAAACACCTAAGGAAAGGTGTATGTAAGTTCGATTACTATATATAAACATATTCAAAGGAATGGAGTATAATGTACTTCAATGGTCTCAGTCAGATATTTCCTATCTCAGATAGATATTTCCCATCTCATATATAATCAAGCGTGTATCTAGATATTTGGCTGGGTAGACTTGACCATTCTCCTCCATCCAAATAAAAATTGACACATGAAAATTAACAGATGGCACTAAAAATGGCGCCAAATAAGTACATCACCATTTCTTTGTCATGGAAATGTTGTCTGCGTCGTTGTTTACTCCATTGATCCCTCTCTGTGGAAATGTTCTAATAAAAGCAATGCATTTCCCAAAGGAATTATGATTTGTGGGCTTACCTGAAGGAAAGTATGGCAATGGTGGTGTTCTCTGAGAGAAGTGCGAGATTTACAGTTTTGGGGTTCTTTTGTTGCTAATTATCTGATGCCATAGGCCTGTGCAGGTGATGGAATCTCCCATGACATAATTTAAGAGATCGAATCTCATACCATGGGTTAGACATGTGGCTCGTTCGACCAACATCTTGGACCTCGTGGACGCCATTTTTGGTGACTATGATAAAATCCAGGATATTCTTTGCATCACTGTTGCTCTTCTGTGCCTGCAGAGATTGCCAACAACGAGGAAGGTGACCTTCATGGCACTAATATTTTTCGCAACAACCTCCAAATAAAATTCTCTGCAGTTCCCCATTCTATAGGTTTTTGTACCTTCTTCCCAATATGCGAGTAGGCATGATTTATGTCGCAAGTTCCATAATTTAACAACATTCGATTTTATTCCAACCCAATCATCCGTTGAGAGAAATCTTTCCATTGATGCAAGATTGTCTGCTTCATCCAATGATTTTTTGGAATTGGTGCACTAATTTCATGAAGTAATCAGCTAATCTGAATAGCAAATAAATCCTTTGTTTAGGAATTTTTCTTCTAATTTGAACCTAGAACATGTTGAGAAGGTTTTAGAGCTTCTGACCGATGCCAAAATTTCCACGAAATTCTTTGATTGGATGAGGAAATGCCTTCTCTATAGGCACAAATTTTATTACCATGCAATTCTGATAAATTTTTTGTGGGCAGAGCATATTCGAACACTTATGATCGAGGTGAGTTCCAGCATTGAAGAGATAGACAAGGTAATGGAATTCCTCAAAACATTTCATTATAAGGATTTCAGGCTCAAACTCCAAGATTATAGTTCTTTGTTAATGGCCTTAGCAAGTCTCACTATGCCTAACATTACAGAGAGCATTTATAGTGAGATCCTTAGTAGTTGGATTAAGCCAAGAAATTTGAAATACAATATTGTGATTGGTATGCTTTGCAAGCAGGGGAAGGTGAAAAATGATAACCAGTTCTTGAGTCAAATTTATGAAGAAGGTTGGTGTTGGGCCAAGGAGAAGGTACATTTTATCCCTATATTTTCCACAATTTCTCATTTACCTTTATATATATTTCCTTCATCTTAGCAATAAAGTAAAGGAAAATAATGCAAAAGTAAGGTATACTGAATTGTTGATAAAAGGTGTGTTTAATGACATAAAAACAGATATGTTGTCATCTTTACTAATAGGGAAGCGAAATAGCTAAACTGCTGACTAGGATGAACAAATGACAACAGACAAGAGAAATAAACGAAATCGTATCGGCTCCTAAGAATCAGCCGAAGATGTAGAGGCATGCCTTCTGTTGGAGTATTCCGTCGATAGCCACGAAGCGATAGGATCTCATAATGGGAAGGATCCATTACTCTTTTTGATTTCACCTTTAAGCTATACAACATTGAAGATGAGAGGGAGGAGGAAAATCATGTATTAGAATTTTCCTGTAATAAACGTATTCAAACAGAATCATCAAGTTCGTGTTAATGGATTTCTCTATTGATTAATGAAAAAATTGGCATTTTCAGTATAAACAACTTATGAGTATTCCTTAGCAGAAGCCTTCTAGAGGCTTTGGGCCCAGCCGTAGGGGTTCTCCTCCTATTCTATGCTATACGTTTATTTACGTAACCTGCATTTTTAGATATCCTTTACGTTTCATGGAAATATAATTTAATTGGTAAATCACACGCGTGAGATGTTATAACTTCCTTTTCACTAGACTAGATTTATCATTCATGTTCTTTTATCAGGATTTGATGCTTTTACATTCGTTAGACTAGTTTTAGCACGGTTGTTGTTCAATTATGCGTGTAGTTAATTATTGAATATTTTCATCATAATTGTGAACATTTGATTTTATGTTTAATTCTGAATGATGCTATTAGTTGATTAATAGAGAATTTCATTGTAAAATCTAAAATAATTGATCGTTGTTCAATTCATTAGGATTGCTGTTCAATTCTGCATATAGTTAATTCCTGAATCTTTTCATTATAATTATGAATGTTTGGTTTGATTTTTAATTTTGAATGATGCTATTAGTTGATTAATAGAGAATTCCATTGCAAAATCTAGAATAATTGATTGGTGTTCAAGTCATTAAGGTACTTGTTCAATTCATCAAAGTAAGTTGTTCAATTGCAATCTATTCTTTATTTCAGTCTTGAGTGGTTATGCCTGCATAAGCTTATAACATAATTTTCTCCTGTGATTGGTCTGAAGTATTTCAAAATTCACTTTCAAGTTCGTTCGATTGAACTTCGAGAATTAGACAATCATCCTTACAACGATCTAGAGTAGTTAACCTCTGATGTCACTTGCATATATCTTGCTTACACTCTTTAAATAACAAGACTTTCCCTGGGTTGCTAATTAATGTAAAGCATTAAGGTTACCTTTAAAAATACTCACCTTCTTGACCCAACATTGTGGCGTCGTTGTCGGGGAGAGTTTTTAGGAGTGATTTCTTTCATTTCTTTTTCCTTTTGCTATGAAAGAATTGGGTATTCAAAATTAGAGGTAAGAACCTGCGTACTAGCAAGAAAAATGCTTGCTCTCCAGCCCACTTCTCAGCAATTGTGTAGAGGTTAATATGATAGGTGTTTTTGTTTTGATGACTCGAAAGAAAAATGTAGAATTAGATCAAAACCCCCCACTTAAATCCACAAAACCAAAAGGATCGGTGGTCCTTAGCAGAACAACATACATAGACAAAATCATTAAGAAGGTTGAATCCCAGGAATCCGTTGGACCCAAAACCATTCCTACACCGATTCCTACTATATTCCCTTAGGCAGCAGCCTCACCATCTGCATCCCAGGCTGAGACTCACAGAGAAACAAAAGGGTTTTAACAAAGCCTTCATACTATTGAGCACTTAAGTCCAACCCTTCGAGAAAGGGAAATTGTTGCATTTTACAAGAAGGAAAAGGAGAAACTAGCAGTGCAATACAGGAAAAAACCACAGAGCCTGGATCCCCTGAGAGAGTGGTTGAGATAGAGACACACATTATCCGAGATCAGGGATGTGCTGTAAGGCCTCCTCCAAATCCACTCCCTAATTCCACTCAAATTATCCCTCCAGATCAAGAAATCCCTAAAGATTATTGGCACATCTTTGATCAAACATCGAACAACCAAAACCAGAGACACACATCAGCATTGGAGTATCCCATTGTTGATCCTGCCGCAAATGGCCCTATGAAAGCTATTCCTTTACAAAACATCCCCACCTTCCATGGGCTGACCTCAGAAGATCCGGATGCATTTTTATTTCAATTTGATGTCTTATGTAGGGGATATGACTACACCACTGACCCCCAAAAACTGAAACTATTTATGTTAGGTCCCTATATTACTAGTATAGTCCCTTATTGTTGTTAGTGTAACCCCCTTATTGTTATTTTTGTACCCCTGTAACCCTAATATTGTTATTATTCTGCCCTTACATTATTATTGTTAGGTCGGCTAGGATTATATTGTGATCCCATGGAATCCTATATATAGGAGGTTTTGGTCATTTTTATCATCCAAGAATTGTTCATTTATGTAATATAAGGGAGGCTGCCCCCTCGAAGTGGCTTATTTTTAAGGCATTTGTCTCTCTTTTCTTCTATTTTTGAAGTTGGTTTTGTAACATTTGGTATTAGAGCTTTGGATTATAGGGTTTCGCTGCTCCAAACAGGTCATCGTGAAATTTCTGCTATAAAATAGTTTTGAAGAAGGTTAAGAAGCGTATATTTTTATAAAGCGAAGCCGAAATCCTGAGAATCTTCCTATAAAAATTTCATATCTTGGTTCACAATATTTTTGGAGATATGATCTGTGGAAGTTAGCGATTTTTTAAGCTCTCGAATTTCATATCAAAGAGGTGATCATGGGAAAATCGTCATAAATATATCTCTGAGCGTCGCATTGGAATTCTATAAAAAATGGCCACAATTACACGAACTGTAGTTTCCTGTGTATCAATTTTAGATCCAAAGGAGGAAACTGTGACATGTGGCACGTGATACAAGTTCACTCTACTGAACTAGTCCATAATTAGGTCATTGTGGGAGATTGGGAATAAATTGACCTTGAAGAATCCAAATCAAGTCAGACTTGTGGCATTAGAAAGAAGATTCAAAGGGCTACTACAGGGCAAAATTTTAGATATTGAAGATATGAAATCACAGAGATAATTCAGTTTCAATATCGAGCTCGTCAAAAGCAAGAAAAATGCATGTATTTTTTTTCGAATTGCATAAGTCTTGTGTGAAAAATTAGTTTGAAGTGATTCTAAGGGCATATTGAAGCATAGATATCAGTATTGGTTTCTAAAATGCCACCTAAAAAGAATTCAACACCCATTAAGCCTTTAGAAGTCTCTACTATGACTCATGAAGAGGAAGAAGCGCAACATGACATATCAAAATTACAAGAGCAAGTGCACCAAATTTCGCTCTCGCAAAGAGAAACAAAAAATGAAATGGAAGTTTTGAAGAAAGGACTGGAAGTTAAGATGGATGGTTTGAAGAAGGGAATGGAAGGTAATATTGATGGTTTGAAGAAAGGCATGGAAGCTAATATGGATGGCATGGAAGCTAGCATGGAAGCTAAGATGGATGACATGGAAGAAAAAATGAAACACAACATGGAAAACATGAAGAATGATCTAAAAGCAGACATGGAAGGTTTAACAAAGTTGACACAATAAATGTTTCGTAATGGCGAAAATATAGTAGAGGAAACTCATGATGTGAATAAAATAAACGTTAATCATGATTTCAAAAACTCTAATGTTGGATGGAAGAACCACCATATTCCAAAGATGGATATGAGGAAGTTTGATGGCAAGCATCCCATAACATGGATACTACAGATGGAACAATATTTTGATCTCAATAATGTGCAAAACACACAAAATTAACGCATTGCAACTTTACATTTAGAACAAAATGCATTTGTATGGTATCGGTGGCTTTTCTCCCGTAAAAAAATTATCACTTGGTCAATTTTTATGGAGGAAATGATAGCACATTATGATGATACAAATAGAAACATCTTCTTTTGCAAATTGATAAATCTCAAACAAAAGGGTTCAGTGGGGAATCATATTAAGGACTTCCAAAAATTGAATATAAGGGTAACTGATATTCTAGAGGAACATAGGATTGATGTCTTCATAGGGACTTTCAAGGGTAGCATCCAAAATGAAGTTCACATTTGGGAACTTGATTCATTGGAGAATGCATTCAAGTTAGCAAGAAACATTGAATGCAAAATTATGGCGACAAGGAAGCCTACCACTCACATATATAAAGATGGAAGTGTTGCCACTCCTAGACTTCCACAACATACAAGGTTGACACCACAAAAATTGGAAGAAAAAAGAGAAAAAGGGCTTTACTACAGTTATGATATAAAATACACTAAAGGTCATAAGTGCGCTGAGAAGAAATTATTTTACATAGATTGTGAAGAGGATGGAACAAATGAACAAAACATGTCAAAAGAAGAGGATATACACCAGGAACCAACCCTAGAAGAAGAAGAAATGAGCCTGACCAAATCGTGTAATGAATTGGCAAGAATTACCTCTCCTCAAACTCTCCGGAAGAAGGACATATCAAGAAGAAAAAAGTAATAGTGTTGATTGATTCGGGTAGTACCCATAATTTTATCGATTGTAAAGTAGCCAAGGAATTGAATTGTTTAATATACCCAACACCATAATCTCAAGTGATGGTTGCAAATGGAGGAACTATAAATTTCTTTAGAAAATGCCATAATATCAAGCTAACCATGGGGGAATATGTATTGAATAGTCCAATTCTTTCCATTCCAATGGTTACAATCTTTGGGGATGATAGCTTTTAATTTTCAAGAACTTTTCTTGAAAAAAATTTCTGAAAGAAAGGAAATCGAATTACAAGGTATCTCAGGGAATCTAGGAAAGATGATAAGATATAATGTCATGGAAAAGCTTCTGAAGAAAGAACAATGAGGCATAATTCCACGATTATGCTCACTAGAAGTTCCAACATTAAAATCATTTATTTCTCCAGTTCTCCAAAAAGTTTTAGACAATAATTTCAAGGTGTTTGAAACTCCCAAAGGACTCCCACCTATTCGTGATCATGATCATGCTATTCATTTGATTCCAGGAAGTGTTCCTCCAAACATCATAGTTTACAGATATCCTTATGTCCAAAAGAGCGAAATTAAACGTATGATTGCAGATATGTTAGAGGATGGTATAATTCAACCTAGTCAAAGTTCTTTCTCTGCTCTAGTAGTATTGGTGGACAAGAAGAATGGATCATGGCGCATGTGTCATAATTATAGGGAGCTCAATAAGATCATTATTAAAGATAAATTTCCTAATCCTGTGATTGATGAATTATTGGATGAATTACATGGAGCAATTTATTTTACCAAGTTGGATCTTCGTTCAGGATATCATCAAATTAGAATAAAGACTGAAGATATTCGAAAAACAACATTTCGAACTCATGAGGGTAATTATGAATTTTTGGTCATGACTTTTGGCCTTACCAATGCACCTTCTACATTTCAAGGGTTGATGAATTCCATTTTCAAACCCTTTGTTCGAAAATTTGTGCTAGTATTTTTTGATGAAATACAAATCGACAATAGGTCTTGGAAGGATCATGTTCAACATGTTAATAGGGTGCTCAAACTATTGTGGGAGAAACAATTATATGCAAAAACATCCAAATTTCTTTTTGGAGTACAAGAGGTGGAATATTTGGGTCATATTGTATCTCAAGAGGGTGTTAAGGTGGACCCTATGATCTGGATTTTATGTAGGAATGCAACATAATACAGATATAACCATAAACATAGAGATGCAGCAGAAAGAATGCTTCATTTTATTAATAAAATAATGACTGAAATAAGCTTACAAACATAATGGAAACAAGCTAGGGCACTGGTAGCGAATCTCTGAGAAGAGATGTGGTGTATGTAGGCCTCTGAACTGTGTTACATTGAGGACTGCAGGCCTATTACAGACATATTGGAAATAGATGAGCTAGGGTACTAGCAACGGTGATCTCTGAGAAGAGATGTGTCCGCTACCAACCCCCTGAACTGTGTTACAATGAGGCTCGATCAGAACAAGTGAGCTAGGGCACTGGTAGCGCTTATCCCTGAGAAGAGATGTGTCGGCTACCAACCCCCTAAACTGTATTACAATGAGGCTCGGAGGCCTATTTATTGTTGAGAAACAATGTAAAATCTGAAACGTCCAAAAACCTAACCCTAGGAGATGAAGTGCCAAAACTGTGAGTCCCGTTTGGGTAACTTGGTGTTTCAACTTCCTCGGGGCGTAACTTTGGCATCCGATCTCCGTTTGACGCGCTTAAGAGCTTGTTAGAAAGATCTATCCGAGGAATAAAACTTTTGAGTGAGAAACATTAATCTACAACCTATGTTGCTCCCCATTTTCCTAAAAAGCATCGTTTAGGGCCTCAAAACGGCTTCAGAAGTTCAAGACCCGAAAAACTGCTATAAATAGTAAGTTGTGATGAAACATACAAACTGAAATAACTTATGGTGGGGGTTAAAATGGACTTGGTGCGTGGCCACCAATATCCACCTGGATCATTAAGTCCCCAAAATGGCTTCGGGAGTGCACGACTCGAAAACCTGCTTAAAATAGTAAGCTATGCTAAAGTTGAAAAACTGACATAATTGATGTTGTGAGTCCAAATGGAATAGGTGGGTGGCCACCGATGTCCACCTGAATCATTCCTCCCTCCTTAGGAAGCAATGGTCTCCATTGCGTTAAGTTCCTCCCTTGGGGGTGAAATTATGCTAAACTTGGTATTGGATTTGTCCAGGATGTCACGGACCTGTTGGCAGACGTGCTGGATGTAGATGTGTCGCTGGTGGGCAGCCATTGAAGGATCTGGGAAAAGCTATCCGTCATCGCATTCCTCTATTTCTCGAGGGCCTTCTCGAGCAAGATTTTGATAGGATCTCCTACTCCCTCATCTTTCTTTCCTTCCCACATGGGGGGTCTTCGGGGTTGCGAGGTTGAACTCCTTATACCCTGGCTGAATTGGGGACATGAAAAGAAAAATAGAGAAAGAGCAGACCCGCTTTGATACCACTGATTTAGATTTTATGCAGGAACGCAACATAATACAGATATAACCATAAACACAGAGATGCAGCGGAAAGAATGCTTCATTTTATTAATAAAATAATGATTGAAATAAGCTTACAAACATAATGGAAACAAGTTAAGGCACTGGTAGAGAATCTCTAAGAAGATATGTGGTGTACGCATGCCTCTGAACTATGTTACATTGAGGCCCACAAGCCTATTACAAACATATTGGAAATAGATGAGCTAGGGTACTGGCAATGCTTATCTCTGAGAAGAAATGTGTCGGCTACCAACCCCCTAAACTGTGTTACAATGAGGCTCGATCAGAACATGTGAGCTAGGGCACTGGTAGTGCTTATCCCTAAGAAGAGATGTGTTGGCTACCAACCCCCTGAATTGTATTACAATGAGGCTCGGAGGCCTATTTATTGTTGAGAAACAATGTAAAATCTGAAACATCCAAAAACCTAACCCTAGGAGATGAAGTGCCAAAACTGTGGGTCCTGTTTGGGTAACTTGGTGTTTCAACTTCCTCGGGGCGTAACTTTGGCATCCGATCTCCATTTGACGTGCTCAAGAGCTCGTTAGAAAGATCTATCCGAGGAATACAAATTTTGAGTGAGCAACATCGGTCTATGACCCATGTTGCTCCCCATTTTCCTAAAAAGCGTTGTTTAGGGCCTCAAAACGGCCTCGGAAGTTCAGGACCCGAAAAACTACCATAAATAGTAAGTTGTGATGAAACTTAGAAACTGAAATAACTGATGGTGGGGGTTCAAATGGACTTGGTGGGTGGCCACCAATATCCACCTGGATCATTAAGTCCCCAAAACGGCTTCGGGAGTGAAGGACCCGAAAACCTGCTTAAAATAGTAAGCTGTGCTAAAGTTAAAAAACTGACAGAATTTTTGTTTTGAGTCCAAATGGAATAGGTGGGTGGCCACCGATGTCCACCTGAATCATTCCTCCCTCCTTAGGAAGCAATGGTCTCCATTGCGTTAAGTTCCTCCCTGGGGGGTGAAATTCTGCTGAACTTGGTATTGGATTTGTCTAGGATGTCACGGACCTGTTGGCGGATGTGCTGGATGTAAATGTGTCGTCGGTGGGCAGCCGTTGAAGGATCTAGGAAAAGCTATCCGTCATTGCATTCCTCTGTTTCTCGAGGACCTCCTCGAGCAAGATTTTGATTTGATCTCCTACTCCCTTGTCTTTCTTTCCTTCTGACATGGGGGGTCGTCGGGGTTGCGAGGTTGAACTCCTTATACCGTGGCTGCATTGGGGACATGAAAAGAAAAACATAGAAAGAGCAGACCCGCTTTGATACCACTGATCTGGATTTTATGCAGGAACGCAACAGAATACATATATAACCGTAAACACAAAGATGCAACGGAAAGAATGCCTCATTTTATTAATAAAATAATGACTGAAATAAGCTTACAAACATAATGGAAACAAGTTAGGGCACTGGTAGAGAATCTTTGAGAAGAGATGTGGTGTACGCAGGCCTCTGAACTGTGTTACATTGAGGCCCGTAGGCCTATTACAGACATATTGGAAATAGATGAGATAGGGTACTGGCAACTCTTATCTCTGAGAAGAGATGTGTCAGCTACGAACCCCCTGAACTGTGTTACAATGAGGCTCAATTAGAACAAGTGAGCTAGGGCACTGGTAGTGCTTATCCCTGAGAAGAGATGTGTTGGCTACCAACCCCCTGAATTGTATTACAATGAGGCTCAGAGGCCTATTTATTGTTGAGAAACAATGTAAAATCCAAAACGTCCAAAAACCTAAATTTAGGAGATGAAGCGCCAAAACTGTGGGTCTCGTTTGGGTAACTTGGTGTTTCAACTTCCCAGGGGCGTAACTTTGGCATCCGATCTCCGTTTGATTCGCTTAAGAGCTCGTTAGAAATATCTATCTGAGGAATACAAATTTTGAGTGAGCAACATTGGTCTATGACCCATGTAGCTCCCCATTTTCCCAATAAGCGTAGTTTAGGGCCTCAAAACGGCTCCGGATGTTCAGGACCCGAAAAACTGCTATAAATAGTAAGTTGTGATGAAACTTAAAAAATGAAATAACTGATGGTGGGGTTCAATTGGACTCGGTGGGTGGCCACCAATATCCACATGGATCATTAAGTCCCCAAAACGGCTTCGGGAGTGCAAGACTCGAAAACCTGCTAAAAATAGTAAGTTGTGCTGAAGCTGAAAAACTGACAGAATTGATGTTGCGGGTCCAAATGGAATAGGTGGGTGGTCATCGATATCCACTTGGATCACCCTAAAAAAATTAAATCCATTAAGGAATGGAAAGTCCCCACAACCATAAAGCAGTTGCGAGGATTTCTCGGGTTAATAGGGTATTATCTCAAGTTTTTAAGAATTATGGGAGAATAGCAGAACCTCTAAGAACATTATTGAAGAAAGATGCATTTTCATGGACTCCTAAGGGAACTAAGGCCTTTGAACATCTTAAAGAAGCAATGTGCCTAGCTCTGGTCTTAGATACACTAAACTTCACAAAAACCTTTATTTGTGGAATCTGATGCCTCAAGAAATGGATTTAATGCAAGAAGGAAGACCAATTGCTCTTGAAAGTCATCCAGTCAAAGGAAAGTAGTTACAGAAAGATATTGATGAGAAGGAAATGTTGGAAATACTACATGCTCTAAATAAATGGTGACCTTACTTAATGGGAAGACACTTCAAGGTAAAACCTGATCATGATAGCCTTAAACACTTTTTGGAACAAATACTATATTGAGAAGAATAGCAAAAATGGGTCACAAATATGTTGGTTTATGACTTTGAAATCATATACAAAAAAGTGAAGCTAAATGTTACTGCAGATGCACTCTCAAGAAAGGATGAAGAGATGGAAGCATTGCTTTGTGCCATTTCTATTATCCAACCAGATTGGATAACTGAAGCAAGGGATGAATGGAAGAAGGATGAAGAAGTGTTGACACTCATTCAAAATTTTGCAGCAAGATCCTAATATATCTGATAATTTAGTTGTAAAAACGATTCCTTATTGTACAAAGATCACTTATATATTAGCAATAATTCCCAAATAAAACAAAATATTGTTTTGGAATTGCACAATTCTCTTTTTAGGAGGACACTCAGGATTTTTAAAAACTTACGACAGGGTGAAGAAATATTTTTTTTAGGGATGGCCTTAAATCTGATATTCAAAATTTTGTGGCAGAATGTTTGATTTTCCAACAAAATAAAGTTGACACAATTAAGACCTCGGGTCTTCTACAACCTTTATCCATTCCAAGTCAATGTTGGGAGGAGATTTCAGTGGATTTTATCACAGGTTTACCTAAGTCTGAAGGAAAGAGTTTCACCATGGTGGTAGTTAATAGACATACCAAGTATGCACACTATTGTGCATTATTTCATTCATTTAAAGCAAGTACAATTGCTACTGCATTTATGGAAAAAATTCAAAAGCTACATGGAAACCCAAAGATTATCGTAAGTGACAGAGATCCCACTTTTACTCCATATTTTTGGATGAAATTATTTTCTTGTTTTGGTACTCAACTAGCTCATAGCTCATCTTATCATCCTCAATCCGATGGTAAAACAAAGATAGTGAATAAATGTTTGGAAGGATATCTTTGTTGTTTTGTATCTGATAAGAAAACACAAGGGTCAAGTGGTTACCTCTCGCTGAATGGTGGTATAACACTTCTTTCCATACTACAGCAAAAATTACCCCATTTATGGCACTTTATGGATATCATCCACTGTCCATAACATCTTTTTTAAGAGAAAATTCTAAGTTTCAAGCGGTAGAAGATCACAACAAGAATCAACAAGAAGTTCTCCAACTCTTAAAGGATAACCTCAATTTGGCACAAAATCGAATGAAACAACGACCAAATCAACATCACAGCAAGATAGTTTTTTATGTAGGAGACTGGGTATTATTACGGCTACAACCATATAAACAAACACCCCGCAAGCAAGTTAATAAGGATAATAAATTATTGTGAAAGTACTGTGGTCCTTACAAGGTGTTGCAAAAGATTGGTATTATGGCATACAAATTGGAGCTTCCTGCTTCTTCACAAGTGCATCCAATTTTCCATGTTTCATGCTTAAAGAAGGTTATAGGGGACAAACTTCCTGTTCAAACAATATTGGCAAAATGCTATGAGGAAGGAAAAATCGAATTAGAACCTAAATCAGTCATGGAAACAAGAACTTGACAGCTACGAAATCGATCAATTTCAGAGTATCTCATCAAGTGGAAGAACTTACCCACTAAATATTCCACATGGGAAGATGAGAATTTATACGAAAGCATCTGAAGCTACTCAAGCGTTGAGGACAACACTTTTTTGAAGGAGAGGGGCATGTTACGTCCCTATTTTACTAGTATAGTCCCTTATTGTTGTTAGTGTAACCCCCTTATTATTATTGTTGTACCCCTGTAACCCCAATATTGTTATTATTGTGACCTTACATTATTATTTCTAGGTCGGCCAGGATTATATTGTGATCCCATGGACTCCCATATATAGAAGGAGGTTTTGGTAATTTGTATCATCCAAGAATTGTTGTCCCGTCGAAGTGACTTATTCTAAGGAATTGATCTCTCTTTTCTTCTATTTTTGGAGCTGGTTTCATAACAATTTCCCTCTACTTTGAAGGGAACAACACTACGTTGGTTTATGGGGCTCGGTGGAGGAACCATTAATAGTTGGGATTATATTGAAAACTCCTTTCTTAACAAATATCAAGACTATTGGCAGACTCGAGAAATAAAAGACGAAATCTTCAATATGTCTCCAAAAGACAATGAGACCTTAGAAGTTTACATTGAAATATTTCAGTATAATTTGCAAATATCTCCATATACTACACTGTCTAAAGATATTTTAAAAGCAACAATGATTAAAGGAATGAAATAAGAATGGGTTGAAACACTTAATATAATGGGAAAGGGGACATCTATCAAGAAATATATGATGACATTATTGGATTGTGCATTAGGTGTTCTCTAGGTAGTATGCGAAGTAGGCCAACGGGATGGGATTCAACTATAAGAAATCATAAACAGTTAGGTGGCAACATGACCAAAGTAGAATTAGGTAATCTCTTAGAATATTTTAAAACAAATATCTTAAGCACCCTCACAATGCAGATAGATGTCCTACAAGCCAAACAGAAGAAAGCTTTAGGAGAACAAAACTTAGCTGTCTTTTACCTACGGTGTCGGAAGAAGCACAGCCAGCGGGAGTGTCCATTAGATATGGTCGAGACATGTGCTATTTGTACCAAGGACCACGCCATTGACCAATTCCCTTCACTCCCAGGGTTGAAAGAAGTTTTTAAAGAGGTAGAAGAAGAAATAGAACCAATGTATCTAATGAATCAACGTTGGCAGTGGCAAGCACGAGAAGGTGTGCCATAAGACCCGTTGCAGTTCTTTTCGCCTCCACAATTTAATCAACAGAACCTTGGTACAACATGGCAAGGCCAATCATCTTTTTCTGTCTAGCAATCCCAATCATTTCCAAGCCTACTTGGCTAACTCAATCCCCTTCAGGTAATAGTTGGTCACGTTTTCCATTCCCTCCCCTTTATTGGAAAAACAATCCATATCAGTCCCAGTGGCCTGCCTCCACTTCATAGAATACAAATTGTTCTCAAAACTGGCAGCAACCCCTGGGAATAACAAATTTACCTATGGGAACAAGGGCTTAGAATCAACCCACATTACCAGCCCCATACCCAGTCCAACACAATCCTCAGCCTATTATGCATCCTCAACTGCCAACCCAACCCAATCCTAATCCCAATAACAGACCGGTTCAGCTAATCCAGATTGTTGAAAACCAAAACCCCGAAATTGAATAGAAGCAATGCAATGAACTTAGCCTGAGATCAGGGCATGTTATTTCACCTAAAAAAGATACGTCCCTTCCCCAACTTGAGTCTGATATTCCAACAATACCTAAACAATCAACTGTGATAGCGACAGAGGTAGAACAGGGGAGGGACACAGGGGAGGGACACAGTTGACCAAAATGATCCTGAAAACCTTATTATTTCCTCCCTTCCATTCCCTCAGAGATCAACACTATCGAAACCAATAGTCTCTTCAGATTTTGATCTTCTAGGGTAATTAAGAAATCTTTGCATTAAAATTCCTCTCCTACGAGCTATACAAGACATTATTATCTATGTCAAGACAATTAAAAAACTGTTCGGGAAAAAAGGTGAGGAAAGCAAAGACTATACCAACTATTCATGTAGTGGGAGCATTGTCAGACTTACTCTTGGGTAAAGAAAAACTAGTAAAATACAAGGATCCAGGAAACCCCATAGTCGCAGTACAAATCTCTGGCCACTCCTTTTCAAACACATTAGTTGATTTGGGGGCGGCCATCAACATCTTAACTACAGAAACCTGCGAAAACTTAGGTATAACAACTTTGGAACCCACATCTACCTTGTTGGAACTGGCTCATAGATATGTTATCAAACCAGAAGGTATATCACAGGACATATTGGTTTCTGTGGGCTCATGGGAGTACCCAATATACTTTTTAGTTATTAACCCAAAAAGTAGGTGAGATGGACATCCCCTGATATTGGGACGACCTTGGTTAGCAATGGCCGATGCTTACATAGGATGTCGAACATGCAATATGACCATATCTAGAGGAGATGCCATAAAGAATATTGTCATATACCCTCCTTCCCGTTCACCGTTGACAATAGTTGAAGCACTCAAATTCAAAGATCAAAGTGAAGATGATGTAATCAATAATTTCATGAACCAATTATCTACTTCAAAAAATTTAAAGTGCCAAATGTTAAAATCAATTCTTGATAATAAAGCATAGGAGGACCCCTTAGCGGGCATTGATGACCAACACATACCCATGACTATTTTTCGCAATAGTATGCCAATAGAAATTGATCCAGGAAAAGTTTTAAATATCAATGACAGTCTAGATAGTAACCAACAACAAAAACTCGTTAAAATTTTATAAAAATATAAAGGATCATTTTCTTGAGACTACCCACACATCAAGCATATAGATCTCAACTATGCACACATGACATTTATACTGAAAAGGATGCTTGGCCTATTCGGCATCTTCAATGGAGGTTAAACCTACATCTGAAAGACATTGTAAAAGATGAATTACAAAATATGTTAGAGGTAAACTTCATTTATACTATTTCAAACTTCATTTAAATTTCATTACTGAGGCAACGTAAACTTTGTTCGCTCTCTCTTAGTATCAAATCTTGTAAAAGGCCTGTTGATTTTATGTTTTTTCATGGCTTTAGAAACTGAAAAAACCACAGATTTCAGAAATGGTTCTTCAAAAGCGCATGTAAAACGGAGGCTGGAGTGGCCTCAAAAAATTCAGAGAGTTCAGAGAATTGCTGAAAGTGGGATTAAATCTTTACCCAGCGCTTATATAAAAACCAGAACCTGAAAGTCCCAGGCGGAGATTATAGACCCGTTCGACGAGGAGATTCCAGTTATCGATATGTCTGGGTTGAACTATGAGCGTCGCTGCAAAACGATGAAGGAAATCTGAGATGCATGGACAAAGTGGGGATTCTTCCAAGTGATTAACCATGGAATCCATTCTCAACTTCTCACTACAGCTATGAACGTCGGGTAGAGAATTCTTTAACATGTCGTTAGAGGAGAAGCAGAAGTATGCTAATGATCCTATTGCATATGAAGGATATGGAAGTCGAATTGGAGTGCAGAAAGGAGCTCTTCTTGATTGGGGAGATCATTACTTTCACCATTTCGTGCCACCCAGTGTCAGAAATGAAAGTAAATGGCCTTCCAAACCAGAGAATTACAGGTAATGATAGCTAGTTCTAAATTTCTATATACGATTATTATCTAACTTCAAAATATATATTGTTTTTGTTCAGAATGACTTATGAGCATATTGTGGAGACGTTGATGCAGGATAGAGATGAAAGAATACTGTAAAAATGTAGTAGATCTTTGCCTGAAGTTACTGTCAGTATTTTCTGTCAACCTTGGTCTTCATCCAGATTATGTGAAGGAAGAATTTGGAGGAAAGGAGGAAATGGGCATGTGCATTCGAATAAATTATTATCCAGCATGTCCAGAACCAGATATGGCTTTGGGTTTGTCATCTCACTCCGATCCAGGAGGTATAAATTTCTTACTTCAAGATGATGTAAATCCAGGGCTTCAAGTGCGAAAGGATGACTACTGGATTGCTGTGAAGCCAATCTCCGACGCTTTAGTTGTAAACCTAGGCGACCAAATGCAGGTGAGCTTGAAAAAACACTATATCTTACTTGAAAATCAAGATCTTTTTGTTGGTAGGTATGGGTTGTTATTTAGATTAGGCGATGGATTGGTAGTGAAAGGCAGGCTACTTACACTTTAAATCATAGTTACCGAATTTAAACTCAAATTTAAACTCTAATTGTAATTCGATTCAATAAAATAAAATAAAATTAAAAAATATATATAAATTATAAAAAAAAAAATCTAAATTGATAATAGCTTTCCCATTTCTTTGTTCCAATTCATTTTTTCTTCAATTTGCATGCATCAAGGTACAAGTACCCCTATCTATTTCATTTCCTTCTATTTGCATGCATCAAGATACAACTACCGCTATCTATTTTGTGTTCAGACCAGCATTCTAACTCAATTAGAATCTGAACTACTGCCAAATTGATTTATTTTACTCGGTATACGAATCGAACTCTCGAATTCTCCTGTTGGGCGAATTTGGTAACTATGTTTTAAACGTTATCTTCAGCTCTCATAAATGTTACGATGGACTTTGTAACGTTGAGCTTTAGAACGTTGAAATTTAGGTGCAGGTTTTCCAGAACTTCAATATGTAATCATTAAAGAGTGGAGGATAGATGGGAAATCAATACAATAGGAATTGAGGCTTCGTAAGGAATTGAGGCTTCGTAAGAAATTAATATGATAATAGTTGATATGAAATTTGATTAAGTGGATTTTTAAGAAAAATAATAAAATATGTGTAGGTGTTTTTATCATTTTATTTTTATGATTTAATAATTTAGAGAAAAATATATTTTTTATTTATTTCTTAAACATTATAATATATTATAATGCGATAAATATTTTGAATTTGGTATTAATATTTAATGTGAGTATATAATATTATGTGATTAAGTTTTTTCATTATGAATGAAAGAAGGTATAAGTAGCCTAGCTTTTTTTAGTAGAAGTTGTGGGCAATTTTAATGTTGAATAGTTGGATGAGAGAATGAGGAGAAACGATACCCTAATTGTATAATAAGATGTTGTTAGTATGATTGATTATACAAAGATGTTTTATTTAATGGTTTTTATTTTCTAAAATTGAATTTTATAGTTATTCACTCTTTATAACATTAAGGTTACTCAAAAACATCTAATCTATCAAAATTATTTAGGGATCACACTAGGTTTTGGCCACATCAACTCTTACACCATAAAGTACGTTAAAAGAACACCATGTCACCATCTACTCTACACCACCTAGTGGACAATTAGCTTATACATGTATCATAATTATAATAATATCTATTCATAAAACATAATTATTAAAATTTAAAACAATATATAAATTGAACTTACTCCATATATATATATATATATATATATATATATTAAATACATCCATATATATATAATTAATATTTTTTTTAATTAAATAAATTCTTTGTTGATGAAAGTTTCAATTAAAAGCTGTGTTAATTGAATATAGTGTCCAATATTTCTCAGCTAAATAGTTGAAATGTTCACCATAAACATTGGACACCACATTAAATTAACACGATATTCAAGAAATCCCATCAACATATTATATTCATGTTGAAATTATTGGAAAATTCCAAGCAAACAGTGGAGAGAATAACGCTCTCCTCTAAACACAGAGAACTTTAAAAACAGAAATTTCAATCGCAGACAGGAGACAGAGATGGCATGAGAATGCTTTCTATTTCAATAACAGAACTTAAAACTATTAAAAACTGTTACAAATTTCTTTCTCAACAGATGGATTCACCAAAGTAAGAATAGGAACTGCTACAGATGCAGTGCTCCACAAAAAAAAACTTCTCTCTGTCTCTCAAGAAGGCACAAACAGTGCTTTGTTCTTCTTACTGTGGTTTTCTTGCCTGCGGGCTCTCACAGCGGTCACAACAACAATACAATGCAATTACCTTACTCTACAATGTACGCGGGCCTTTTCTTCCTTTTATATGGCGCGGCGGATTACAAAATACATAAATTAAAATTACAAAGAAAACTATGCAAAACATACAATTTTGAATCTGGCGCGACGTACGAGTGGGGACCACTTCATAGTCGGCCATCGCAACTGCTGAAATTGCAATATGCGCTATGCCGGAACAAACAAAGCGTAAAAATGCAATCTTGCGATGATGCGATGGCGCATAGCGCACATATGACATTTGCGACGGAACACAATGGAATGGGCGGAACAATCAATGCGACATGCGATATTGCGGCGGCACATATCGTATATCGCAAATTTCAATATTTGCGATGGCGGAGGGCGATGACAACTTTGAAACATGCGATGTGCGATCTGCGTTTTTTTTTTTTTTTTTTTTTTTTTTGCGCTCAAGTGGTAGGGACCACTTGTCCTTCCACTCATAAAAGACTTCCGCCTGTTTCATTCAATTTGGTTGTTGAGGGCTTTTACGCTCGACTTGACTGTTTTAATTCAATCTGCTCCTATGTAGACAAAGTCTTCATTCTGCTGTCATACTTGGCTGCGGCCCATCTAAATTTAATTCTTCTCCTTACGGATCTTCCATTCTTCTTAAATACAGAGTGCTGCTCACTCAATCTTCTCCTGCCTTGTACTTTGTTCTTCCTGTCACTGCCCAAGGCACGGCAGGTGACTAGTATTTCTCAATTTCAGATATTAGACCGTAAGAACTGCCGAAAAAATAAATCAATTTTCTTAATTTTACAAGTATTTCTAAATTTCAGATATTACACTGTAAGAAGTGACGATCAAAAAAGTCAATTATGAGTGAAACACAATATTCTAAACTATCCATTGAAATTGGGATAAGCTTTTGATACCAATGACTTGTTTATGTTCGTGCAGATATTTACAAATGGCGTGTACAAGAGCGTTGAGCATAGAGTTGTTGTCAACGAAAGCAGAGCACGAATGTCCATTGCTGGTTTTTGCAATCCCAGTGGAGACATAAATGTTGGACCTATTCAGGGGCTGATCAACGGCTACAACCATCCATTGTACAGGACAATGACATTTAATGAATATAGAAAGTTTATAAGAACGGGTGGTACCAAAGGAAATGTGTATGTAAATTCGATTACTACCTGTAAACAGATTCAGAGGAACAGAGTGTGATGTACTTCAACTTCCTCAGCGAGATATTTCCCATCCCTTATAAAGTCAAGCGTGTAGCTAGTTATGTATTCTTGTAATTACTCTTTCCGGTAGCCCTTATGTCATGCAACGTTTCCATTTTCAATGTATTGCCTTGCATTGATATATCGTTCAATGTTGGCAAGCATTGGCTTCCTTGTTTTAGTGGCGTTCTCAAACTGAATTAAATGCTTTCATACCACAGGTTCTTGGTTTGATCGAGTGGAGCACTTAATTAAGCTATTCTAAACTATATTTTGAAATCTATAATTAGAAAAATTATGAATATTCAATTATATTCATGCGTTAAAAATATTGTAGAATCTATTAATTTAAATAAAAATACGTATTTATATGTACTAGGTTTTTCTACCCTACATAGCGTTAATTTAAAAAAATTATATGTAATCTATTAATTTAAATAAAAATACGTATTTATATGTACTAGGTTTTTCTACCCTACATAGCATTAATTTGACAAAATTATATGTATTCCACTCCCAATTCTCACTGTCAACATTCTTTTCAATGAACTTGGTATTGTTTTTGGCTTAAAAATCAAAGAAAAAAATCCTTTGAAATGATTAGCTTTTCATAATGTATGATTTTATTGATCATTCTTTTAGACAATAAAAGAACAACGTGCAAGCAGAACAAGCTTATATTATGGTAAATTACTTTACATGATCCATATTTCAGAGTGAACTGTATGCTCTGACTAAGTACTACATTTCAAATCTCTAAACCAGAAAAGTATTACAGAGAATATCTCAGTATTTTGACGTGTTATATTCCCAAAATGACATGAAAAAAAAAATGACCGAGTAAACTTTGATGTATTTCTGATATCACCATACACAATGTGCTAGATAAAAACAAATAAAAAACAAAAAGAACCATTGTTGCCAAGGCCCATGACAAAATGCATAATAAACATCATAACCATATATCAAGTGAGACAAAAGCTCCCTTCACCAAGGAAACTGCTGTATCTGTACACCTAGAAATTTATCACCCTGGGATAGTCTCCAAAAAATTGTTCCTTCTCCAAATACCCCCCGAAAATAAAGATAGGAAGTGAAATCCATAATGCACTCATTTATAGTGAAATATGTCCAACCAACAGCAGTTGTCAATTTCTATAATACCCTAGTCAAAACTGTGATAGCACCTGGGAATTTGAGGGATAAGTGGTGATGCAGGAGCATCACTCCTCAATACGTTTTTTTAAATATCTTATAGTGGTTTTGCTTGTGTCGCCCGGAGGGAAGTTAGCTAATTTGTATTTGTTTTTGTTTTCTATGTTTGATAGTATGTCTTTCTAGAAAACTCTTTTCGGCAATTTTGGGAAAAGCCGCTGTTGGTAGCGTTACATTGTATTTGCAATTTGCATGGAAGCGAAATCGTGCAACGTTTACAGTGAAGCGACCAAATGCAGGACAGCTTGTAAAAGACACACTATGTCCTAGTTATAATTCAATAAAATCATGTTTTTTTTTGTAGGTCTGGGATGTGAATTAGATTACAATGTGTTCGCTGCATCGTCGAAATGAATAGGCCACACCACTTTAAACGTTATCTTTCGTTCTCATAAATGACACGGCGGACTTGGAACGTGGAGCTCTAGAACATTGAATTCGATATGAGTTTTAGATTTTTTTTATTAAATGTACAGGATTAAGTTTTTTTTTTAATTAAATTTAGAAAAGCGGTTCTCCAGATCAGCAATATCAATCATTCAGCAGTATCTAATCGTTAAACAGTGGAGGATAGACGGGGAATCAATAGGATTGCAATTGAGGGTTTGTAGGAAATTAACATCATAATAGTTCATATGAAATTTGATTGAGTGGATTTTTTAAAAATTAATAAAACATCTCTGGATGTTTTCATCATTTTATTTTTATGATTAAAAAGAACGTAATGGTTTTTTCAGTTTTTTTGGTTTATAAAACAATATATTATGAGCATCTTAATATGTTGGAAATATGATTAATGTGATAAATGTTTTGAATTTGTTAGTAATGTTTAATGTCAGTATAAGTACCCTATCATTGATAGGTTTTTCCACTAGGAAAGAAAACGAGTATAGGCAGCATATTTTTTTTTTTTTAAATTAGGTAGAGGTTGTGAGTTGTTTCAATGTTGAAGGGGAGAATGGTCATCACTATTGATTGACTGCAGCATTTATGGAATGTTTTTTTTATCTTCCACAATTGAATCTCATGGTTAATTACTCTTTATGACCTTAGAACAAATATTTTTCACTTTCTATTGTCTCAATAAATAAATAAATAAATAAATATATATATATATATATATATATATATATATATATATATATATATATATAGGTCTTGAGCTGATTGACAATACTTAACAATCAAAATAAATCATTTAGACTTGGCCTCAGCTTGGGCTACAACAAGCCTTCTAAGTTTTTCCCATAGAATTTGGAAATGGTGACCTTACACCATTGAGTACCTTCAAAAAAGACATCCTCTAAGAGTCACCTTCTAAGATTTTTCCCATATAATTTGGAATTGGTGACCTTACACCATTGAGTAACTTCAAAAAAGACATACTCTTACACTCTTTATGAGTAAGTAATTTTCTAATAATAATAATAATATATCTTAAAAATATAATTATTAAAATTGAAGAAAATGTGGTGACTCCATAATATATTCCATAAATATATATATATGAATTAAATTAATCCCACACTTATATAAAATTATATAATTATATATATATTTTTAATTAAATCAGTACTCTTAAAAAAAAAGTATTTGTTTGATATTACTACATTTATTAGATATTACACTGTAACAGATTCCAATAAAAAAAAACAATTTTCTTCTTAGTGAAGCACAATATATTAAAATTTCCATGGAAATTGGGATAATTTTTTTATACCAATAATTCGTTTATGGTCTTGTAGATATTTATAAATGGCATGTACAAGAGCATTGAAAATAGAGCTATTTTCAACGAAGATAGAGATTGAATGCCCAACGCTAGTTTTTGAAATCCTTGTGGAGACAGAAATGAGTTGATCAATGACTACAACTCTCCATTGTACAAAACATATTTAATGAATATAGAAAATTTATAAGAATGGGTGGTAGCAAAGGAAAGGTGTATGTAAATTCGATTACTACGTGTAAACAGATTCAAATGAATGGAATATAATGTACTTCAATACCCTTAGTGAGATATTTCCTATCTCAGTCAAGTATTTTCCATCTCGTATATAGTCAAGCGTGTAGCTAGTTATATATTTATGATGGTTTGGCTGGGTAGATTTGGCCAATAGAATCTATGTATTTTTATTCTCCTCCATTCAAAAACAAATTACCACTTGGCACTACAAATGGCACCAAAGAAGTACATCACCATTCCTTTGTCGTGGAAATGTTTTTTCTGCCCCAATGTTTACTCCATTGATTCCTCACCGTGGCAATGTTTTAACCAGCCTAGATCCATCTTAACTCCGGATCTATCAAGCGCCGAGAGGGATCAAATATCTCGAGGTACAAACCTCTTTTTTGAGTGCAAAACTTGAGGAAAGGTTTGCAGCTCGAGAGATTTGATCCCTCTCTGCACTTGATAGATCTGGAGTTAAGATGGATCTAGGCTAGTTTCATTCGTGTGCTGCCAAGGAAAATCTATCGAAGATATGATTAATTTTATCAATAATATTTAAATATATCAAATATTAATATAATCATTTTAAATATGCTAAATATTTCTGAGATTAACTTGGTCATTTTAATTTTAAATTTTCTTAGTTACCTTTGAGATGATAAATATTGTTAATAACTATAATGATGAAAAATGATGAAATATTTGTTTTTTAATGCAAAGTGACAATAACAGTGTTGAAAGATAGAAAATGTGAATAATAAGAATGTACTCATGTTACAAATAGTCTTCATTGTGATCAATCTCAAACTATTTTCTTCTACTATTCTTATTGCCACCCTTGTTAGTTTTGTTATCTTTTCATATCGATTATATGAAAAAGAAAATTTAAATCGTAAACCATTTAAATATTTAGCTCGAACCGTTGTAGTAAACATGATACCTTGTCTCTCTTGCTCTCCAATATTAATAGGTTAAATTACTATAACACAAAAATCAATGTACATTTTCAATAACTTTTTGTGCTTACACTAAAATCAATGCATATTGTTAATCCAATCACTTTAAAATTAATGTGCCAACATATATCAAATTATATCAAATCATAAATCAACATATACATTGAAATCAATGCATTTAATGCAAGCAGTCAAATAATATTACAAAATAAATTCTACATTGAAATAAATGCACCTAATGCAAGCAATCAAATAAGGTTAGAAACCAACATCTACATTGAAATCAATGCAGTTACTCAAAGCAATCAAATAGGATTAGAAATCGCCATCTACACTGAAATCAGTGCATTTAGTGCAAACAATCAAATAGGATTAGAAATAATCTACATTGAAATCAATGCATCTAGTGCAAGCAATCAAATATAATTATAAATCGACATCTAAATTGAAATATACACATCCAGTGCAAGCAATCAAATAGTATTAGAAATCACCACCTACACTGAAATCAATGCATCTAGTGCAAGTAATCAAATATCATTAGAAATTAATATCTACACTAAAATCGATGCATCTAGTGAAAATAATCAAATAGGATTATAAATCACCATCTCCACTTAAGTCAATCCATCTAGTGCAAGAAATATTCTTCCCTCTCTCCACCCTTCATCCATATCTATATCCCCCTCCATCGCTTGTTTTTTGTCTCTCTATCTCACCCCCTAAACACACACGTTCTCGCACTCCATATATATCATTCTCTTTGTCAATCACCCCCTCTCCCCATCTCTCTCTTCTTCCCTCTCTTCACCTTCCATCTATATCTCTATCTTCCCCTTCTCTCACTCTCCCCCGGTAATATCTCTCTTTCCTCCTTTTGTCCTCTCTCCCTCTCTCTCCATCTTCCTTATCACTCACTCTTTCTCTCTAGAAACCAACATCTACACTGAAATCAATGCATTTACTCAAAGAAATCAAATAGGATTAGAAATAATCTACATTGAAATCAATTCATCTAGTTCAAGTAATCAAATATAATTATAAATCGACATCTAAATTGAAATCAAGAAGTTCAGTGCAAGCAATCAAATTGTATTAGAAATCACCACCTACACAGAAATCAATGCATCTAGTGCAAGTAATCAGATATCATTATAAATAAATATCTACACTAAAATCGATGCATCTAGTGCAAATAATCAAATAGGATTATAAATCACCATCTCCACTTATATCAATCCATCTAGTGTGAGAAATATTCTTCCCTCTCTTCACCCTCCATCCATATCTATATCCCCATCCATCTCTTCTTTTCTATTTCTCTATCTCACCCCCCTAAACACAGACGCTCTCGCACTCCATATATATCAATCTCTTTGTCAATTCCCTCCTCTCCCCATCTCCCTCTTATTCCCTCTCTTCACCTTCCATCTATATCTCTATCTTCCCCTTCTCTCCCTCTCCCCCACTAATATCTCTCTTTCCTCCTTTTGTCCTCTCTCACTCTCTCTCCATCTTCCTTATAACTCTCTCTCTCTCTCTCTCTCCCCACCTTTCTCTCTCTATGACCTTCTTCTTACCTCCCTCTCCCTCCCCATCCAAGTCCATCTCTCCTTCCCTCCCTCTCTCCACTCTCTCACATCCTCTCTCTTCCTTCCTCTCTTTCCCTTTCTCTCCCATCTCTCTCTCCCTCTCTCTCTTCCTTCCTCTCTTTCCCTCCCTCTCTCCTTATATCTCTTTGTCCCCCCCCTTATCTCCATATCTCTTTATTTGTCTCTTTATCTTAGCCCCAAACATACACGGTCTCTCTCTGTCTCTCCCTTGTCACTCCTTCTTTCTCTCTATATTTCTTATTTCCTACACTTCTCCCCCTCCAACTCCATCTCTTTATTGATTCCTCTCTCCTCCTCTCTCTCATCCTTCTTCTCTCTCTCTCTCTCCCTCTCTCTCCAATACTCTCTCTTCCCCCATCACTCTCCTCCTCTCTCTCCTACCTCCCTCTCTCTTTTCCCTCCAATCCTCTCTCTTCCCCCATCTATCTCTCCCTCTCTCCCTCCCTCTCTCTCTCTCTCTAATCCTCTCTCTTCCCCCATATCCGTTTCTTTCTCTCTCTCTTTCCGCCCCTCTCTTTCTCCTACTACATTACTGTATCCCTCTCTTTCTCCTTCTTTCTTCTTTTCTCCCCCCTTCTTTCCATATATCTTACTTTGTCTCTTTATCTCACCCCTAAACATACACATTCTCTCTCCATCTCTCCCTTATCACTCTCTCTCTCTCTTTCTGTATTTCTTCTTAGTTATGTAAACTAATGAACATAAATATTAGTAAATATAAAGCACATTATGGAGTAAATATGAAAAGAGGTTTTATTTATATTTTTATTTATTTACCATACCTCTTTTATTTTTTATGGTATTTGGCCCATAGGATTGTTATATAATTAGATTTTTATTTATAATCCTATTTGATATATTGTTATTTATTTACCTTACCTCTTTATACCTCTTTTATATTTATTTATTTACCATACCTCTTTATACCTATTTTATATTTACTTATTTATCATACCTCTTTATACCTCTTTTATATTTATTTATTTACCATACTTATCTTATAAATATGGTATTTGGCCCATGGTACCAATATTAATTTGTCCCATGGTATTAGTCTCATAGGCTTCATCTAAATAAAACCTCTTTTTTAATTTTTTTTAAATATAAAAATCTTTTTGGAGTAAATATTAAAAAGAATTTTTATTTATTTACCATACATCTAGTTTATATATATTTTTATTTATTTACCATAGCTCTGGAGTAAGTATAAAAGTAGGTTTTATTTATTTACCATACGTCATGTTTATTTATATTTATATTTATTTAAATTTTAAAATATTGCAACTTTGATGGAGAAATATTTATGTCTTTAAATATTTTAATTTATCCATAGAATATGGGTTTTCTTTTTAAAGGTTCATTTTATAAATACTTAATTAAAAGAAATATTAAAAGATTTTGGATTTTGATTGTTTGTGTTGAATTAACTCTTTCCTTTGGTTTAGGAAATGGTATTGAATTTAGTAAAGAGTAAAGATGTTTAAAATTTTACTTAATTTGGAAATTCAATGTGGTAAATTTTTTTGTTAAAGGTAAATTAATGATTCATTCAAATTCACGTATATAATTTAATATCCCTTCAAATTATATAAATAATACATAGTTGTATTTTAATATTTAATCTCAGCCCATTAATAAGTTAAAAAAGTTATATATAATCTAAATATTCAATTTATATAAAATTCAAGATTAGGTTAATGTTTTGGTGGACATTAGAAAATGTAAAATTCATTATTTTTTTGCAACGTGACATACCCAACATCAGGGTCATACTGGGCTATAGAATGTGCCTCTCAGCGCAATAAAAACAGTGCCTTTCCCAAAGGCAACACTGTAACAACCCCAATTTAACATGCAATTAATTATATCAAATGAAAAATTAATAATCAACCCAAAAACTATTTAACTAATCATGATAGAATTTTCGGAAACATGAGCAAGACGACTTACCTATAATGACAATAATCCTTACTTGATACTCCAAAGTAGAACGCTATTTGAATCTTTCTAACTGCAACAAGGTTTTGACGACAACTCTCCACCCAACCGTAGGCTCAACTATATGTGATCTTTTCACAGCTGGCCACCCCCAAGCCCTCAATCAACGTACTACTCTCAGGGTATGATTTGCCTCACAATACCTTTCTCTCTACAGAATGGATGAAAGAATTATCTTTGAATCTTCCTCAATGTCTATTAAATAGATCAAACAATGGAATGTGAACCACATGCACACATTCACTATGTCATCATGCAACTTAAGTTTTACTTAATTTAGTGTTCTCTTAGTTTAACTTACTTTTTGTTAGCTTTACTTAATTTAGTGTTTCTCTTAGTTTTATTTACTTTTTGTTAAATTTACTAATTTTTAGAGTTTCTTAGTTTAACTCCTTCTTAATTTATTTCTTTTTTTACTTTTTTAATTAACTCTTTCTTAAATAACTCTTGACTTTACTTATTTGTTTACTGTTTTAGGACTCCAGTTTATTATTTATTATTTTATTTATAACTCCAGTTATTTTTTACTATTTTATTTATTATTTTTATTATTATCTTGACTTATTATTTATTTAATTATATTATATTATTTATATATTATTTATTTTTTTATAATTTTAAGGGGACATTACAATTACAGCTCGCGGCCTTACCCTAGGGAAAGTATGGTAATGGTAGTGTTCTCTGAGAGAAGTGCGAGGTTTACAATTTTAGGGTTTGCTCCTAATTATCTTAGGCCATAGGCCTCTGCAAGTGATGGAATCTCCCATGTCAGAATTCAAGAATCAAATCTCATATCGTGGGTTAGACATTTGGCTCGTTCGGCCAAAGTCTTGGACCTCATGGATGCCATGCTTGGTGACGACTACGATAAAATCTAGGAAATTCTTTGCATCATTGTTGCTCTTTTGTGCCTGCAGAGATTAAAAACAACGAGGAAGGTGATCTTCATGGCACTAATATTTTTTGCAACAACCTCCAAATTAAATTCTCTACAGTTCCCTAGTTTATAGGTTTTTGCACCTTCTTTCGAATTTTTGAATAGGATTGATTTATATCGCAAGTGCCATAGTTTAACGACATTCAACGTTATTATACTCCAATAATTCGTTGAAAGAATTTTTTCCATTGGTGCTAGATTTTCTGCTTCATCCAATGATTTTTGGGAATTGGTGCACTGATTTCATGAAGTAATATGCCAATTTGAGTAGAAAATAAATCCTTTATTTAAGAATCTATTGGCTAAGTTGAACCAAGGTTTTCAAGCTTCTCAAAGACACTAAAATTGCCATGAAATTATTTCATTGGATGATGCAACACCCTGGCTATACGAACAACTTTGGTTCCCATGCGATTTTTGATAAATTTGCTGCCAACAGAGCACTCTCGTACACATATGACCAAGCTCAGTTCCTACATTCAAGAGATAGACAAGGTAATGGAATTCCTTAAAACATTGCATTATAATAATTTCAAGTTCAATTTCAAGATTTATTAGAGGAATTTTCATCATAAAAGTTCACATTAAATTTTAATATAATTTCCATGTCATAATGTGTAAACAATTCAAAATCCTTTAAGTTAAAAATGAGCTACATGTAACTATTTTGGAGGGAAAAGAAGAGAAATTACTTTCTTAATTATATTTTTGGCTTATCTCCTCATAGGTTTACTCAAATTTCAAGTGTAGATACTCGTTGGATTTGTAATTAAATGCCACATCCAACGATTACCCATTATGCATAATTTCGTGAATACCTGCAACGACAAAAATTGTAGATACATTAAAAAAGTGTGTTAAACAAGTTTATATTCTAGTAAATCATTTTACATAATCCATATTTCATAGTGAACTATATGCTCTGACTAAGTAGTAAATTTCAAAATGTAAATAGCAAAAGTTTTCCAGAGAAGATATTAGTACTTTGGATTGTTATATTCACAAAATGACATGAAAAAAACATATGACCAAGGGTAAAATTTGATGTATGTATGATATCACCATACATAATGTGCCACACAAAGACCTATAAAAAAAAAACCATGGTCACCAAGGCCCATGAGAAAATGTGGAATAACCTCATAGCCATCTGAATAGCGTCATAGCCATATATCAAGTGAGGCAAATGATCCCTTCACCAAGGAAGCCACTTCACCAAGCAAACTCTTGTATATGTACACCTAGAAATTTATCACGCCTGCCTACATGGATAATCCCCTCTTAGATAATCTGTCCGCGATGAAGTGCTCAAACATAAACCTAATGCACTTTAACCAGTTGCAAAGTAGTGATGGCTAAAACAAGATTTCTGGTTGATCTAATCAATAAATTCTTTTGGATAGTGGAGGGTTAAAAAGTGATTTCTTATTGACCTAATCTATAGATAATTTTGAGTCTCTAAAAATCCATAAAGATTTAAGAGATAACCAATGAGCACAATAAATAAATTCACATTCCCGCATTGTTATGATCTCCGCTTTGGAATTTTTTCCAAGGCCACCATTTCAGCTAAAACAATAATTTAATCTAGGAGAGAGTGTGACGTAAGCTAGGCACCCACAGACCATATCCTGAAAATCCCCATCGAAAAACGAAACAGGGGAATGTTTGTTTATCCCAATAATGGGCTTCCATAAAAATAAATAATATTAATTTATATCCTATAAATATAGAAGGGGATGCCTTAAAAAAGCATTTTGTTCCTACTTATCCAAATACCCCAAAAAATAAAGATAAGAAGTGTCTCCAACTACACCATAAAATAAAGATAAGAAGTGTCTCCAACTAGCCAGAAAATAAAGATAGAAAGTGTTTTATAAACCTTGAAGTTATTATACTAGTCCAAGCAACAACAATTGTCAATTTCTATAATATGCGCATCCAAATGGTGATAACACATGTGAATTTGAGGGATAAGTGGTTATGCATGAGCATCACTCCTCAATAAAAAAAATTGTAAATATATCGTAGTGGTTTTTCTTATGTTTCGCCAGAGAGACATCTAGCTAGTTTTTTTTTTCTTGTTAGTGAGCTGAGTAATGGAAACGTTCTACGAGAATGACTCGGAGTCGTAATTTAAAGGCAGAGTTGAAGTTTTTTTGAAGAAGAGATAGTTATATTTAAGGATAATTATAAATTTTTGTTACCAAGAGAAGGGTCCTCATAAAGGACAGAATAGGGTCAAAAGCTAGGCCAGATAGTTCCATTAATATTTGTGAGCACCTCTCCAATCCTGATCTTGTGTGTGGGTGTTAGATAAACTTGAATTTGTGATAGTGTTGAGGTTGCGTCAACAGTTATGGTTTATGGCACCTGTTATTGGTGAACCATGGTAATAGGATTGTGGTGTTACATGTAGTTGAAGCCATTAAAAGGCTAGAGGATTCTCCATAGTAGTGAGCCATGGTTGAGCGGTGAAAGCTGAAGGTATTGGCTAGCTTGGTTGTGTTTTAGTGAAGGACAATAATAGATCTATTTTTTGTTTATTTCTGCCAACTGGGGTTTTTGAGGTAAATCATAGTGTACATGGTTTGAATGTTTTTGTTATGAGAATTATTATTATTATATTTATTTTTCTCGTACTTTATCAGAAATAATAACAAGTGGTATCAGAACTAGGAGAGTAAAGTATGAAAGAATTGGTGTTTCCTTCTCATGGAATTGTTATTGTTGGAATGTTGGTTGAAGCAATGGCTCAATTCATAAACCAATAGGTTTGGTTGAGAATTGGTTTGATGAGGACCATGGTGTTATTGCATGGGATTGATGTGATCCCATTCATGTTTTTCTAGTGCCAACAACGAAAATGAATTTGTGACCAAGTCCCCAAAGCCACGGTGATGTTTCAGAGCCAAAGGTGGATTGGAGCGCAGGGACCACTATGTGATTTCCAAAAGAAGAAAAACACTTACTCATGGAGACCACATGGATACTTCAGACCACTACAAATGTGTGAACCATAGTTGAAGAGAGCACAAAGTGGCACCTTTTCTACTTTGCAACATTCCAAGAAGAAATTACGGATTTAGATCTAGATATTCAGTCCATTATCTAGGAGTCAGAAGGAGATTGAGGAAGTTAGAGGCATGCTTTCTGATAGAATGTGATATACCTAACATAAATTTTTTATTATAAAGATAGATGGGGTAATCGCCTAGATCAAGAGAAACAAATCCTTTACTTATAAAACAAAATCATTGCTATAGAACAATGTTTACAAGATTTGATCCCAGGAACTTGTTGTCAATACAAACTTGACAGTTTGGCATCCACAACAATCAAATCCTTTAGATATGAGGATGATGCCCTCATTCATGCAGGGATTAACAAAAAAATTTCAGGAGTATTCGTTCAAAGAAGTATAATGAAGTTGTGAGGAGTCATAGGAGAAGTATGAGTGTGCTGAACCAATCAGAGATAAATGAAGTAAGAAATGAGGTGGATATCTTGTTTAAGAAGAGGTCATATTATGTTGAAATGACCAGATATAAATGATGTAAGCTATAAGAAATATATATTGTTTTAAATTCTTGGTTTAGATCCCACATCTTCATCAATGGAGTTTATTTCCTGAGCCAAGGTAAACATGCCTATGTTAATTCCCTTTACACCTCTTCTCTGAAAAAAACAAGAAATGAAATAAACAATGTTGGACAGTTGGAGCATTGAAAACAATCCACCTAAATTCCCAATGCTTGAATGAAGCAAATTTGCAGAAGATACCCTTCTGGCAAATAAAATCACATAGGAGAGTGATCGAATACAGTCACAGGTTCCAATCAAGAAGGATGTTGAACAAAGTTTAAGAGATGAAGCAATAGTTTGTTTTGTGGTAGTGATGGTGAGGATTTGATGCTTGAAAAAGGGCATTAGGGCACATGATGGATCCGAGAAACACCCAAAAAATTCCCATTGCAACCTTGCCACCACGGTGTGTATCCCAATATTAACAAAAAGAAGTTATGTCTACAAGATTCTAGGTTCCAAGGTGATATCATTAATAAATTGAAGAGCTTTATGTTAGTGAAATCCAATCTTTTCAAGGGTTATGAAGAAGTTTGTTAAGAGCATCTAGTTATAAGAGTAGATTTGAGATAGTGAGATAGCTGTCTCAAAAGGTGAAATGTAGTGTTTTAAAAGTAGTTGTTCTAGCTGTGTGGAAGGTGTTAAGCGTAGAAAAATGAGATAATAATGATTTAAGGTAGGATAATAACAAAGAAAAAAATATGTATTTTTTATTTTTTATATTTAAATGGGCATATGACTATAAGACGTAATAAGGCATGTGTACCTTGTAAATAATCATTGGTAAAGTCTATATATATACCTAGGTGATATAAGGGAGCATGTGGAAGCATGTTGAGCTAGGACAACATGTGAAATTCTTAAATACAATTTGGTTGACTTTGTAGGCCTTGGAGGTGAGTGGTGGAGGGTGGCTCACTTGCATGATTTAGCTAGATTTGGCCAAGGAAAAACCAAAGTCAAGTTTAAAGGGGGGATTTTTAGATAAACTTGACCTTGAAATAGAGTTGAGGTTGTGTCAACAGTTATGGTTAACAGTAGTTGTTTTGGGCACCTCGTATTGATGACCCATGGTAATAAGCTTGTTTTATTACATGCAGTTGAATCCATTAAAAGGATAGAGGATTCTCCATAGTAGTGAGCCATGGTTGAGTGGTGAAAGCTCTGGGTGTTGGCCGGTTTGGCTGAGTTTTAGCTAAAGACTATAATATATCTATTGTTGTTTGGTTTTTCCCAATTATAGATTTTGAAATAAATCATAGTGTATATAATTTGAATGTTGTTGTGTGTATTATTATCATTATATTTATTTCTCTCTGATTTTATATGAAAGGATAACCATGAGTCCTATTGGAAGTCGGGCGTCGGGCTCTATATTAAAATCAATCATGAGTAAAGATGTTGCCACAGAGGAAACCCGACCATAGTCAATTTCGAATTTAGTTGGAAGTGGCGCTATTTTGGAGGATGCATAACCTTATTTACTTAAAGATGGTGTAAATCATGGCCTTCAAGTGCAAAAGGATGACTATTCGCATCGTGTAAAGCCAAAGCTGATCCAGATGCTTTAGTTGTAAATATAGATGCCCAAATGCAGGACTGCTTGAAAAAAACACTATATCCTAGTTATAATTCAATAACATTTTGTTTTTTGTAGGTCTGGGATGTGAATTATATTAGGTGATGTACTCGTTGCATCCTCTGAACTAATACCAGAGTAGGCCACACCACTTTAAAATTTATCTTTCATTCCCATAAATTACACGGTGGACTTGGAACGTGGATATGAGTTTTAGTTTTTTTTTTTTTTCTAGATTCGGATTTATTAAATGTATAGGATCAAAACAAAAATTTGTTAGATTTAGAAAAGTGGTTCTTTAGATCAGCAATATTCAATCATTCAACAATATCTAATCATTAAATACTGGAGGATAGATGGGGAATCAATAGGATTGGAATATAGGGTTTGTGGGAAATTAACATGATAATCGTTGATATGAAATTTGATTGAGTGGTTTTTTTAAAAATTAATAAAATATTTGTGGATTTTTTTATCTTTCACAATTGAATCTCATATTTAATTACTCTTCATGACCTTAGAACAAATTTCTTTCATTTTCCACTTGTCTAAGGATAAACTAGTATATATATATATATATATATATATATATATATATATATATATGTGTGTGTGTGTGTGTGTGTGTGTGTGTGTGTGTGTGTGTGTGTGTGTGTGTGTGTGTGTGTGTGTGTGTGTGTGTGTGTGTGTGTGTGTGTGTGTGTGTGTGTGTGTGTGTGTGTGTGTGTGTGTGTGTGTGTGTGTGTGTGTGTGTGTGTGTGTGTGTATGTATATGTATATGTATATGTATATGTATATGTATGTACGTATGTATGTATGTATGTATGTATGGGTCTTGAGATGATTTTCATTACTAAGTAATCAAAAATATATCCTTTATGCTTGAGCTTGGGTTGGGCTACAACAACCCTTCTATATTTTTTCCCATAAAGTTTGGAAATGGTGACCTTAAATCGTCGAGTACCTTAAAAAAAACATCCTCTTACAATTTCTTTATGCCCAGAAATAAATTTTCTAATAATAATAATAATAATAATAATAATATATTTTAGAAATATAATTATTAAAATTTAAGAAAATGTAGTGACTCCATTATATACTCCACAACTATCTATATATAAAAATTAAATACATCCCATAGTTATATAAAATTATATAATTATATATTTTTTTAATTAAGCACATTTTATTAGAACAACAAATTTGTTTAATATTACTACATTTATTAGATATTAGACTTTAGGAACTGCCAATTAAAAAAAATCATTTTTCTTCTTAGTGAAACAAATTATTCTAAAATTTCCATGGAAATTGGGATAAGTTTTTAATACTAATGATTCATTTTTGGTCGTGTAGATATTTATAAATGGCATGTACAAGAGCATTGAACAGAGATTTTTTGTCAACAAAAGAAGAGCATGAATCTCCATCGCTAGATTTTGCACTCCTTGTGGAGAGATAAATGTGGAACTTATTCAGGAGTTGATTAATGACTGCAACTCTTCATGGTCTAAAACAATGAAATTTAATTAATATAGAAATTTTATAAGAACGGGTGGTACCAAAGGAAAGGTATATGTAAATTCGATTACTTCCTGTAAAAAAATTCAAAGGAACTGAGTATAATGTACCTCAATGGCCTTAGTTGGATATTTCCCATCTCGTATATAGTCAAGCATGTAGACATTTATAGATAAAATATACACAGAATTGAAAAGAAGGAGTTGTAGCTCTCAGGTGAGTACTACACCTGGAGACTACACTCAAACGGAGAGATCACTCTACATTCATGAATCAGAAAATACATCTTTAAGTACATCACAAGAAATCAGGAAGTTGCAAACAGACTGCTAAATTCTAGGAACAAATCCTAAATTAAGGAGATATGTTACAACTTATGTAACCTTTTCTCCATTAATACAAAAATAATATAATTATTTTCAACTCCCCCCATTAATGGAGAAAGGATTATCCTGAACTCCTAGCATCCCTCTAAACAATTCAAACTTTACACGTGCAAGAGGCTTAGCAAAAATATCAACCATATTGTCACAATTTTTACAATATTCAACAATGATTTCTTTTGACTGTAGTTTTTCTCTAACAAAATGGAACTGACTGTCAATATGTTTGGTGTTTTTATGGAACACTGGATTTTATGCTAGTTTAATGGTGCTCTGGTTGTCGCTTTTAATGGAAGTTGAGTTTTTCTGTTATTCTCCCGCATCATTAAAAAGCCTTCTCAACCAGATCTCTTCACACGTGGATGCACACAATGCTTGGTACTCAGCTTCACATGAAGATAAGGCTACAGTACTTTTCTTTTTGCTGCTCCATGCTATGACCCCAGATCGTATGCTGAATGCGTAACCTATGATAGTTCTTCGATCATCCAGGTTACCTGCCCAGTCTGAATCTGAAAAACCTACTAGAGTAACATCAGATGTGTCAGTGTATAAAATACCATAATTATTAGTACCACAAAGATACCTCAACACACTTTTTGCTGCAACCCAGTGACTTTCAAGTGGTTTAGACATGAATTGGCTCAACACACTAACAGAGTATGACAAGTCTGGTCTAGTTGTTGTGAGATATATCAAACTCCCAACTAGCTGTCTATACATAGTGGCATCCACCTCCTTAGTGCCATCGTCACTGCACAACTTCAAATTCTGCTACAATGGTGTTGCTGCTGACCTACACTGATCCATTCTGAATTTTTCCAGCAGACTTCTGGCATACTTTCCTTGAGTAAGAAAAGTATGTCTAGTATCTCTCCATACTTCCAATCCCAAACAGTAATGGACACTTCCGAGATCTTTCATTTCAAAAACTTGTGCCATTAGCCGTTTGATTTATTTAATCAAATTATCTGCATTGCCTATTATAATCATGTCATCCACATACAAATAAATCAAAATAATCTGCCCCTGTTTATTGTACTTGGTATACAAATTTGGGTCATTCAAACTCCTATGAAAATCATGCTGTAAAAAGAAAGAATCAATCTTTTCATACCAAGACTTGGGTGCTTGTTTTAAGCCATATAGTGCCTTTTTCAATCTGCAAACAAGATGTTCCTGCCCCTTCTTTACAACCTTCAGGCTGTACCGAGTAAATTTCTTCGTTCAATTCTCCATTTAAAAATGCAGATTTAACATCAAGCTAGTGTAGCTCCCAATTGTGTTTTATTGCTAAAGAAATAAGCATTCTGATAGTGTTTAACTTTTCTACAGGTGCAAAGGTATCATCAAAATCTATACCCTCTTGCTGTGAGTACCCCTTTGCAACCAGCCTAGCTTTTAGTTTTTCTATACTTCCATCTGCATTCATTTTTGGTTTGTACAGCCATTTACATACTATGGGTGTTTTACCTTTAAGCAGTTCAACTAAATCCCAAGTGTTATTTCTAATAATAGATTCAATTTCTTCATTCATTGCAACCCTCCATGCCTCAGATTGACTAGCTTCTTTATAATTTGTAGGTTCTACAATGTTTAAGATATTTTACATCAAAGCATAGTCTTTCAATCTGGATGGTATTTGAGTTTTCCTACCTGATCTCCTTGGTAGGGGACTTACCTCAAATTTGTTTGCTTCAGATTTATTCGGGCTTGCATTATTGATTCTATCACCTTCTTCCTGCTCTTCTTTCTGCTTCTGCTCATGTTCATCCTCGCTGCTTTCCTCCATCAATAAAGGAATGTTCCAAACATCATCACTGTCATCCTTCCCTTCTTGAACCTGTTCATGAAACACTACATCCCTGCTTGCAAATATCTTATGAGACTCAGGATTGAATAACTTATATGCCTTAAATTCAGTTCCATATCCAAAAAAGATGCATTTGATAGCTTTAGGGTATAATTTCTTCCTATCAACTTTGGGTATATGGACAAAGGCTTTTGACCCAAATAATCTTAAATGATTTACTGCTGGTTTGAGTCCATATAATGCTTCAAAGGGGGTTTTGAAGCCAAGACATTTGGTAGGACTTCTGTTCTTTAAATAGATAGTAGTATTAATAGCTTCTGCCGAAAAACTATTAGATAGACCCTTACCTTGTAACATACTCCTTGCGCACTCCACTAAAGTTTTATTCTTGCACTCTGCCACTCCATTATGTTGTGGTGTGTGAGGCACTATAAACTACTGAACAATCCCATGAGATCTGCAGAATTTCATGAATTCCCCTAACCTGTATTCTCCCCCTTGATCAGAGCGGAGAATTTTTATGCTTTTTCCTAACTGTCTTTCCACCAAGGTTTTAAATTCTATAAAGTACTGGAAATTCTGACTCTTTTTACTCAGAAAATAAACCCATGAATATCTAGTGCAATCATTAGTAAATAAAATAAAGTAATATGCGCCACCTAGCGACCTCGTCTACATAGGTCCGCATATGTCAGTATGCACTAGTTCTAGGATATCTCTTTCCTTCCTCCTATAATGCACAAGAAACTCTTCTCTATGCATTTTTCCTCAACCATACCTTTTCTCTGTAATAACACGAGGTTCTGCAAATTCATATGACTGAATCTCTGATGCCATAGATTTTCGGCTGTCGATCCAGTTGCAACCATGGCTTCTTCTGGTATACTTTTTACATCCAATATGTATAGGCTTCCTACACGCACTCCTGTTGCAACAATTTCTTTCCTCCAATCCTTTATGACACAATGAGTCTTGAAGAATTCGACTTGCATATCTTAATCAGTTATCATGGATACAGATAACAAATTTTTCTTAAACTCGGGTACATATAAAACATTTTTAAGACGATTAATGTCACCATTTGGTAAATTTACTGGAATATGCCCATACCCTTTGATCTCGTATCCACTATCATCTCCTAAATAAATTTTTGATCCATATGTGATTTCTTCAAGAATTTTAAAACATCCCTTCTTACCTGTCATGTGAGAGGATGCACCAGAATGGACATACGAGATGTCGTCCTCATTAGATGCTGAAAGGGCACAATCAGCTATGAACAGTCGAAATTCGTGGCTGAGATCTTCATCTTCTTCAATAAAGTATCCTATGTTCTTCTCCAACTTTTTCTTTGCATCATCTTCCTACTTCTTAAGGCATTCAATCTATATATGACCCTTCTTTCCACAATAATAACATCTTTTTACAGGATGATTTACATACATACCTCTATACGGACTCTTCTGTGATGTACCTCCTCCTCTCTGCTGTTGTTGTTCTTTATGACTATGATTGCTGCTGTGGTAGCTTCCCTCTAAATAATCATCGTTTCGCCATCAGAGCAAGATCATCGCCCTGAGGTTTCAAATTCTACCGCTGCTCCTCTTCTTGCAGCAGGATCTCTGTCAGTTCTTCAAATGTAGGGGCTTTCTCTCTTGCCGCCAATCCAGTGATGAACATTTGATATTCATCCCTCATCCCATTCAGCATGATTGTGACGAGATCAGAATCAGACACATTCTCTCTAATGTCTCCCAATCCGTCTTTCAGATCTTTAACTCGTGCGATGAATGTAGCAGCAGTTTCACTTTCGTCCATCTTCATTGAAAACAGCTTGCCTTTGAGTGCCATAATCCGATTTGTGTTCTGGGTCTGATATAAACTTTTGATGGTCATCCAGATCTCTGTGGACAATTTGCATTCTCTGATATGAGGGATAATGTTGTCCTTGATGGACATCTTCAACAAAAAAAATTTCTTTGTTTTCTCTCTTATCCCAATCTTGCTTCTGCGTAGTCACTCCTATGATTGAATTCGGTCTCTGCTCATCTCCTGTAACTATCGACCATGCATTTGCACCCTCAAGCAAGGTTTGTATCTTAAACTTTCAATTCGTGAAGTTAGATCCATCGAGTTTGCTAGACTCGTGGAGATATGATTCCATAGTGTTACTCATTCTGAATTGATCTACAAATAAATGAATCTACCCAACTGATCAGAGAAAAAAAAAATCAATACTTGTCAGATATTGACAACCAATCTGCCACTGTTCTGCTAGTTCTCCTGATCCACCCACTGTAACTTTGATTCAGATCCAACAATATTTGGCAAATATGCAAATTAATCTTTCTCCACTGAGCAAATCCACTGTTTCACAATACAACCACAAAACTAATCTGATCTGATTCTCCTGGCCAGATCTACAACTTCTTTGATCTGCAACTTCTCGCAGATCTTTCACCGAAGGTGAGGTGGCACCTTCCCGAGTGAAAAAACCGTGCCAATCCTGTGATTTGGTACGTTGGCACAGGTATGGACTGAAAAATCATGCCAATTGCGCTTCTCAGCGTGAATGTCAGTGAAGAAAGCGCGCCAACAACTTCTACTCAAAGATTAATAAATCATCTGAGAGTATGAGCCAGGTGTTACTACAGTCCACCTGCTCGACTGAGCACAAAGCTCCTGTGAGCACAAATCTCTCGTGTACATGCGGCCACAAAGGCACTTTTAGCCACAAAGGCACTTTTAGCCACAAAGGCAATTCAGCCACAAAGGTAATTTGGCCACAAAGGCGATTCAGCCACAAAGGTGATAAAAAATCAGGCTCACCCAATCTGAGCTCTAATACCAAGATAAAATATACACATAATTGAAAAGAATGAGTTGTAGCTCTCATGTGAGTACTGCACATGGAGACTACACTCAAACAGAGAGATCACTCTACATTCATGAATCAGAAAATACATCTTTAAGTACATCATAAGAAATCAGGAAGTTGCAAACTGACTCCTAAATTCTAGGAACAAATCGTAAAATAAGGAGATACGTTACAACTTATCTAACCTTTTCTCCATTAATACAAAAGTAATATAATTATTTTCAACTGTTAGATATCTTTACACAGAAGGTGTTCCTATGATGGGTTTTGCTGGATTGATTTGGCCAATAAAATATATGTATTTTTATCCTCTCCATCCAAATAAAAAATTTGACAGATGGCACTACAAATGGTGCCATAAAAGTACAAGCACCATTTCTTTGTCATGAAAATGTATCGCCTGCGTCACTGTTTCCTCACCGTGGAAATGTTTTAAGAAAAGAAGTTCATTTCCCAAAGGCCTTACCATTCGTGGGTTCACCTTGAGGTAAGTATGGTAGTGGCGGTGTTCTCTGAGAGATGGGAGAGGTTTATAGTTTTGGGGTTCTTTTATTAGTAATTATCTTTGGCTAGAGGCATTTGCAGGTGATGGCATCTCCCATGAAAGAATTCAAGACATCGAATCTCATATCATGGGTTAGACACTTGGCTCGTTTAGGAAACTTTGTGGACCTCATGGACTCCATGCTTGGTGACAACTATGATAAAATCTGAGCTCTTCTTTGCATCAATGTTGCTCTTCTATGCCTACATAGATTTCCAACAGTGAGGAAGGTGATCTTCATGGCACTAATAGTTTCCACAACAAACTCCAAATTAAATTCTCTACAATTCCCCAGTTTATAGGTTTTTGTACCTTCTTCCCAATTTTTGAATAGGTGTGATTTATGTCACAAGTTCCATAGTTTATTGCATTCTATTTTATTCTAGCCCAATCATTCATTGAGAGAAATGTTTCCATTTATGCAATATTGTATGCTTCATTCAATGAGTTTTGGGAATTGGTGCACCAATTTGATGAAGTAATTAGCCAATCTGATTAGCAAATAAATCCTTCATTTAAGAATTTATCTGCTTAGTTGAACCCATAACATGTTGAGAAGGTTTTAGAGCTTCTGATTGGTGCCAAAATTTCCATGGATTCTTTCATTGGATGAGGAAATTCCGTGGATAAAAGAACAACTTTGATTAGCATGTGATTCTAATAAATTTTTTATCAGTACCACATATTCCAACACTTATGATCAAGGTCATTTCTCGCTTTGAAGAGATAGAGAAGGCTATGGAATTCCTTAAAGCATTGCATAATGGTTTCAAGCTCAAACTACAAGATTATAATTCTTTTTTAATAATCTTAGCAAGGCTCACCATACCTAACATTGCAGAGATCGTTTATAATGATATTCTGAGTAGTGGGATTAAGACACACAATTTGAAATACAATACTATGATTGGTACACTTTTCAAGCAGGAAAAGGTGAATAATGATAAGTGGTTCTTGAGTCAAATTTATGAAGAAGGTTGGTATCCCAGTACATTGACCTACACATCCTTCATTCTCTGGCACCGGAGGAACCACAATATGGCTGAAGCATCCAAGGTATTTAGACAGATGACGTAAAAAGGTTTTTCTCCAAATTCAATGACTTATAAAACTCTTATGAGTGGTCTATGCATTGATGGCATTATAGAGGAGGCATTTTGAATGTTGGTTGAGATGGTGGAGAGTGTTTGAAAGGCTATTCTCATACTTATACGATACCCATTGATTTTCTTTGTAATGCAGCCAGGTTACAAGAGGCGTTCGAACTGGTTAGTAAATTGTGGAAGGGGTTATCAACCAAAGATTCATAATAATGTATTAATCAATCGGTTATGCAAATAAATTAGGTTGGAAGATGCAAGATAATTATTCAACGAAGTACTCGAACAAGGTCTTGTCGCTAATGTGGTCACTTACAATGCCCTCATTGAAATCATGTGTAGAGAGGGAAAATTTGATGCTACTTTTGATATTCTTGAAAATATGGAAAATAATAGTTGTAAACCAAATTCTCGTATCGAAAATGAGCTGATAAATGGACTCTGCAAGGAGAAAAATTTGCAAAAGCAATGGTTCTTTTTTATGGAATGCTTAAAATTTTTTTGACCGCCACTCGAATAACATATAAGACTTTTTTTGATGGTTATTGTAAATAGGGTAAAACTAATAATTATTTTAGGCTTCTTGACATTATCCACAAAAATGGTTATGAACCTGACATGCACACTTAAAGTGAATTGAGTAATGCACTTTGTAAAGAGGGGAAGATGGAAGAAGTTTGTGATTTATTCAGTAAGCTCCATGAGAAAGGCCTAACGCCAAATGAAATAGAGTTTAATTTTATTTATGGGCATGGAAAATGAGGAAAAATTGACATTGATCTTCCACTAGTGAACTGAATGAAGGAAGAAAATTGCGAGAGAAATTCTTCTACTTACAATGTGATAATTAATGGAATTTTCAAGGATACTAAGATATCACTTGCAGAAAATGTTTTTAGGAAAATGCTAAAAAGGGTCCTTGATCAAATTCCATTTACCCACAAAATCCCAATTAATGGAATTTGCAAATAAAGCATCATGGATCATTCACATAAAGTGATTGACAAAATGGTGTGCTGGGGTTATGAGTGAGATGTTCACACTTATAGTGAATTGATTCATGGCCTTTGCACAAAAGGGAAGTTAGAGGAAGTAGAATGGGCTACTTCATGAAATAAATATGCATAAAGTAAAATTTCTTGCTTTAAACAGGCCAATTGGTGATTCATATCATGAAAAAAATAATTTCAACATTGATATTTCTTTGAAGCTTCTGGAAATTATGGTAGAAAAGGATTACTAAGCTATTGTGGATACCTATAGTGCAATAATAGTTGTCCAATGCAATGGATGGAGGTTGTAGGAGGGAGATAAATTGGTAAAAATTATGTCAGCGAGAGGTTTACTTCCTCATAAAGGAATATACACCTCTCTTACTATGGGATATTACAAACAAGAAGAATATGACCATTCCATAGAGCTCTTAAATGCAATAAGAGAAAAAAGCTTTGAACCTAATTTATCAATATATAATTCAATAATAAATTTATCGATATATAATGCAAAAATTTGTGGCCTTCATAGAGAAGGAAGGACAAAGAAGGAAAAAAGATTGTTCAATAATGTTATTTCTAGCTCTTTTAGTTTAGAAGAAATTACTTGGACCATACACATTTATGGATTTTGCTAAGAAGGTGAATTTGATGTATGTATTAAGTTCCTCCATGGGATGGAGGATAGAGGTTGTGAACCTATTGTTAAAACATATTTTGCATTAATGAAAGAAATTTGGAAAGAAGACAAAGCATTGGAAGAAAAATCACTGGTCAATAAGACGAGGGAGAAAGGATTTGTTCTCGAAGAAGATTTTTTGTGTTGATTTCGACACATTTATAAAGTCATATTTTCGTGAAATGAAGATGCAACAATTTAGTTTGAGAATGAATATTGCAAAACATCTTGGGTGAATTTAATTCTTGTTGAAGGATGGGACAAAGTACACATCAAATGCAATAACAACACAGAGCTACAACTGATAAGAAAAAAAATTGAAACATAAACTTACATGAACTCAAATTTGCAAATCCAAAATAGAATTACAATGGTCCTCTAATATTGCAACTCACTACACAAATGTTGCAACAAAGTATGAAAATACAGTTGCGTTACATCTTAGACTGTGCATCCTTATATCCCAGCTCAACTATATTTATACAAAACTTATATCAGTTAATTGTCCCTTAAATTCGAAAGGATTATGATTGCACTGATGGCCATTTAAATTTGAATAGGTTAAGGCGGTTGTGCTCCTTCGAAGATCAACAGGTAAGGTGGTGTTTGGTAAGGCAGTGTGCAATGCGGTGGTGATGGTGTATTATCAGTGAGTTGATAGGCGATCATAATTAATATCCAACACTCCCCCTTAATTATGATTTACAACATAACCTTCAATCAACATAACTTAAACATGCCTACTGGTCTAAGTCTTATCTAGGATTACAATGTATCAAAAACTATGACTTCATCAACTCTTTAGTTTGATTTCTTTTTTCCTTTTCTTCCAGATCATGTATCCTCTGAATTGTTTCATTTTTGCCTTTTTTTAAAGTATTCAAATTTCATTTTCTTCATTTAATGTTGTAGCTCTTGTAGAACATATAAAATCATTTCACATTTTCCATGGATGTCCTTTACCACTTCAAAATTTTGTTCGTATGTGGAATACTTCCACATGCCATCTTATATAGTTATTTCTTCATCATCTATCTTCGGATCATCAATTTTCTACAACATAAGTTCATAATTTTATCTCTTCAGCACTCCAATACATGAAAATTTAATTCATATTTTCATTTTCTACATCATTGAAGCTGTTTTCAGCATTCACTTCTATAACTTCTATATACACTTCATCAACACATGGTGTTTCAATCCATGCTTCAAGGAAATTTAATTATTCTTCAAATTTTGTTGTTTCATCTCAGTTTCCTCTAACATATGAACATGAAAAATCAATACAGTTATGTTTATATGAAAAAACATCTTCAGAACCATATTGGTTCTCTTCATTCTTCTCTGGAATGAGATATTTATTCTCTTCTTCCTTCTTTGACTCTGTCGATGTCTCATAATCTTGATTCTCCACCTCTGCTTTTGCAAACAGGTTTTCTTCCACTTGGTTTCCAAATACAAGGAGGTTTCAGTCACCAAATAACAATGTTTCAATAATATGTTTCTGTTGCATCATCTGCAAGCAATCATCACTAGTTAATTTCTCTTCATCAAAGTTAACATAAAAATTTTCAATTGTTGGATCCACTGATTATTTTCTTCTCCATTGGCAACATTATCTATGCCGAAATCGGCTCTTGTTGGTAACACATCATCAACAATGTGATGAGATTCACCAAACTCTTCATCTCTTTTTAGATTCTCTACTATAGATCCATATTCATTTTCATCTTCAAACAATGTTACATCAGGTTGTACGAAACTACTATCTTTGACATGATTACCACCTCTTACACCAAAATTCCTCTCAAGAATATTTGAAGCCTCCTTTACTATATTTGCATCTGCAATCAGGGGAAGAATGATGTCATTTACAGATTCCATTATGCATTTTAATGCTAAGTCATTTTTTTCCTTTTGACTTCCAACTCTTTCAAACACACGCCGAACAACTCTTATTGTTTCTTTGACTTTCTTAGAGTCTTATCTTTTCCCATGATAACACTACAAGTTCCACACTCTTTATCATAGTGTCACTTCCACTTCCAAATGAACTTAATGATCCACAAAAAATCACAACTGTGTACTCACTTAAAAACTTTAGTCAATCGATAATTTTATGTTCAGATGAATCGTAAAACAACATTAAAAACCTACAGAAACATTCTTAACAATAGATAAAATGAAATAAAATGGCATTAAAAATCTACCGAAATACTTTTAATGGAAGATACAATGACATCGACACTCCTCTTAAGAAATAAAGAGATAATGCCAATTGATTCTCAAGTTATAGTCTCAATAACAAGAGCCACTCTTGGAATAAAAATTTCAAAACCTTGGAGAATATGACCAAACATTTTCATTCATCGGATTTCTATCCAAAGCCTTTTCCTTTTCCTTTTCCAATTTCCTTTGCCATAATAAACCGAATGAACACTTTCTAGGATTTTTTGCCCAAAATTCATCTTGGAATACGTGTCCCATCAACCATGGTCCTATATGTTTTTTTACATGATTTTTTACCAGATTGTTACAGAAACCTCCCCCTTCGGGGAACACCATTCTCGATGTTCAATGACACCTAAAAACTAGAAAATTGCTAAAAACAAAAAATATCGCCTATAGAGCTTTCTAACACAACTCGTTGCAGTATTTATAGTGATCACTTTTGAAAACATGACAAACATATCATTTACTGGATATTTATAACAAAACTCATTATGATAGTTACACTAACAACCACATTTTCTTCAACCAAAAAATAATCATACTGTCTATGGCGCTTTATAAATCCATCTCGAGACAATATTTTTAATAATACATGCATATACACATATATACATTTTCTAAACCAACAAATAGAATGATATGATTCCTATATCAATGAGCAAGGGAATATGGAGCCTCGCACCTCCACCCTCAAAAGTAGAAATCAGGATTCACTTCCTTCCAAGGAAGTCCAAAATCCACTATCAAAGTCATAACTATATCCAATGTCCATTTTTGCAATCTGGCACCACTGTACCCTCAGTGAATAGTTACCAGCTCATTGTGCCATGGTACACTACCAATTTGCATCTGATTCGAAATGGAAATGCTAATGACCAAAACAAATCAATCCCCAACCTTCCCTTCTCTACTACATAGTCCCTTGGGAAAGCCAGTCACCCCTTATGTGTAGTCACTCACCTTCAAAGTCACACTCGCACCCCCATCTCGAGCAGTCCATCCCTTCGTAAGGCTTCGTCGCATCGAAATATCAAACAAGCAAGGCATATACCTGATGAAAAACCATCATGTCGGTCATAAAATGCTCATGGAAACCAATGAACACTATTGGGTACCAATATCCCACAATGGCCCTGCTCCTATAGTTCTTTACCAACATACTATTTCCTATTTCAATTCCTTTTCTTGTTGCTCCTAATTCTTGCAGTACGTTTCAACCACCCAACCAGGAATTTCCGTTCTTCCTATACCAAGCACATAACTGCCATTAGACTCAAAATAAATTGAAATAAATTCATAGCATACTCATTGGTGGCTCGTCATTAAGTTACACTTGAAATCTTGTTCAATTCTTGACACACAAGTCAAACTAGTTGTTTTATAAAATCATCATGTATAAACATATCACAAATCCTTCATCAATCACATATCATAGGTAAAAATAATGAATCACATGCAATCATAAATCACATGTTACCATCATAAGATACAATCGTAGATCACATGCATAGTAAAAATAAAATACTGATACTTATCCTTCATTAGTCCTTGCATCTACCTTTGCTCTTTCTATATACACATCATATCGGTTTCCACACTCAAAAAACACCTAATGCCTTTGCTTCTCTTCAAATAAGTACACATACACACAATGTAAATCACAACAAATATCCCTAGATATGACATACAACACCGTACAATACACGCACCCACAGTGGCATATGACACAAAAAACTGCATCCGGTGTACAATACAACACAATACATACGCCTACACCAACATACAACACATACACCTACACTAGATGTACAATACAACACAATACATACTCCTACACTAGCTTACAACACATAGACCTACACCCGATGTACAATACAAAACAACACATACAATTACATCTGGTGTAAAATACAACACAATACATACACCTATACAGAGTCCAACGGAACGAGTACACATGTCACGATACCACAACTACACCATGCACATACATAGTATTGCATGCCCGCAACACAACATGTATGTCATGCACACAATACCACATGTATGCCAGTACCATATTCACAACATGTACACAATACCACCTACACACAACACTACCCGCACAATGTGTGCACCACATCACATGCACACGACACCACCTGCACAACGTGTACACAATGCCACTACCCAACCTATAGAATGTGTTCACAATACCACATGTACACAACACTATATGCATGGCATGCACATGACACCACATGTACACAACACTACATGCATCGCATGTACACGACAGCGCTTGCACACAACACCATATGTACAACATGTACAAAACACCACATGCACATGCACACAACACCATATGTACATAGCACCATATGTACAGCACGCACACAATGCCATATGTACATAGCACTGCATATTCAACATGTACATAGAACCATACATACACAACATCGCATATCCAACATGCACACAACATGATATACACACAACACCACATATCCAACATGTACATATCACCATGTATATCTAGCACCACATATGCAATATGTGCACAATACCATAAATAAAACATCCATACAACATGATATATACACAATACTACATATGTTACATGTACACATTACCATAGGTACAATCACTGAATATACAACATACGTAACATATACACAACAATAGTACTACACATCCATAGGCCACACATTGACCACAAAAGTAACAGTGCTTCTAGCGTCTCTCTACCGCCCATGCTTATCATAGCATGTCGCAGATCACACTACTTTCACTTCAGTGATGCACCCCTCAGCATTAACTATCCATAACATAAACATAGGCATAATACAAGCATTTAATGTTAAATCATATCCACATGATACTGGCTTCATATATTTGTCAGAGTTACACTTCCCACTTGAATATTCCTCATAAGGCCAAGAACCTCTTCATGTCATTCACATGCATAAGAAATAATTCCCCCACCAGAATGCTCCTTGACAACCCTGTCAAACAGTGGCATACATACATATATATATTCATTATCACAAAAAAATCATGATCTTGTCAGAAAATGACATACATATAAACATTAGCATTAAACAATCATGATCCCTGACGGCTCTGTGAGACATGACATACATACAAACATACATACATACATATATACACACATAAAAATCAATAAAACACGATCATGATCTCATTAGATAATGACATACATACATGCATAAAAAATATATAGACATTATCATAGTCACGATCACAACATAATTACCAGATATCATAAGGTCTAGGTTGAGATAAATTCTTTTATTTGTACAAAACATGCACAACATTCATAACAATAGTTCCCAACATAACCAAGGCATATAACACCTCATTCCATTCATTTACCTATCGATGCACTTACTCACGTACTGAGCTCCATTCAAGCCTTACATTACCCATTGGATTTCATTCATCTCTTCTTGAGCTCCATTAAATTCCTCTTTCCCCAACCAATTCCAAAGAATCTCAAACATAAAAGACAAACACAAGAAACAAACAAAGAGACTATGGAAAAAAAATAACAACAAAACACCAAAAGAGGTGGTATGGCCATACAGTAGGCACAATAAAAACTAGAAATAAATCGCAACCAAATCAATAAATACCAAAAGCACAATACTTTACAACAAAAAACATGACTCAATTCCCATGCTTCCTAATGCCTCCAAGTGAAAGTACAACTCAAGCCTTATTTACGATTTTGAGGAAATCTCTTTTTCCATGAAATCCTCTACATCATACTTCCCTAAACACATAACTATCAATGCATAAATAAACATAACAACAATCTAGTTACCTTACCTTGTTGTGAAAAACACCCACATGTGTCATCCATATGTATCAACATCAAGACAACATATCTATCAATTCAAAATCAACTTTTACCAAGGCTAACAACCATGTCATAATCAAAAGTCAATTCCATTTCATCGGTCATAATGCATAATCTACAACTACCACCTACTTTCACGCAAGTACATATCAACTATCTCAACACGTTAGTATGACCATCTCAAAACATTATCATTTCATTATGCAACTTTATAGGCACATAATCATATCATACAATTAATCAAACATTCAAACAAACTATAAACATACCATGTTAAATAAATCAACTAGATGACGTAATAAACACCAAATCACTAAAACACCAAATAGATGAAATAATCAAACATTGAAGCACCAAGTATACAACATAAGAAAACTAAAACTTTAATGTATCTTAGGGGAGGGTATCTTGTCTGCACTATCAATCCATATTACCATGATATAATTTTATAACATATCAACCAAATCAGAAATAAGGTCACAATATCCATAACAATATCTACCTAGCATCTTCACATCATAAACCCATGAGAAAATTTCACTCACACATACAATCACTTTTGTACAGTTAGTCTAGAAATAATACAAAACATTATCATAATTAGGTCGACTCATGCCTGAATGCCATAACCCTAACCATCAAGTCAGTAGCATGTAACAATAACACATTATATATCATGCTCATCAGCAACATGTAACCTGATCATCATCCTAACTATCATACAACAAAAACAAGTTAACCCATAACATGATCATCAACAACATATAAGTTATCTAACATAAAACAATAATAGCAATGCATACCACCATAGGTTTCTACCATTCATGAATATTTCACACATGTACATATAAATACACTAATCAACTAGCATATATAATGTATGTAACCATAAGATCAATATAATGAAAAGGATACTCATAATCATAATTGTAATATTCCTTTTCTTGATCCGGTCAAAGTGGATGGAATCGGTCCATGGTATTATCATGGTATTTTCCCATGGTATCGGCCCATGGTATTTGTTGTCACTTTTCGAGGAAAATAATAAAATAAGGTCCATCAACCTATAAAAGGGGATAGAAGCTAGGAATTTAGAATCATTCTGGTTTTATCTATATTATTGTGTTTGGGTTGAGAATTTGGCCTAGCCAGTTCTAACATTGATCCCGAGACAAAAACCCCCTAGTGAATTTGTCTGGTGGATCCATCTAGGGTCCACGATTGTGCTTCAGTGTTTGTTTCTATTTTAAGGAGTAGCCAAGCATGCCATCTGTAGGAGCTCAAATTTATTGTATGGGCATGTATTCTATTTTCAACTAATAATATAAATAAAAGGCTGGATTTCTATGTCCCCTCTATGTTCATTCTTTTTACTAAATGTAATTTTATTAAGAACACTAGAATGTGCTTGATCTGACTAAATTATTAATTTTTGGGATCTTACAGTGGAATCAGAGTTGTGCATCATGCCAGCCTGAGGGTTTCATGTAGGGATCTTCGGTGGGATTTCTTCTCACCCTAAGACTGCATCTTGCAACTTCGGTGGTATTTGATATCACCCTAGTTGATTTCCTAATTTTTACATCTTTTAAGGTTATGAAAGATGAGTAGTGCTGGAACCGGAGAAGATTATGGATATGGAGTACTCTTTATAGCTATAACTATAGCAGCTATTTTGGTCTCAAATAGTTACAGATCATTCATTCCAAATTTTCCCATTTCTTAAGTAAAGATCGCTCTTAAAAAAAATGGAGTGGGAGAAATATTTTGGGAAATATATATCTATATATATATTTTGAGGCTTTGAATTCTTGATTGTTACATTGGATTATTTTCACTCCTATTATTATTTTTAGGTGATTTATTTCCTTACGGAGGCAGAAGATTCAAGGCGAGTTCTCAAAAGGATTTAAATTAGTTTTATTGAAGAAAGCCAGGGAGAGAAGAAAAAAAATATTGAGATCCATTGATGCCAAACAACAATCTCATCATTTTACTTTTGGAAATGCCACAAGAATCAACATAATGATACATCACTCAATTCTATGGGATACAATGCTTCTATGGATCACAGATGGCAACAACATACAAATCAGAAGAAAGAGCATAACAACAGCCTTTCTCTCGAAAGGTCCATGTTATCCTGAAGCAGTCAAAAGATATATGGAAGGAAGATGTAACAAGCAAGTGTCTCTTCGAACTTGGATCCAAATTGCAGGATAAAAAGTTAGAAGATTTCCTCCTACAGCTGGACACATTAAATATGGCTTTAAGCTTGATAGAGAAATCAGAATGGAAAGGGTAAAGTTGGGCCTTGAAGCCATCCATGGTTGCTTTGATACAACCTAGGTTCTTGGAGCATTCTTGTGAAAATGTTAGACTCACAATCGCCTCTTGTCTTAGTAAAATCATAGCCTTAATAGCACCACTACTGCCCTATAATGATGACATCACGAGGAGGAATTTTTAGGTAATGGTAGAAGCACTCCAAAGGTTGGATAACACCACCATTCTTACTTATTTCCAGAAGCGCACAATTTTGGAACGTATGGTGAAATTCATATTTGGTATACTTATGCCGGATCTAGAGTGTGATGAATTAATCCTTCAGATGCTTCAATACTTCTGCACTGGAATTACAACATATCATCCAAACTTCATCAAAACATACATGAAAAATATCATGTCTCTGATCCTAGGAGAAGATAGGGCCATCTGCGAACAATCGAGATCCAAATTGTTGGCCATTTGGAGGAAGGAGCTAATTGTATCACCTGCTGCTTATGAACTAGATGAGGGGTTGATCAAATAGAGCATCAAACTACTTAGAAAGAACTTAACCAAGGATGAACTAACAAATATTTGTGGAGACAAAAAGAATGAACTAAGGAGGAAAGGCTTATGCTTTGTATGCAAGGGAGTTTGGGCACTTGACCATTCATGTCCAGATAATAAGGAGGCGACAAGGATAGAAAAATTAGAGACTTCTTCAGATCATGGGGATTCATCCATATATGGGTTTGTTGGTTTTCAGGAGAGGACCTGTTGTGGATGATTTTGTCACCCCCCTAGAGACAGCCTAGAGTTGCTATAGACCAGTGCCTCGGACATCTTAATATAGCAAGGAGTCCTTTTTAATTGGGTTGTCAGTCCAAGAAATCACTTACTATCTCTTGTTTGAAACAAGGAAACTAGATTTGAATGGGACCAATCTCTCTCAGAAACTGACACAAGAATAATGTAGGAACATCAGGTAAAACTTTAGCATGAAAGCATCAGACAGTTAAGAGACCGCTTACTGTAAAGAGGGCCGATTCAAATAATATATCACCGAAATCAAATATCAAGAAAAGAGTGCAATGAGGAAACATAAGAAGATATTAGTTGGCATAAGGGCGCACCAATTTACGAATCCTTAAGCTACTAATATAGCATAAAATATGAAAGAGTGGACATGGAACAGCATATCATGACTAGGCCTGTTTAAAGCGCTTGACTAATTCCAGGAAGGGCACCACTTAAGATGAATCCTTACTGCAAACTAGTGAGCCACGCGCATTCTAGAACATGATACAAGAAGACAAATTGCATGAAAAGAGATAATGTATTAACACATGAGAAAAGTTACATACTGTGAGATATCAAAGACCAGAATCCTCAATACAGTTATAACCCCTCCTCACTAAGACCCTACGGGCTCTGAAACTTCGTACAGAAATATTACAAGATGAATACAGAAGTCTTCTCGCTGCACAGTTTTCTGATAGAAATCTGGAACCCTCACAATGTCTTCTTTTTGGGTCTTTATAGGAGTGGTGGAGAATTATAGAGGAGGCGGGAGCTGGAACATAATTAATGACTCAATTTTGAAAGAAAAGGCGGAAAACATTCACGCCTACTCTGTGAACGACTAACTGTTAATAACTGTAGTAGACAACCTGTCCATGAAATAAATGCTGGGGGATAAAATCTCCTGACATACAAGATAGGAGTAATAAAATATACACAATATATTGCCCGCGGCTGAAGAAAAATATGCTACCATAAGAGATTTAGAATAATCTGTATTTCGGTACTGTACTTTTGGCCCTCAACTCTGGATTTGAGTCCTGGATCTTTAATGCAGGAGAGTTCATCTGGAGAGTTCGGAGAATCCATATTAATGTTCTCTTGAATGGAGGTCACCTCTCCCACCTACCCTTGGCTTCTTTCTTTAATTCCGCCAGCGGAATATGTCCTTTGGTATGCTCCTGATCTTTGCAACGGAGGCGGCAAGTTAAGTGCCAACTAAGTCGTTTAAAACCTGCAAAACCCACAAAATGTTAGAGAAAAATGACTCGGTGACAGGGAGTGTGGATGCAACAGCGGCCATGGAATCGGTAATACAGACTAGGCGAGAGATTGAGAAGATGCAGGGTGACAGGAAACGAGGGAAATAGAGAATGACAATGCAAAACACAATGGAGCGATGATGGAAAATCAGGACAAAGGTTCCTGACACGTCACCAGGACATAGGAATGGTAGAAGAGGAATATGGCGTACACTTGTGGATTATGATGACACGACTGCAGGAGGTGGGACCCGGATCGGAAATCGCAATCGGAAGGTGGAGCGGGGAGACTGGAGTGGCACATCTTTTAAGTTCCGATTATGATTGAAGGTAGGGCTGCGATCAACCCAGGACTGTTCGATCTTAAAACAAGATCAACGGCTGTGATTGCATCGGAGGAAAATAAAGTGGTAGAGCCATGAAAACCGCCGATCGATTGTGCACAGACCCTCCATAGAAGTTGATTGCCGCACCGTCGATTTGGACCGGATCGGGCGGCTAGCATGGCATCCGATCGTTTAAACAATAGGCACCTTCTTGCTTGGAATTATGGTTTTCAGACTTGGGTTATACGGAAACCGAAGCGGGAGGGCGTCTAACTCTTTAGGGTCGCGGCCCGATTATATTTAAATTTGGATTTTGGCTATTACAAAGCAGATTTTCGGGCGGAGATAGTAGTATCTAGTAGGAAACATGAGATTTTGGGCCACGGCAGAGGTTAGAAGCGGATTTGAATAAGGCAGCAAGACAAAAATTCACAGGAAGGGAAGATATGTACAACATCGGCTCCATCTGGGGACGACATGTCCGTCCTCGGGCATGTCGAGAACACGCAGACCATTAAATATTTCATCTTATTTTCCAATTTCCCTGCACTTCTTATTTCAAGTAATTATCAACATTATTTTCCTTTATAAAAATAAAAGCCAAAACGAACTATATACAGTATATACAACCAGACAGTTCAAGCCTGGGTCAGAATTGAAAATAAGGCTTGAGGAACTGGCCATTCACGGGTGCATCCAACAAATCACCCTGTAGATTTTCTAAAGTAAAGGTGTTGTTTCTTCCCAGCTTCACTATTTTGAACGGCCCAAACCACAATGGATCGAATTTAGCATGTTTGCCCTTTTCTACTCTGCAAACATCCCATCTAAGAACCAGGTCTCCAGCTTGAAAATTCCTATCCTTTGTGTGCTGATCAAAGACATTCTTCATTTTTTCTTGGTATTCTATCAATCTCTGATCTACCTGGTTCCTTGTTTCCTCCAATTCTACCAGCTGATTAATTCTTCGGATCATGCCATCCGGTTCTTCCTGGTTCTCCTGCATGAATCGTGCCACTGGCAATGCTAATTGTAAAGGAAATACTGCAGCCCGCCCATATACCAGATCATAGGGTGACTTCCCTGTTGCTCTTTTGCTGGTTATCTTGTTTGCCCATAGAGAAAACTTTAATTGAGAGTCCCAGTTCTTCTGATTTTCAGCTATTGTCTTCTTCAGGGCTCTCACCAGGGTTTTATTTGATGACTCTGCTAGACCATTTCCCTGTGGATAATATGCTGTAGAATGAGTGAGGATGATGTTGTATCTTTGGCAGAATTTCACGAACCTGGCGGACTTGAAAGCCTGTGCATTGTCAGTTACAATTCTAGCTAGACAGCCAAACCTAGATATGATATTATCTTCTATAAAATTCATTATCACAACATCTGTAGCCTTTCTGGTAGGTATGGCTTCCACCCACTTCGTGAAATAGTCTGTGGCTGTCAATATCCATTTATGTTGGCCACTCGATCGGGGATGTATCTCACCTATAAAATCCAATCCCCATTTCTGAAATGGTTCATTTACATGAATAGGGATCAAGGGGAACGCTGCTAATTTCTGCCTTTCTGCAAATCTTTGGCATTTGTCGCACGATCTAACCCAGGAAAAGGTATCTGAATACAATTTTGGCCAGTAAAAACTAGCCTTCAAGATTTTGTGAGTTGTAGCCCTCCAGCTATAATGTCCTCCACATATCCCCTCATGGAATTCTGTCATTACATTCTGTACTTCATTTTCTGTGAGGCATAACAGTAATATACCCAGAGGGTCTCTCCAATAGAGCTGTCCATTGGCAATTGCATATTTCTGAGACTTCATCCTTACGGCTCTGTATTTCACTTTGTCACAGCTAGGGGGACAGCTGAGTGTTAACAGATATTCAACTATTTATTTATACCAAGGACTAGTTAGATATTTCACATGTATCTTTTGAGTAGCCACCTCTAGTCTGTGTTGCTCTTCTTCTCTTTCTAATTCTTCACTTGCTATCGCAGATAGATTAATGCCCAAAGCTTGATGATTTGATTCAGATAACATCTTGGCAAGTCCCTGTCCTTTGATCAATTTAGTAGGCCTTATATCCAAATCATACTCTTGGATTTTTGCAATCCATCTTCCCCTTCTACCTTCGCTGTCTCCTTGAACCAGAATGTCTTTGACTGCTGCTGTAGGGACATAAGCAGTGATATGAGATTGCAAAATATAAACTCTAAGAGCTTTAAGGGACTTTACCAGGGCATATGCTTGCTTCTCCAGTATATTATATTTCAATTCGGCATCGTAAAGCACTTGACTGAAGAAAGCTATGGGCTGTTCATATCCTTCTTCATTTTTCTGCAACAACACTCCAGCAATGGTATGAGGCGAAGAAAATGAGAAAATCATGAATGGTTTTTTGTAATCTGGCCCTGCTAGCACAGGAGCTTCAGCAAATGCTCGTTTTATCCTTGTGAAAGCATCTCTTGGCTCCTGGGACCATTTTACCTCATTTTCCTTTTTCAACATATTGGTTATGTGCCTAACTATCTCTGCATAGTTAGGGATAAATCTTCTCAAAAAATTTATTCGACCCAAAAACACCTGTACTTCTTTCTTATTTCTTGGCAAAGGAATGTTGTTTATCACTTCAACTCTCTTAGGGTCAATTTTTACACCATCTTTAGTCACGATATGCCCTAAGATTTTTCCTTCATCTAATGCAAATAAAGACTTTTGAGGGTTAAGAGAAAGGCCATACCTTCTGCATTTCTCAAAAGTTCTTCTTAAATGCTCAATATGCTCATCATCATTCCTTGAGAACACTGTGATATCATCAAGATACACCACCAAGAACTTGTCCTGTTCTCCGACAAAGGCTATGTCCATTGCCCTTTGAAAAGTAGCTCCTTCATTGATTAATCCGAATGGCATCCTCGCATACATAAAGGTTCCCCATGGTGTAGTAAATGCAGTTTTCTTCTGGTCCTCTGGGAACATGGCTACCTGATTGTAGCCCGAAAATCCATCCATCATTGACATTCTGGATGCACCAACTACTTTCTGCAGGATATGATCCATCTTAGGCAGTGGGTAATTATCCTTGAGGGATGCTCTATTTAAATTTCTGAAATCTACACACAGCCTTATTTCTCCATTCTTCTTTCTAACAGGAACAAGGTTAGCTATCCATTCTGAGTATCTTAATGGTACAATTATCTTGGCCTTCAACAATTTTTTAATTTCTTTTTCAATAGAAGGAAGAAGTAAAGGATTTATTTGCCTGAGCTTCTGTTTGTATGGCTTTGCATCTTCCCTTAGTGGAATCTTATGTTGTATAATATTTACATCAAAAGTTTTTAGGTCCTCATAGGACCAAGTGAATACGTCTTTGTAAGATTGAAATAACTTCAAATACTTTTCTTTGTATCCTTCTGGGACTCTTTTAGATAATTTAACAATTTTGGGGTCAGTGGAAGTACCCAGATTCAAATCTCCCACTTGATCTTCTTCTACTACTTTGTTTGGCTGCACTGGAACATCATCTTTATTGAACAGCCTTTCTAGAGGCACCAATCCTCTAGGTATCACATTACCTTTCAGCTGCAGCACTTTATTTCCTGCTATTCTTTCTTCCCATCTGTTCTCGGCAACATTTTCAACTCCTTCCTCTTCATTACCATCAATCTCCATATTAGAGAATTCTCCCACAGTTTCTATAAATATTTTCATTTGTTCATCATCTTCGAATACTTGCCAATGCTTTATATTATCTGGAATGGATGGTCTGTACCGTACCTCCACTTCATATCTTAGAAGCGGGTTCTGAGGAGGACGGAAAGTACTGGCAGCTACAGCGAGAGAATCCGCTATTCTGTTTTTCTCACGGGGCATGAATTGTATGTTGAACGCTGAGAAGAAATTTTCTATCATGTCCCATGCTTCGTTTCTATATGCTCTGAGCCGTGGATGCTTGGTTTGACATTCGTTTTTGATCTTTCTTACCACCAGCTCAGAATCTCCAAACACTTTTAAACACTGAATGCCCATACTCTTGGCTGTCTGGAGTCCCAACAATAGTGCTTGATATTCAGCTACATTGTTTGTAGCCTCATACTCCAGTTTAAAAGACAGTGGCACCCATCTCCCTGTAGGGGAAATCAACAAGACCCCAGCTCCATTGCTTTCTCTTGAATTAGCTCCATCAAAATGCAAAGTCCAGAGTCCTGATTCCTGATCTTCTTCAGGCTGCTCAGCTCGAATCTGACCAAAAAGGGGCTCATGCGCATAATCCTGATTTTCTTCCAACATTAAACATGAAAAATCTCCCTCTTTGTTGTAAACTGGAGAGTTATCTGAGCAGTCGGCCTTGGTTACCATCTTGACAAACCTAGTCTCCCTGTATAACCTCCTTTCTTGACCTCCAAAGACTGGGACAGTAGCATATGTTAAATCCAATTTGATTGATCCCCCAATATTTGTACCCCAGGACCTTGACAGGAGCATGCCAAAGCGAGCTGGAATATTAGCAACCACAATATCCATGACCACACTCTTTGCTGGGATTTGAGCCAAATTGACCACTAAATCTTTAATCATTCCCAAGCATTTAACCCTTTTTGAATCAAATGAATATAAATCTTTGTATGGTCTTGTAATCTGCAGCCCTAGTTGCTCCATGACAGAGAGAGGCATGAGATTATGGGAAGCCCCAGAATCTAACATACAATTGTGTAACAGCAGGTCATGAACGATTAGGGATACATAAAAAGGAGTAGAAGGGTCTATCTCCTCGACATGTGGGCCAAAGACTACCATGGGTTTTTCTTCTTGAAGGTTTAAACTATCAGGTGCAATTGGTAGTTCAGGAGGAAGAATGAAAGAGGTAACTTGAGACTGATATGCAGGTTGTTTTAATAATTCAGTCAGGGGGACCGGAATCTTAATCTTCTCAAGTTCTTTTTGCAAATTGAAAGCGGATGTGGGCTTTTCTATCACTACTTCTTTGGACTCCTTATTTTCGACTGAAGACTTGACTTCTTTTGACACTGGCTCACTATTAGGAGGACTGCCCATTTTAGAAGAGGAGGGAATCTGATCATTAGACTGCAAGGGGATACTCAGAAGATTCTTACCTTTTTCTGTGCATTTCTTTGCTGCTGATTCCTCCTGAGCAGATGCTTCTTTCTGAGATGGTTCTTCTTCCTGCTCCTGAGTTCTGGTCCTCTTCCTCGAGGATCTGAGATCATATTTGACGTTGAATTGAGCTTCCATGAAATCAGCAAATTGCTTGCAGTAATGGTCAATTTCGGCTTCTTCGTCTTCTTCTTGTAGAGGGCACTCCATATCATCATTATTTGAAAAAGCCAGATTTGAATCTTCTAGTCTATAAGCTGCATCTCCAGCGGAGTCATCTGCTGGTCCTTCCAGGTACAAGGGATGAGGTACCTGATCTTGCTGTTCTTTTTCTTCCCTTGGCAATATTTGCAATGGAGGCTTTCTGTACTGAGGATTATATCCTCTGTTTGGAGCATTGTAATAGTTTTTGGGAGCCGCGTTCTTAGCTTCCAGTTCTAGCTTAACCATCTTCTTTATCATCTTGCTTATTTCATCCATTTTATCTGAATCTTTTTCTTGATTAGAGGTAGAAACCTCTTCTTTGCCTTTTCTTCTAGTTTCCTGTTCTATTTTTCCTTTCAACTTCCCAGTGGCAGCGAAATTTGCCTCCAACTCCAGAGCATCTGTCTGAGCATCATCCAGGGTGACAGGCATCCTTTCCCGTAGAGAGAAACCGAAATTAGAATCAAAAGCTGCTATGAAAACAACTTTGGCAGCAGCTTGTTGAGGTTTCATATCAGCAGGAAGGTTCAGATATAATTTATTAAACCTTTTGATAAATTCTGCCACTCCCTCATTGTGTTTCTTCTTTAGTGTATTGAATTCAACGAGGCACTGCCCTTGGTCTTTCTTCTCTCCCCACTTCCTAAGAAAAGCGTTTTCCATTTGGTCCCAGGTGGTGATTGAATGATTTGCCAATGTCTTAAACTACTTTCGAGCTTCACCTTCCAAGGATTGCACAAATAACCTCAAGACTACATCTAGATGCTCAACATTTAAGTTCTCTGCAAAAGAGCAGAAAGTCTCGAGGTGCTTCTGAGCATCAACTTCAGTTTCACCATTAAATCTTGGCAAAATCTTCAGGTAATCCTGCGGCATATCATTCAGCACTTGAGGCAAGGCCAGAGGAGCGTATTTGTTTAAAAGAAATGCAGGGACATTGGCCATTGGGGGAGGCGGGGGTTGCACAACAATTTGAGGTACAGATGAAGGGAGAGGAGTAGGAGGAAGCGGAGTATGAATAACAATGGGAATATATTGCACAGAAGCCTGAGATGTAGATGGGAATAACTCACGGTTAACAGCTGCTACTTCTGTGACCTCTTTAATTTCTTCAGCCTCGAAAGCAGGATGAGATTCTCCTTCAATCCAGGTATTTCCTCTACGTGGAGTTTCTGAGTAAAACTCGGATTTTTCTGTTCTAACTTCTTGAGAAGAAGAGGGCGGATGATCTTCAACGGAATACTCAGGATTTTCGGGACGAACCGACTTCTTCTCTTTCCAAGCTCTTTTATGAATGAACTTTTCCGGGTCAGACACGGGTGTTTTCGGCTGGGAGGTATCCGACCTCAAATGGGGCTTCCGGGAAGCCAGGACTTCCAATAAAATATATCAAATAAAGACCAGTGGAGTCGCCAAGGTGAGAAATCTGCAACTCTTCACCTCTCTATGCTCACCTGATTAGAGAGTGAAAATAAGATGTCGAACCCAGGGAAACAGATATTCTTGAATTCGTTCCCCGGCAACGGCGCTAGAAAGATGTTGTGGATGATTTTGTCACCCCCCTAGAGACAGCCTAGAGTTGCTATAGACCAGTGCCTAGGACATCTTAATATAGCAAGGAGTCCTTTTTAATTGGGTTGTCAGTCCAAGAACTCACTTACTATCTCTTGTTTGAAACAAGGAAACTAGATTTGAATGGGACCAATCTCTCTCAGAAGCCGACACAAGAATAATGTAGGAACATCAGGTAAAACTTTAGCATGAAAGCATCAGAGAGTTAAGAGACCGCTTACTGTAAAGAGGGCCGATTCAAATAATATATCACAGAAATCAAATATCAAGAAAAGAGTGCAATGAGGAAACATAAGAAGATATTAGTTGGCATAAGGGCGCACCAATTTACGAATCCTTAAGCTACTAATATAGTAGAAAATATGAAAGAGTGGGCATGGAATAGCATATCATGACTAGGCCTGTTTAAAGCGCTTGACTAATTCCAGGAAGGGCACCACTTAAGATGAATCCTTACTGCAAACTAGTGAGCCACTCGCATTCTAGAACATGATACAAGAAGACAAATTGCATGAAAAGAGATAATGTATTAACACATAAGAGAAATTACATACTATGAAATATCAAAGACTAGAATCCTCAATACAGTTATAACCCCTCCTCACTGAGACCCTACGGGCTCTGAAACTTCATACAGAAATATTACAAGATGAATACAGAAGTCTTCTCGCTGCACAGTTTTCTGATAGAAATCTGGAACCCTCACAATGTCTTCTTTTTGGGTCTTTATAGGAGTGGTGGAGAATTCTAGAGGAGCCGGCAGCTGGAACATAATTAATGACTCAATTTTGAAAGAAAAGGCGGAAAACATTCGCGCCTACTCTGTGAACGACTAACTGTTAATAACTGTACTAGACAACCTGTCCATGAAATAAATGCTGGGGGATAAAATCTCCTTACATACAAGATAGGAGTAATAAAATATACACAATATATTGCCCGCGGCTGAAGAAAAATCTGCTGTCGTAAGAGATTTAGAATAATCTGTATTTCGGTACTGTACTTTCGGCCCTCGACTCTGGATTTGAGTCCTGGATCTTTAATGCAGGAGAGTTCATCTGGAGAGTTCGAAGAATCCATATTAATGTTCTCTTGAATGGAGGTCACCTCTCCCACCTACCCTTGGCTTCTTTCTTTAATTCCGCCAGTGGAATACGTCCTTTGGTATGCTCCTGATCTTTGCAACAGAGGCGGCAAGTTTAAGCGCCAACTAAGTCGTTTAAAACCTGAAAAACCCGCAAAATGTTAGAGAAAAATGACTCGGTGACAGGGAGTGTGGATGCAACAGCGGCCATGGAATCGGTAATACAGACTAGGCGAGAGATTGAGAAGATGCAGGGTGACAGGAAACGAGGGAAATAGAGAATGACAATGCAAAACACAATGGAGCGATGATGGACAATCAGGACAAAGGTTCCTGACACGTCACTAGGACATAGGAATGGTGGAAGAGGAAAATGGCGTACACTTGTGGATTATGATGACACGACTACAGGAGGTGGGACCTGGATCGGAAATCGCAATCGGAAGGTGGAGCGGGGAGACTGGAGTGGCACATCTTTTAAGTTCCAATTACGATTGAAGGCAGGGTTGCGATCAACCCAGGACCGTTCGATCTTAAAACAAGATCAACGGCTGTGATTTCATCGGAGGAAAATAAAGTGGTAGAGCCATGAAAACCGCCGATCGATTGTGCACGGACCCTCCATAGAAGTTGATTGCCGCACCGTCGATTTGGACCGGATCGGGCGGCCAGCATGGCGTCCGATCGTTTAAACAATAGGCACCTTCTTGCTTGGAATTATGGTTTTCAGACTTGGGTTATACGGAAACCGAAGCGGGAGGGCGTCTAACTCTTTAGGGTCGCGGCCCGATTATATTTAAATTTGGATTTTGGCTATTGCAAAGCAGATTTTCGAGCGGAGATAGTAGTATCTAGTAGGAAACATGAGATTTTGGGCCACGACAGAGGTTAGAAGCGGATTTGAATAAGGCAGCAGGGAAAAAATTCACAGGCAGGGAAGATATGTACAACAGGACCTATGAAGGATTTGAGCAATCAAGTACAAATGGTTAGCAACAACACCATGCTCTTCATAGAAACTTGCAGGACAAGCTGATTAGTTAGCATGACAAAGAACATGATGAAAGGAAAGATGCAATTCCTCTTGATGATGTGGTAGTTGAATCTATAAATAAAACATACGACATCCATAAAGAGTATGGGCAATCAGGTATAGACAACAGTCCACCAATACATACATGTTTGATAACCAGAGAGGATGGACAACTGATCCGCACATGTGAAGAGGTCCAGGATGAATACACCCAAGGAGAATCGAATGAGGAGCCAGTAGTAATAAGCTGATATAATGAGCATGATCATGCAGGCCAGAAAGATAAATATAGTATGCAGATGAGTCATTTCTAAAAGGCCAATCAAAGATTCGAGTTGAAGAAGTGGTCATGGGGCATCTAGTGCAGTAAAATACAGAGACATTCAGTAGGGCACTAGAATTTCCAGTGAAATACTTTCGAGAAAGGATCATGCATTTCAAGAGAGATCTTATGTTATTCAAGCTGAGAGTTTGGACAGTCTGAGACACTGTCTTACAGGAGAACAGAAAAATTAACGAACTCATAGGGGTATGTGTCAAATAATCGACCAAGCTGTATAGTATTAAGGAACAACTTAAGTCCCTCACAAGGCCGCATGAGGAGTACAATTGGGAGTTCCATAGTAGTGCTCTACACGAATACATAGATAGGGCTTGCAACACCAACAACCCATGTTTATACATTGAGAAGAGCAGGGAAAAGTTCTAAGCAGAGAAGCATGAATCAAGCATCGACCAACATCAACATAGTAGATTTGCAGATATTCATTCTTTCCCAAGTATGGATTGGTGAGAGATTATGAGTTGGTATTCTATTGATGGGTTGATTATTTGGAGGACACCCATAGCCAAAGGAAAATTACAACTTGGACAATTTGGTGCGGGAAGCGATGGAGAGTTGAAATTGTACCATAACCCACAGGTCCCAGGATTTAGGTGGCATTGGGATCCAGGAGAATCCATTGGGGGTAGGATTGGCCAAAGGATTGTTTGGGATCCACGTAAATCTATTGAGGGAAGGATTGGTCAGAGGATTGTTTTGGATCCAAGTATCAAAGGATCCATTCAAGACCATTCAACATGGAGGGTTGGAACAATACATCAGTTTGTACGGGATCATAGTATCAATGTACAAATGCTTCTGTGTGGATAGAAGTGGATCACTTGATGACAAGAAATCTTTGGGCGAGAGGATTTGTAGTATTCCTTTTCTTGATCTAGTCAAAGTGGATGGAATTGGTCCATGGTATTATCATGGTATTTTCCCATGGTATCGACCCATGGTATTTGTTGTGAGCTTTCAATGAAAATAATGAAATAAGGTCCATCAACCTATACAAGGGGATAGAAGCTAGGCATTTAGAATCATTCTGGTTTTATCTATCTTATTGTGTTTGGGTTGAGAATTTGGCCTGGCTAGTTCTAACATTGATCCTGGGATGAAAACCCCGTGGTGAATTTTTCTGGTGGATCCATCTAGGGTCCACGATTGTGCTTCAGTGTTTGTTTTTTTTTTAAGGAGAAGCCAAGAGTGCCATCTGCAGAAGCTCAAATTTATTGTATGGGCATGTATTCCATTTTCAACTAATAATATAAATAAAAGGCTACATTTCTAGATCTCATCTATGTTCATGGTTTTTACTGTATGTAATTTTATTGAGAACACTAGAATGTGCTAGTTCTGACTAAATTATTAAGTTTTGGGATCAACAACAATGTATACCACCATAGGTTTCTACCATTCATGACTATCTGGCACATGTACATATAACTGCACTAATCAACTAGCATATATAATGTATGTAACCATAAGATAAATATAATGAAAAGGATACTCATAACCATAATGCATATAGCTACATTGATTAACTAGTATTTATCACATATGTAACCATAATTGTAGAATGACAAACATATAATTAACCCTAATGCTTAGAACAACCATGAATCACATAATTGCATGCCAAACATGCACATTTTTATTACGATCTTCTATTGCCTTGAGGTCTAATTCTACAAATTCAACTTTGATCGTATATATATCCTGCTCTATATTAGCCAACATATTAGCATCATAACATACCAATACCATCATGATTACCTAATTGCATGCAATGAACTTATGCACAACAACCTTCAACAAACCAATGCAAACTTTAACATATGCACCCACTTGAAATGTATAATCAATCATGAATGGCCAATGAATGCTCAACATATGACATCACAGAAGAAATGTTACATGGACAACACACAAGCAAGACCACCATCTAACCCTAGCATAAGCAAGAAATGCATGTACAATATGTAACAATATGTAAGAAAGTGTGCAAGAACAATACACAAGCATGAGCAACACATAACGAGTCATACACTCATGAAAACATGTTGAAAACAACATCATCAACACTTCCATGGCCATAATGTATATTTATTTATTATAAAGAATCAGTATATTAAGAATACGATAATATATTAAGCATATAATTAATGTGATAAATATTTTTAACTAGGTATTAGTAGTTGATGTGAGTATATAAGTACTATATGATTAAAATTTTTCATTATGAGAGAAAAAAGGTATAAGTAACATAGTTTTTTTTTTCAATTAAATGTAAGTTGTAGGCAATTTCAATGTTGGATAATTGGATGGGAGAATGGCCTGCCCAGTTGTAAGATGTTGTTAGTATGATTGACTATACAAAGGTGTCTTATTGAATGGTTTTTATTTTCCAAAATTGAATTTTACAGTTATTCACTTTCTATAACATTAGGACTACTCAATGATATCTAATCCATTAAAACCACTCTATAGTTATTTACTCTCTATAAAATTAAGGCTACTCAAAGACATCTAATCCATTAAAACCACCCATGAATCACATCAGGCTTAGGTCATAGCATCCTTACAAAGTGACCTTTACACCATAAAATGTCTTAACAGAGCAATATATCACCATTTACTCTATATCTAATGGACAATTTATTTACACATATTATTATTATAATAAAATATTTTTGAAACATGATTATTAAAATTTAATAAGGTGCATAGATTTTCTTTACTTCATATATATATATATATATAATATTATATAATAATTTTTTTTAATTAAATAAATATTTTGTTAATAAAAATTTCTTGTATTAATTGAATTTCGTCTAACATTTCAGTGAAACTTTCACTCATTTCAACTTACTATCTCTGAAAATAGGTGAAATGTTTTAAAAAAACTGGACACCACATTTAGTTAACACAGGATTCCAGAAATCCCATCGAGACTGAAAATCTATGTACCAAAATAAACGAATACTATTAACACAACAAATTTGACTAATATTTCTACATTTCAGATAGTACACTGTAAGAACCGCCGATTAAAAAAATCAATTTCCTTATGAGTGAAGCACAATTTTCTAAACTATCCATGGAAATTGGGATAAGCTTTTGATACCAATGATTTGATTATATTCGTGCAGATATTTACAAATTGGCGTTTACAAGGGCGTTGAGCATAGAGTTGTTGTCAACGAAAGCAGAGCACGAATGTCCATCGCTGGTTTTTGCAATCCTCGTGGAGACAGAAATGTGGGACCTATTCAGGAGCTGATCAACGGCTACAACCCTCCATTGTACAGGACAACGACATTTAATGAATATAGAAGGTTTATAAGAACGGGTGGTACCAAAGGAAAGGTGTATGTAAATTCGATTACTACAGAGAACGGAGTATGATTCCCATCCCTTATACAGTCAAGCGTTTAGCTGGTTATGTACCTTTTGTAAAAGGATTTATTCTCCTTTCTCGTTGTAATTACTCTTTCAGGTAGCCTTTATGTCATGCAACGTTTCCATTTTCAATGTTTTGCCTTGCATTGATAAATCAAAGTTCAATGTTGGGAAACACTGGCTTCCTTGTTTTAGTGACGTTCTCAAACTGAATTAAATGTTTTCATACTACGGGTTGTTGATTTAACCGAATGGAGTAGTTAATTTAGTTATTATGAACTATGTTTTGAAATTTATAATTAGAAAAATTATGAATGGAGTTGTCTAACGAGACAGAGCAATTGCCAAGACGGTGAAAATTGGCCAGAATTTGAGCCAAAAAGATTTAAGAAATCTTACAATAAAGTGTTAAAATCTTACCGGTATTTCCATGATTTTCAGTGTGAAAAAGCAGTAGTTAGACTACTGCATTCAATTATGTTCATATTTTAAAAATATTCTAGAATATGTTAATCCAAAATAAAAATATTTATTTATATGTTTTTCTACCTATATAGCATTAATTTAAGAAATTTATATATATTCCACTCACAATTCTGACTGCTAACATTCTTTTCAGTGAACTTGTTATTGTTTTTTGGCTAAAAAATCAAAGGAAACAAATCCTTTGAAATGACTAGCTTTTCATAATATATGATTTTATTGATATTTTTTTAAAGAATAAAAATAACAAGAAGCACAAAAAGTTTATCTTAAGGTAAATCATTTTACATGATCCATAATTCATAGTGAACTGTACGCTCTAACTAAGTAGTAAATTTCAAATATCTAAACAGGAAAAGTCTTCCATATAAGATCTCAGTATTTTGTCCTGTTATATTCCCAAAATGGCATGCAAAAAACATATGACCAAGGGTAAACTTTGATGTATGTCTCATATCAACGTACCTAATGTGCCGGACAGAAACCAATCAACAAAAAAGATCAACCATGGACAAAAAACCATGGACGCCAAGGCCCATGAGAAAATGAGTAATAGCATCATAGCCATATATCAAGTGGGATGAATGTTCTCTTCACCAAGGAAACTGCTTCACTGAGTAAACTGCTGTATCTGTACACCTAGAAATTTATCACGGCCGCCTGCATGGATAGTGCCCTCTTAGATAATCTGTCCGTCGTGAAGTGCTCAACCATAACCCTAATGCGCTTTGACCGGTTGCAAAGTAGTGGAGGGTTAAAAAAGGATTTCTGGTTGACCTAATCTATAGAGATTTTTGGAGAGTGGAGGGTTAAAACAGGATTTTTGATTGACTTAATCTATAGATATTTTCGAGTGTCCAAAAACAGATAACGATTTAAGAGATAACCAATGTACACAATAAAGAAATTCCCATTCCCATATTGTTATGATCTCATCTTTGGAATATTTTCCAGGATCACCATTTTAGCCGAAACAATAATTTAATCTAGGAGCCAGTGCTATGTAAGCTACGCACCCACACAACATATCCTGAAAAGCGCTATCGATAAACCAAACAGGGGAATGTTTGTTTATGCCAATAATGGGATTCCAAAAAAACAAATAATGTTAATGCATATCCTGTAAATGTAAATATACAAGGGAATGTCTTAAGAAAACACATTTTGTTTCTCCTCCAAATACAATGTAAATATACAAGGGAATGTCTTAAGAAAACACATTTTGTTTCTCCTCCAAATACCTCAGAAATTGCTATAAAATATCACATAAAGAAATATTTTTTTTCAACAAAAAGAGTTCACACAAAATTGTGCAAAAATGTGTTAAACTAGAAGATAATGTGTTAAACTAGAAGATTAAGTTGCATAAATTAAATCATACGAGTCATTTTTCAATACAGAGTATTGAAACTATAGTAACTATACCTAAGCAAACATAATCAAACAATGTAAAACAGATTTTGAAGTGAAACTCATGTTTGAAATTTTCATAACCAAATAGAAACTAACAAAACTTTATATTAAAACTTCAAAACATGAAATACATTCACATATGGAGGTTGGGACTCCTTCACCAGTAAATAAAATGTGCCACCAAAATCTGCTTTAAGGTTTTCTCCTCTTCTCAGGCTTACATCTGCCACATTACATGAGACTTTACTTACATGTAAAATGAAAACATATATATATCAAAGGAATTTCATTCATGACAGACATAACTTAATACACAATATCGGCTAACATGACATTCTGAACTTGATGTAAATAACACTTGCTCATTAGATTTTTTCCCATGCACTTTTACTAACCATGCATTAAATTTCTATCTGACTTTTAATTAATTTACTTTGTTGCGGAATGAGTAAAATGTACTCTGCTGAGAACTTTCCTTTCTCTACAAACTCAATCTGCAACCTGCAAAACATTTACTATGGTATGGTTGTTGTTAGAAGATTAAACGTGGTGGTTGTGATTAATTTTCCAACACTCCCCCTTAATTGCAACTTCCACCATTAACCATTCCCAAACAATTTCTGAGATAAACAAAATTTCCTCGTTCCAATGGCTTTGTGAAGATGTCTGAACATGTTCTTATGATCTGCAATGCTGCAACACATTCTTACTGTTGTTAACCAATTCTCTTATAAAATGATATTTAGCATCAATATGCTTTGTCCTTGTGAAAAAAAAAATTTCTTTGATAGTGCAATTGTTGAACTGCACAGAAAATTGTGGTTGTTGCGTCTTGTTCATAAAATAAATCCTGTAACATCCTTCTCATCCAAATTTCTGGACACATTGTTGCCATTGCGGTGACATATTCTCATTCTGCTGTTGACAATGACACTATCAGTTGCTTCTTGGAAGCCCATGAAATGGCTCCTGAACCCAAATGAAAAACATATCCTGACGTGCTCTTTCTGTTCTCAACACTTCCTTCCCAATCACTGTTAGTGTAACCAACCAGCCTAAAATCATCTGCTGCAGAGTACAAAATGCCATACTCCTTTGTCCCATTGACATACTTTAAAATTATTTTCGCTCCTTGCCAATGTGTCTCTTTGTGTGTCTCCATGAACCTTGACATCAAACTAACTGCACACATTATATCAGGCCTAGTTGCGGTCAAATACGTTAGGTTTCCCACAATACTTTTGTATAATTTTGGGTTGACATTGCTGCTGCAATCTTCCTTGCTCAAATTCAACCCCATGACGGTTGCAGTTGGTGCTGATTTGTTGTTTTGCATATTAAACCTCTCTAAAATGTCTACAACATACTTTTCTTGAGAGATAAAAATACCATTTTTTGCTTGCTTCACTTCTATGCCAAAAATATCTTAGAAACCCTAATTCAATCATTTCAAACTCACTTTTTATGACTTCTTTGAAATCGGCGATGAGGAAATCATCACTCCTTGTAATTATCAAATCATCTACATAAAAAGAAACAATAAGAAGCTTACCATCACCTTCTTCGATGTAGGAATTAGGTTCACCGTCACATTTGTTGAATCCATTGCCCATCAAGTAAGCATCTATCTTGCTATACCATGCACGCGGTGCTTGCTTCATCCCATAAATATATTTCTGCAACCTACACATCTTGTCTTCTTACTGTTCTATCTCATAACTAGAAGATTTCGTAACATATACCTCATCTTTCAGCACTCCATTCAAGAACGCTGATTTTACGTCCATTTGATGCACTTTCCATTTAGGTTGCATAGCAATCGACAACACTGTATGCACTATCTCCATCCTCGCGACTGGCGCAAAAGTTTCTGCATAGTCTCTTCCATGTTTCTGCTTGTATCCTTTGACAACAAGCCTTGGTTTATGCCCTTCAATGTTTCTCTTGGTCTTATAGACCCATTTCACTCCAATGACTTCTTTTCCTTGCAGAAGATCCATTAACTCCCATGTGTCATTCTTTTCTATTGCTCTTATTTCTTCATCCATTGCCGCAACCCATTTCTCTTCTTTGACTACAACTTCAAAATATATTGGGTCATATACATGACAAAATAATGCAAATAAATAATTCAGATCAACGCTGCTATCGACTTCATCTTGCTCATCCCCGGATGCAGGTGACAATGCAGTGAATTAAGGTGATGGGATGGTCGAGGGGCATAATGGGTCGTCATACGCCAACCTGCCTCGAAGATGTCATTTGGTTCATCAATTGGAATGTTCAGAGTTTAATGCATTTAACTACCGGCGCTCATAACAACTTCGCCTCCGATCCTCGAGACCTTTTCGCATGCTGCAACCTAGCCATGTCTTCAGCTCAAAATTATGAAGGTTTAATGCGAAGGACTTACTGTTGCATGGTATATTGGGAGGATAGAATGGCGCGCAGTCATGGCTCTAGCAGAACTCCTCAGCCTGTTAAGCGATGCTGCACTCCGGAGGCTAGGCATTCTTCCGCGAACACTGTAACTGGCAAGAGAACCAGTCTCAATTGCTGCTTGGAGCTAGGCGATAGCCTCCACTACTCTCTTGTAGGCTCTTGCATGCTCGCCTCGGTGACTTTTCCTACTCAAACGCCCCTAGCTTCAGTCCTACATTCGCCTCCCCACATTGCTATCTCATCCGAGGATATGCCGCGTCTCAAGCATAGGATGCGTTGCAGAAGAGGATCCACCAGACGCCAGATTCGGCGCTCCACCACCTCCTCCAATACCTCCTCAGCATCTTCCACCAACTCCGACAGCCTTTCTAGTGCACATAGGGGTCGTCTTCATCGCTCTAGACGCAGCTTTCATGCCCCCAATCCTCTGATTCCTCCTGCTCAGCCCCACACTCTGCATTTTTCTTTCAATAACTCTCTTAATCGTCCCAGAGTGACGGCCTCAATTACGGTTTTCTTTTAGGAAACTCCTCAGAACATAACTCCTTGCTCTGGCAGGGCAGAATGCAGCAATGTGGGCACCCAGATCTCGGGGCACAATGCTGGCATGAAGCTCACTGACAGCATGAATTTGTAGGATATGGTGGGAAAAGCCAGTCAGGACAACGCTAGCAAAGGGGTGGCTGGTCAGCCTAGTACGCTGCCGAAAGTGATGAAAGATGACATTGGTCACGCACATGCTGATCAGGCCCATCCTTCTCCGCTAGGGAATTTGGTCACTTCATTATATGACCTTCTCAGCGCTGGCCGGGATGCTGAGCATGATTGCGGAAAGCTGAAAACTGGAGGAAGTCAAGCGAGCGAGATGAAGAATGCTGGAGGACAAATGAGCGAGGCGCAGACTGTAGAGGGTCAAGCGAGCATGGTGTAGGTTCCTTTTGTCATAGGGAAGCTGATTCATTCAACTGCGGACCTGTACAAGGACGACGGGGAACCGGATGAACTTTGGTGCAGGGTCGTTGAAGAAGCTCCTGATGAGTAGCACCTCCCTCTTACTCTGTTTTTTGTGCTTTGTCTCTGCCCTTTCTTCAGGGCCTGTTCCTATCTATTATGATGTATAGGTTTCAGTTTCTGTTAGACATGATATCAAAACTCAGAACTCCATGTCTCCCCTGCGTGGGATTTTTCTTGAAAAACACTCAGCACTGGTTTCCCTCTTGAAGGGCAGTGTTCAACATTGGTTTTTTGTTCAAAATGCCACTACACTGGGCAAGGAAATGGCTATGGCCTGCTGTACATGATTTTCACTGTTAATATATTACGTTTACTTAGAAAGAAAAAAAACTTCATCTTGCTCATAAATTTCATTTAAATTTCTGAATTTTTGTTTTCGTATGCTTGCAGAATATTGTCTTGGTGTTGTGCTTGAAGTAGATGGAGTTGTGAACCTTTGTGGTGTGCCTGGAGAAACACTTTCTTGGTTGCACAATGCTCTCCTACTATTTGTTTGTCATGTCACATGTTGACTAATTTGTTGAGCTTGTGTAGGTGTAGGAGGAGTCACCATTGAGGAATTACTTGTCACGGTCAATTCCTCTTTGTCTCCATGTGACATATGTTTTCACATTGACTATATTCTCTAGACTTACATCCCATGCTTCCTCTTCTATGAACTAAACATCGCTGATGATTATTACTTTCTTGGTTTATGGATTGTAGAGTTTGTATGCCTTGGATTTATCATTGTATCCAACAAATATACATTTCTCCTCCTTGCTTTCGAACTTCTTCCTCAACTCATCTGGGACATGTCCATATGCCACACATCTAAACACCCCCATGTGAGTGACATATTGTTTTCTTCCACTCCATGCCTTTTTAGGAACAATATTAATAAAAATTTTGGTTGGACACCTATTAAAATATATGCTGCACAAGCGACAACTTCAGCCCAATAATTATTTAGCAAATGCTTTGGCTTCAACATACTCCTTGCCATTTCCATGATGGTCCTATTCTTTCTTTCTGCGAAACCATTTTTCTGAGGTGTATACTTTGTTGTAAATTGTTTGTGAATTCGATGATCCCTGCAAAAACGTAGGAAGTCACTTGAGATATATTCGCCACCTTTATCAGTTCTCAACACTTTTATGTAGTGTCCACTTTGCTTTTCAACAAGAAATTTGTATTGGCAAAAGTGGTCAAACACTTCACTTTTTGTTTTAACAAGTAGACCCATGTCTTCCTTGTGTAGTCATCTATGAAGGTCAAAATATAATGGCTTCAACCAATTGATGGTGTTTGCATTGGTCCACATAAATCTGAGTGGAAAACTTTCAAAGGTGCTTTTTCCCTTATAGACTTTCCTGTTGGAATTGATTCTCTATGTTGTTTGCCCGAGATACATCCTTCACATAGGTTGTCTAGTTTTTCTATGAGTCACAATCCCTTCACCATGCATTTCCTATGCAACAAATTCAAGCCTACAAAGTTGAGATTACCAAATCTCAAATGCCATAACCAATTTTCATCTTTAATTTCTTCTTGAAAGTTTTCTTGTGTGACAACTTCTACATTTATTTCATCCTTCTGTGACTTCATTTATTTTAGTTTGAGAGGAAACATTATATTTCTTGGCATATGAACTTTTTCAATTAGTTTTCTACTTGGAGGCTTACCCATAATTGTGCACACATCATTTTGAAAAAAATATTGTAGCCCTTTTGCATCAGTTGTTGAATGCTTATGAGGTTATGCTTCAAACGAGGAACAAAATAAAGATCTAAAATATACTTCCTCTATCTTTGCTTTGTTATAATGTATAATTTTCGTTTTCCCATGACCGAGACCTTGCTATCAGTCCCTAATGTCACTTCTCATTTCACACTTTCATCTAGACTGGAAAACATTTATATGTTTCAAGTCATGTGGTTGCTACACCTTGAATCTAAGAACCATGCATCTCCTTATTTTTTGTGTGCCACATTACAAGCTAAAAACATGCTATCATGGTTTTGATTTTCCTTTATGAAATTTTCACTTGGTTTGTTACTTATGACATATTGATTCTTTCTACACTCATTTTCATAATTCCCATTGTTGGGGAGGTAAATCCCCTCTGCGGACAGAGGCGATCCCTACTAGCCCAACAGGGGTCTAGCAACAATCAAAAATTTTACGACGCAAGTTCCTAGTTACGAATGAAAAGACTAAAGATAGAAGCCTACCTGGAATCCAATGCTATGATCCGAAGAAGAGAGCGTCCCCGTTCCTCAGCCTCGGCAGATCACGATTCTCCCACGATCTCCGTGGATGGACACCTACACATGCAAGAAACAAACAGATACAAGCATAAAATCCAGCATACGTAACTCAATATCAGTCAGAAAGAATATTACTCATATTAACATCATTGAAAACAGAGTCGAACCATAATCGTAATCATTCATTAAAGAGCAATCGAAAGAGATTACAACCAAAGTTCTGACGTCGTGGTCTCCTTCGGATGGGTCTCCAGTCGTTCACGTCTCGCAAAGCTCGTCAGGGAAAGGGGCAAACCTCTCCAGAGTCTCTCGACGATAGTCTCCTTACTTGAGTCGGCCTTAAGGGAAGAAATAGGGCTCTTACAGCACAAAGGCTCTTGGGAATATGGAGATTCAAAGCTTAGGCACTTCAAGACTAGCTTGCTATGGAATTGAGCAGGCTTTTATAGATGGGAAAGGAGGGAGTTGGGATCCCTATTATTGTGGGATTGGCCCTATCAACAAGGAAGATTCCATGGGAGGTGGCAAAACCACTTCCCTTCCATAGAACTCCCGCAGCCAAACCTCCCAACTCAAGATAGGCAATGGTTTCTGAGTTTGTTGAAACACAACTTCTGCCATCTTTATTTAAAAAACACTCCTTAAATTGGTTGGCGCGACTACTGCTCTGGGACAGAGCGCTAGTTGGCGCGGCCTCTTTGCAGGATTTTCCCCATTGGCGTGAGTGCTGAACTTTCTACCCGCGCCAATGCAAAAGGAGATGTTTTTCATGATTTTTGCAAGGAGATGTCTTTAGGGAAAATGAAGTTCATGCTTAGAGGAATGCATTGATGATGTTTTCAAGGCATGACAATGTTCACAGGTCACAAAATGGGTCCTCCATTGTGCGGGACGAGGAATGGTAGGGACGGTGACAAATTACTATGTAACAGATGCCCCCTAAAGTATGAGGCCCGAGAGAGAGAGAGGGGCGAAATGCTTTACGAGAACATGTTCAACTGAAGGCCTGCCGTCGGAAAACCTGTGCAGAAAGATACAAATGATATCTTAAGTACATGATGTATATGTGGTATGGGCGCAGCCATCCGAAACAGAGTATGCCATAATCCAAATCCAGGGTATGGGCGCAGCCATCCAGCGAGGATCAAAGAAATAGACTCAGGTATGGTCGCAGCCATCCAATCAGTGAGTCATGTACATAATGATAATAATCCACAATCGCAGCCTGGATTACAACAGACACAATCTAGGGTCTTGCGCTCCATCTCGACCCAAACAAAGTACAAGTTCAAGCATGTGAATATGTGAGCTGAAGTCGAACATGCAGGAACATCGTCTGATTACTAGCCAATGATGAAAGCTGTTAACAGACACGAGAGGAACCACCGATAATGACAATGGCCCTCAAGGTACTACAGGTACAATCTAGGGCGTGTGAATAAATGAGTTGACGACGAACAGCCGCAAAATCACTCGATCGGAGGCCAATGATGAGAACCTCACATCGAATGCAACGAACTTGCCATTAAGGCATGCAGGCTCCAAGGTACCATAAAGGAGTCTCTAGACCAACTTCCTGGATAATGAGCTGAAGTCGACAGGAAGTGACCTTGATCGAAGGTGGGCCATAATGTTTCCCACATCATCGACACGAGACAGAGGAACATGATGTTTTGTTGTGAATCAGGATCGTATGAGAATCAGAGGAAGGTTAATATTTGCAGAGGCCAACTTCTCTTGAACATATAAACGGCACGACAGTGGACTTGGCACTATTTGACATCAACGGATCAGAGGTCATGGTGACGAGGCATTGAGCAGATGAGAGGTCAAAAGGGATTATCCAAACCCACGCAGGCAAAGTGAAGAAACGAGATGAGATGTCCCCAACCCGACACGAATGCAGAAAAGTGCCATGTTCAAGAGCGACATACTGCCGACGACAACGAAGATGGTTCCATTTTTCCCCCACCATTTCTAGCGTGTACCCCAAGTATTTTGATAACAAGCTTGAAGGGGATAACATATGCTTGTAATATAAGTCCGCCATTCGGGCGAATCCATCCTAGTGCATTTAACGAGTCCTGGGAAGGAGGAAGGAGGAGAACGTCATTTCAATTGGATCCGATGTCGTTAGGGTTTAACGAGTCTGACAAAGGAAGAACTCAGCGTCTTTTCATGTTTAGAGAGTTTTAAAATACAGTGGAAAAGTAAACTCCACAGGTCCCTTTTTGTAAATTGTTTCTCAGATCCGAAAAGGTAGAAAACAATATCCGAGAAAACCTCATAGTCGCGATAGGCTAGGGTATTCCTTTTTCGTAATAAATCTATCCCAGCCCGAAAAAGGGTTAAACGTATACTGGGTAGATGTCGATTCGTGTCCAATTTAATGAGATTGAAACGACAAGGGCCTCGGCAATCTTTTCATGTTTAGAGAGTCAGAAAAGAGCTGAAAGATGACTCCAAAGTGACTTTTTTGTGTATTTACCGAGTCCGAAAAAGTATAAAATACAACTCGTTTCCATCGTTAAAGTCACAAAAACCTGCTTCTGCACATACCAAGCAAGCGTAAAACCCATTTTCGACATAATATATAAAAATATTCGATAAAAATGACTTTTTACAACTCATTTTATGTCAAAAAGTTATAAATATGCCAAATTGGTAAAAATAAAATTACATTTACTATTTACCTTGGTAAAAAGCAACAGTGGTCCATTTGGAGCAGAAACTTTTGACGGTGATTACGACAAATCCAGTTGACCATTCAGCTTCTCGTCTCTCACAGGTAAGAGGCGCTCCATTGCTCTTGATTTTCATCCATTTTTTACTAGTTTTACCCTGTAAATCAGTTCTCTAGAGCCACTTTTGAAAATTTAGGGTCGCGCTCATTGGCATGGGTATCGGGCATAGACCCGTGCCAATGGGCTCTTTTGTACAAAGGGCCTGCGCCACGTGGCGCGACTGTTCACAAAACAGCCGCACCAGCGGCTGAACCTAAAAATCCGCCTAAAATTTCGACATTTAAACCAAATTTCATGGAATTTGAGACTCATCAGAGATCTAACCAAGGGCTTATGACCATATGAATGCAGGTAATCAAGAAAAATGGTGATTGAATGGAAAGAACGAGAGCATGGAGAAGAAGATGAACAAGCCATGTAGAGTCAAGCTTGCATGAATGCCCTTAGAAACTGTGGACTGAAAAAGTTCTTCCTCACGCCGTGTCTACGAGCTCAGCCCGAGCTCCTCAATTATTTAATCAGTATCTGGGATGAACATGATCAAGTGTTCAGGTTACGAGACCAGGTATTAGAGCTGGAGGTTTCTGATGTTTATTTTATCACTGGATTGTCCCGCAGAGGTCCAATCCCTATCTTGACTGGAAGCAGAACATCTAGGGAGAAGATGGAAGAAGTGATGGCACGAGTGTGCCGAGGAGCACAAATGGGATCAGGAAGCAAGAAGGTGGATATCCACACTATCCCTGATCTAGCACTGAGAGTGGTCCTACATACCATCATGCGGGCTGCAGGGTCGTAGGCACCGCACGAGGCCATAAAGGCCCAACTCCTGCTGGCCTCAGAATGTATGAGTCCCTTACTGTACGACTGGGCAACAACAGTAACAATAAATATGAAAAGGCAGCTCACAAAATGCAAACAGGGGAAACTGAAATAGTTTGGTTATGGTTCCATCCTGGTATCGTTCATTCTGGAATGCTCACCAATCTTCCAGGGCCAAGGGGCCGCAGTAGCAGATCTGGTACCACGAGAGCCAAGAATGGCTCGCTGGGTAGCATTAATGCCCAGAGCTGGAGGCGGTCAACAGATGTCCTGGAGGCCGGAGTTCTTCAGGTGGTTACGGCACCAACTGATTCTCATGGAAGACTGGCCCTATGCAGGAACTGACTTCACCGGAGACCCAGATCTCCCAATGCCAGAAGGAGATGATTGGGACGAGGAGTTGGGTAAGACCTCATATTTTTTATTTTTATATTTTATGTTTTTTTTTGTTAATACACATTCGTCCTAACACATTTTATATATGCATGCAGACGTGGGACCTGAGAGACCATCTGGGATGTCTCCAATCTCACGGAGGACACAACTCGCCCCTGATCCTCAGGGAGAGGGCACCGGAGGAGAGGAGTTGATCCAGAATCTCGAGGGCATTGCCCACAGGATCCCAGACTATGCTTGGCTGGTAGACGTACCGATGGCATACCAGCGCCACACGGTGGGAGTTCTGAGTCAGATCCACCGAATCCTGAGACGCTTAGTGCGTGCAGTCACGTACTATCATGAGCACCATGCAGATTAGCTCTTTAGGATTTATACCACACCTATTTTTTGAGAGACATATTGTCTCCGAATGTACTTAAGACGATTATGTATATTTTTACTTTTATGTGACACACTCTATGTAAACATTTCGATATATATATGCATATCTATTTCTGGATGGATCTTTCTTTACATGTGATGATGATTTATAAATTACGCAAATGCCTATCTAATAACAAATTTGCTACTGCATCTGTTAATGTATTCAAATGCCTGGGTATATGATGATATGTAATGTAGTCAAAATTCCTTTCCAGTAACCGAATACGCAGATATAGATGTAAGATGGATGGGTTTCTTACCGAATAGTGTCCGTTCAGTTGTAACACCACAAGTTGTGAATCTAGATACGCGAGCAATTCACGGATACCAAGGTTTACTGCCTCGGTTAATAATTCTAACACATCACTATATTCCGCGATGTTGTTCGTGGTACGTCATAGACACACTCCTTGCAGGTCAATCAAATCACCAGCAGGATCATAGATTACCCAGGCTGCTGAAGACAGATTCCTGGTACTGTGAGAGGCACCGTCCGCGAAACCAACAAATGGATGAAAAGACATCTGCACAACCAGGAAGACCCGATCAGCAGAAATATGTTTACAAAGCACACCACACAATACATGCACACAAATGAAAAAAACACACCTATGTACACACACCACACCAAGAAATCACTTCAGGCATAGTACTTTTTAAGGTACAGCCCATTCCTGGGCTGCGCCAGCGGAACTCCTTCATAATATATAAGCTCTTAGGCCCCATTTTTCAAAACGCGCTTTACTATATAGGGCCCGTGCCACATAGGCTAGAACTTACCGGCTCCAAGCTTGTCATGTGCTTGATCGTACAGGAGGACGAGGTCCCCTCTATAAAGGAACGAGGAGAAACAGATTGATCAAAATGAGTTTTGACCCTCTTCTTTTGTGCTTCGATGATCAAAGCAGCTAGAAAACGGGTTTCATCCAATTATTCCAGATACAAAAGACGTTCTTCCTCAGCAGAAGTATTAGGTAGAAGCTCCATAGCTAATTTTAATGAAGGAATCTCGCATTCAACTGGCAGAGTAGCTTCCAGACCGTACACCAATTGAAATGGTGTGAATCCAGTTGCACTCTTAGCAGATGTTCGGTATGCCCAGAGAGCTGAGAACATTTGGAGATGCCAATTGGATTTATGAATACCAACTGTTCGCTGAAGCATAGTGACCAAAAACTTGTTCACTGCTTCAACCTGACCATTCGCTTGAGGGTAGTATGGTGTCGAGCCGTCGTGACGCAAGCCCAACGTTGAAGTCAGCTCCGCCATCATATAATATCGGAAATGAGTACCGTGATCAGTGACGATGGCTTGAGGAACCTCAAACCATGCGATAACGTGGTTGAATATAAATTGAGCAGCCGTTTTCCCATCAGCAGCTAGTGTAGGCATCGCCTCGGCCCACTTGGTGAAGTAGTCGACGACGACAATGATATACGCATGCCCCCCGGCCGAGTGAGGGTTACACGTCATAAAATCCATGCCCCATTTTGCAAAAGGGCCGACGGTAATAACGGGATGCAATGGCAAAGGCGGCGCACGCATCTTGCGCTGAAATATCTGGCATGGATGACATTTACGGACTGCAGTGATACAGTCTTTGAATATGGAAGGCCAGAAATAACTTGCTCGCAGAATCTTCTAGGTAGTAGCATACCCGGACATATGTCCGCCACAGGCACCACTGTGGCAGTCATTTAGGAACTTCTCAGCCTCTTCCAAGTTTAGGCATCGTCGGAGCACCGAATCTACTCCAACGCGATATAAGGTATCTCCTACTATACGGTAGGGTTTGGACTGGTGCCGAATCCTACGGCAGGCAGCTTTATCCAACTCAGACTGGAATGTTAAGGTCTGAAGATACACTATTATGTCACCGTACCAAGGATCACGAGTACTGATGAGGAAAAGAATTTCGTCCGGTATATGATCTTCAGAGTGTGAGGGAACAGAGTCTGTAGGGAGAGAACATATCAAATCCGCGAACACCAGTGATTTAGTTGACTTAGTAGTGGTGAAATCCAAGTCAAACTCCTGCAGGATCACAATCCATTTGGAGAAATTTCCCCCCAGCAATTGTCTAGAAATAATATACGTCATAGGGTTGCAGTCTGAAACCACTGTTATTGTGCGCAAAAGGATGTAGTGGCGAAAGCGTTGTACAACGTGTACTGCTGCTAATGCCAACTTCTCGACATGTCCATAACGCATTTCTGGGTCGAGAAGGTTCCGAGACAGGTAATAAACAACATGTTCATCACCGTGATTATCATCCTGCACCAAGACCATGGCTATGGTGCTAAATGCAGCGGCTAGATATAAAGTGAAGTCGCGGTGGTAGTCCGGAGGACGAAGCAATGGGGCATTGACAAGCAACGTCTTCAGCTTCTCAAAGGATTCCTGAGCAATTTTTTCCCAATGAAAGGGAACGTTCTGCTTTAACAAACGAGTGAATCCCTTGGCCACCTCGGCATAATTCAAGATAAAACGCCGAAGAAAATACGCTTTCCCTTGCAGACCCTATAACTGATACAAGGAGGAGGGTGATGGGAGATTTACGATGGCCTCAACCTTTAGAGGGTCAAGACGAATTCCGTCTTTCGAGACTATGAATCCTAAAAGACGACCAGCGTCAACGCAGAAGACGCATTTATGAGGATTGAGCCTGATATTGTAGCGCTTGCAACAAAGAAAGATCTAGCGGAGATGCTCAGGATGGTCCTCTCGCTTACCCGAATGGGCTGGCAAGTCGTCCAGATAAGGCTGAACGATATGGCGAATGTCATGAAAAGCGTAGGACATTGCACGCTGAAAAGTGGCTCCAGCGTTTTTTAAGCCGAACGGGAGTTTTTTTGTATGCGAAAGTGCCCCACGAACAGATGAACGTGGTCTTGTGTTGATCCTCAGGTGCAATATTGATTTGGTTATATCCTGAGAAACCGTCCATTAAGGAATAGATCTCACTCCCGGCACATTCGTCGATGATCTGGTCGATAAACGGAGTGGGATAATTATCCTTTGGACAAGCGCGATTGATGTCGCGATAATCCACACAGACTCGAATTGTACCCTGCTTTTTATCGACAGGGACAATGTTAGACACCCATTCTGTAAGGGGGATGGGATAAATAAAACCCGCGTTCAGAAGTTTTTCAACTTCTGCCTTGATGGCGGCGGCTTTCCGAGGATCCATGGGGCGTAAACGTTGGCACACGGGTTTCGCACCTGGATAGGTTGGAATCTCATGGACCAAGATACTGGGATCAATCCCTGGCATTTCCTCGTAGGACCATGCAAAAACATCTCTGAATTCTTTGAAAAGCTCAGTATAGACTTGAATCTCCTCGGGAGAACAAGTCACACCCACATGAATATTCTCAACAATCCCCGATTTAACGGAGATGTGGATTGGAACAGTTTGAGTAATGTTACCCAGGTTACCCTCCGAAAAAACCTCGTGCGTCAAGATCGGTGTTTGAAGAGGAGGGGAAGGAACTTGAGTAGCATAACGCTCCAGACAATCAGTCATTGCCCCCAAGCTAGGCATAAACGAGGAGCGATGATGTCCATCGCCCCAGGGCAACTCCTCAAGAGACATAGTTTCAATGATAGCCTCATCGGAAGGAAAGGTCTCTCTGAGAGGATTAGGTGAATCAGCCTGACCAAGCTAGGGGGATTGGGAGTAGACATCGAGAGCCATGCTCAAAGGAGCATGCTGAGGAGGTGGAGGATCTGATGTAGCAACAATCTCATAGTAGTTGATCTCTACTGGCGTTAAAGGCATGGATTCTCCAAACTCATATACCTGCTCAAGTGTAGGAATAAGCCAGGGGTCATCGGACCTGGACAACATGTTGACTTGAGCGGTATTCGGTGGCGGTGCAGGAAAGATACCCATGAGGACTGGGTCTTTGAAGAGACCAGGTCCTACAATGTCTGGGGGATTCAGAATTTGATCCACGTATGGCACGTTGTTCTCAGAGTTAGAGGTGAAAAACGACATCTGATCCACTGTGACAATCTTGCCCTCGTGAGGGAACTTAATGAATCAAAAGATGGTGGACGGCACGCAGAGCATCGCATGGGTCTAGCTGCGGCCAAGAAGTATATTGTAGTTGAGTTTAGCGTCAACCACTTCTACTTCTACGTTGACAGTTTTTCCCTGTAATGTGATCGCAAGACTCTCAAGAACGCCCAGGGGTTTAGATTCCCGACCATCAAATGCCTCAAGGGCATTGGGAGATGACGATAAGGTTGGAGAGCCGATGGCCTTCCAGCAAGCGGAGGACATAACGCAGGTAGATGCACCCTCATCTACGACGGCCCTATGAATGTTCAGACCGTTAATCCCGACTTGAATGACCAAAGCGATTTGATGTGGAAGCTGGGGAGTAAAATTCTCCAGATCGAAGGTGAGAAGGCTCGAGTCGGCGGGATCAATGCCATCGATTGCAGACAGTAAAGCCTTCTGTTGTGAAGGACAACTTTGAAGAACCTCAAGTGTAGACATAGCACATGGCGCCTGTGCCAGATCCTCAACAATGTTGTAATGTTGAGCGGCATGAGCATTTGGATTATAGGAAGATCTTCGAAGAACACCCTTGGCAGGTGGCTTCACAACGGGTTCGAGAGTCGGCTTCTCGATTTCCAATGGACTGGAGACAGGTGGGGGAGGCGGCCCATCTGCAACTACCTTCCCGGGTGCCTGCCACGGTTCATTGTAATCCTTCGACCGCGTAGCGACAGAAATAGGTGCAACGCTCTTCACCATGAAAACCTGAGACCCAAACGGTGCAGATGGTGATGCATGTTCGACCATCTGGGTCTGCTGAGATGGAAATGGCTCTTTCAAAACAGCCGGAGTCCCTTTAGGGCCTTTAAGAAGTTGACTAACCTCGGATCGTCGTGGACAATCCTTAGTATAATGGTCCCCTTCACAGATGAGGCAAGGGTACTTCGGTTTACGCTGGGAGCCATCCTCAGTACGAGACTTAGATTCTGGTTTCAGGGCATCAGATTTTGATTTGCCTTTGCCCTTCTTCTTCCCCTTGGAGGATTTGTCTGCAGGATTGGCCTGAACGGCATTCACCTCCGCGGTTTTACCAGAATCGGATGAGGCAGGATTAGCAGAGGTATTGTTGGAAGAATTAGCCTTCTGCTTCCCATTCGAAGACTTCTTCGAACTCTTAGAGATAGAACCAATGACGCCATCCACCGCAGGGGTGGGTGGAGCCTTAGAGGTTCTGGGCCAAGGAGCATCAGTCAAGATGTCATAAACCGTGCCGGATTGTGAATAGAGAAGATCCAGGTACTGGGCACGCGCAATGGCTTGTTCCTCCGTCACGCACGCTCCCATCGCGATATCCTGAGCGATTTTATTCACAAAGGAGGTGGTGAACCAGTGAGTCAATATCTGATCAGGTATGTGAAACTTAATCAGTCTACGACAGCGCTGCCACTCATGAATGTGATCTAAGATGTGAGTGGCTTTATCCTGCTTCAGGGAAGTCAGGAGGTGCGTCCCGGCTTCATACCGAACCGGTAACTGGAAATGCGTGAGGAAAGCCATGGCTAAAGAGTTGAAATCTTGGAAAATTCCACGGGATAACTCTATGTACCACTTAGTAGCAGCTCCAGTTAAAGTACGTTGGAAGAGGCACAGGTGAATCGAATTGTCGACCCAAGAGTTAGACGAACACTAAAGGTGATACGTCATCACATGCGCCTGGGGGTCCTCTCCAGCTTTTCCCTCAAACTTGGGGCAATCCCATGGTATCTTGGTGGGAACTGGAGGCCAATACGAATTATGTAAAATCAAATCAATGGTTAACTTTGAAACGTCCAGCAGTTCCAAGGTAGCCAGGAACGGCAATGGAGGATTAACTGCCATGCCAGGCCCAGGATGAGGTCCGATACCAATACTCCACGATGGTTGTGAATATCCTTGCCCCCACGGGTTCTGTCCCGCAGGATTCTGACCGTAGGGGGCGTAGGTCGTATAAACAGACTAATTTGGATGCTGGTAACCATAGCGCGGGACTTGATAACCAGAGTACGAACCCTGATTAGTCCTCGGCCCCGTATAAGCAGCGTTTGGATTTGGCTGCTGAGCGTAGGTAAAACCGGGTGGAGGAGGATAATACTAAGAACCTCTGGGGTGGTTATAGTTCGGTTGAGACTGACCATGAGAATAATAACCACCATGAGGATGAATAGGCTGCTGAAAAGTGGAACCCTGTGGAGCCTCATACGTAGGGCGCAGCTGTTGATTTGGCTGTGGCATTAAATGAACCGGCTGCTGTGCAGGGTTAATGGAATGAGCGGGCTGTCCTGAATGAACAGGTTGACCCGACTGAGAGGGCTGACCTGGGTGAACAGGTTGACCCGGGTGCAAGGGCTGACCTGAATGACCAGGCTGAACCGAATAGACAGGTGGCGTCAGTTGCGCAGGTTGACCTGGTTGTAAGTGAGCCCCAGGTCGTACTGGATGGGCCGGTTGGCCTGGAGGCGGGACACCAGGCTGTACCGGATGAGCCGGTTGGCCGGGTGGTGGAACAGGACCAGGTGGTTGCTGGAAACCGGTTTGACCTGAAGCGGAACCATAGGATGGTCCCTGCGGATATGCAATGTTAGAAACAACAGGATGCTGCGGTTGCATCGGTAAAGAAGGCTAGATTTGCCCCCCAGGACCATAGACCGGTCTCGGTTGATACCCCAGCTGAGGCTGAACAGGTTGTCCAGAAGGGCTATAATACTGTCCTTGCGGACCGTATGATGGCCCTTGTTGGCCGACAGGATAGCCTTGAATGGGCTGCCCCTGTGGATCATAAAGATAGCCAGGTTGGCCCGCAGGTTGGCCTTGGAAAGGCTATCCTTGCGGGTTATGAGCCTGGTTATATGGTAAACCTCGAGCATAAAGATAAGCCTCAGGAGCGGGTAGACGCAAAACCTCCCCGTGCTCATCATACTAACCTGGGAAAGCATACACGGGAGTACCATCCTGTGCATAGTGTGAAAAGTAAGATCGGTAGAGATCTTGGGAGGACGGTCCAACCTCGGCGTTCAGCTGTAGCAAAGACAACCGATACTCCTCCGGAGAGATATTCTCCGGTATAGCAGTGGCTAGATAAACATCTTCAGGAGTTGGCCCAACCCTGGTAGCAGATCCTAAGACAACAAGAGAAGAGGCGGCCACATAGACAGTGGGCCGGACGGGAACAGATGTGACGGGCGTCTGGGGAGACACCCCGGGTGTAGTAGCAGCTGGCCTCGAAGCGAGAGATGAAATTCCCATAGAGGCTGCATCGGAAATAATCTGACCCAGAGATCTGTATCCCTGTGGTAAAGAAGGACTGGCTGTTGACTGTGAAGCAATAAAAAGGTGTCTTTTTAACTCCTAATTACCTTCACATTAATTATCAACCTAGGGACGACTTTTTATTTCAAGAGTGTACTCAGTCTGAGGCGGCTATTTACTCAAGAGTAATGTTTTGTAGTATAGTGCTCAAAATCCAAAAGTAAATGAAAGCTGCAAATAAAATCTACTTACAGCAAAGCACTTTAAGACTTAAATCATGCATTCGGAAAAATAAGCAATGTATCAGTCAAGGGTCCAGTAACAATAACTCATCCCTTTGGAAACTGATGTAACCAAAAGTAATCAAGGAACAGATCATTAATCTAGGGACTAGACAGCAAATGCCAATGCCCACTACAGTTTCAGATCGTTCTTCACACCAAAACAAAGATAATGCAAATAACAGGAAATGGAACGACAGATAAGAAATGGAATAGCAAGAAACTGAAATGTTCTTAAACTAAATCATTCACTCAAACAACCATCAATTGAGGATACAGTAGCAATAACTCATTCCTCTAGAGATTGATGCAATTGAAATCAAACTAGAACAAGATAATCAATATGGGAACGAGGAAGCAATAACCAATGTTCTCTACAGTTGACAGTCCTGCTTTAAAGCAATTAAAAGGAAATAGAAATTAAACTAAAGCTGCCATTGAAAGTAAACTAGGAAAACTCCTTAAAAGCAAACTCTTGCAATTAATCAACCAAACTAAACAACGAAGTAAATGGACAGCAAACTTATAATTAAATGAATTAAACAACGAATCATATTTAATAAATCTGAACAACAAACTCTAATTAGTGGAATCGAATAACCAACAATCTGAAATGAACAGCGAAGCTTTACATTTGAAATGAACAACATAACAATATAAGTTGAAAAGGATAATAATCTCTGTTATGATGGAAAAGAACAACCACACGATTCAATCTCAACTTGTGCAATAAAATAATTTCATAAAATATTCTAACAGCACACTATAAAAACATGAAACTGTAAAATAATGCAATTCAAAAGAATAGGAAATAAATCAAACCATCACACAGCAGCAATTGTAAAGATATGATACACAGCAGCAATTGTAAAGATATGATACACAACAGCAGCATACTCCACCAGAGGCTGGGCCCTTAGCCGCCAGCGGATGCTGCTGGGCTACTTCAGAATGAAAAGAATGAATAGCAACCAGATTTATATTAAAATATCAAAGCAGAGTTACAGTGGATTACAACAAGAAATCTCTCAATCTCTCAGCCATTATCCATTCTCTCTGCCATCCTCAATTCTGATTCTCTAATTCATCCTCAATTCTATCATTCAAATCCATCCCAAATCATCCCCATCTCTGATCTCTGTTTTCATTTAAATAGAGAAAGATCAGAGAGAAGTCACAATAAAGATAAGTACATCATAATTTATATTACAAAATTAGATTGTTTTCAACCAATTGATCAACAAGAAGATATATTTCCATCCAACTTTCAACAAGAGCAAGACGAATTTGGCTTTGCAGCTGAGATTTGGAGGACGGCCGCAACAATAAATCTGAGAAAATCATGCTCAAAGAACCCTGCGTTTCTCTCAGTACAAGCCGAATTTGGGCAAACCGTTCTTCAATAAAGTTAATTGGGTCCGTTCTGGACAAAACCCATGTTCCGGAGTTTCCAGATTCATCTTTATTTGCTCAGAATCTCAACCGCAAAACTGTCACTTCTTATTCCAGCGAATTTCTGAGTTGGCACTTTTAATGATCAAATCTTCAACCTGGAAATTATCTTGGAGGCTAAAAATGGTGAATAATGTTACAACTGATTTATTAAAACTATCATTGATAAAATCATGCATAATCATCAATTTATTAGAAATAAAGGAGAATAAATAATATTCATTCATAGAAGCATAAATCATCATAAAATGGATTTATATAATAAATTATAATAAATGACATGATGAAGAATAATAGAAATGGGTGGAATAAGCGTTCAAAAGTGATAATAATAATGGTATATTAACGACCCAACATACCCCCACACTCAATATGTTGCATGTCCTCATGCAACGAAAACTGAATATATTGCATGTCCTCATGCAACCCAAAGACAAAAACCCATGTGTTAACCAAGCAATAAAAAATATGTTCATCTCAACTCATGAAATGGATAGAACAAATGAATTCTTCTTTAATTAATGAATATTCACTTTTAGTAATCTTGATGAAGGCATAACAATTTTTATATTGACATTCAACTATATGTATATATGAAGTTGCAACAAAATATGATATAAGTAACAGCAAACTTCATTAACCATTTTCTCAAAAACTACAAACCAGCTTTTGTTGAAATTTGGCAAGTAGATTTATAATATATGAATGCCTTTATGATCCAAAAATCAGACTGCTTTGATGCATGGATCATGAGATATAAACAAAATGACTGTAGCTGAGAGTGCATGATTTCCAAAATTTTATGAACCAATTTATCTTGAAATTGTCTGGGTTTGTATTAATGATACGTCTGTGTTTTCCAAAAATCACAAGAATTGAGTTCATAATTTTAAAAATATTATGGAAATCAATTTCTACACTGAAATTGTATGCCTTAAATGAGAAAGAAAATAGAAAACATCCATCATGCGTAGCAATCCCTCCCCCTCTCTGAAAAATTAGCATGCCCTCATGCGATGCTAGAAAACAAATAGAGGTGGTTGCTACCAGCTGTTGAATTCTATGATTGGTGTAAAACAACATGGAATAAGAGAGGTGTTGAGAATGAATAAGAATAGCAATGGATGATAAAGAAGATGAATAACATGGTCATAAGAAAGAAATGAATGAAAGGAACACTCCCCCATACTCGAAAATGATATGCTGCTGAAAAAGGGAAAGTGGTAAAGATGTGGAATGAAGGATGATAAATAATGCTCAAAATGGATTTTTATGAAATTCTCCTAAATTCGTAATAAATCAGAAAATTATGCGATTTTACCTCAAGTTTTACCTCCAAAAATGTGGAATGACATATATGTACTGGCAGGTGTTGAAGCTGATGTAGGCAGAGTTGGTGCTAAAAGTGATGCAAAAGGTAGAATCCAGGCAAGCACATCATGTCGGAAGAATTGTGCACGTTCTCGAGTTGCTCGAGCCTCTTCTGTTAGTTGCAATAGTGTGGTCATGCTGTGAATAGAATTCTGCCCATACTTGTTGTTCTCCTGTAAACAAAGCACTATTTTGCATACAATGTTCTTGAATCCATAGTGTTAGTTTTGAATAGAAATAGATAAGATGCATGTAAAACTTTCAGTCAGAAAAACCTTTGTCAAATCAACAAGTTATGGCAGAGTGTAGTAATCATATCGCATGCTATCCCATAATGCATACATTCCCCCTCCAATTGGAAAAGGAATTCCATGACCATAAAGCGTATGAGAGGTGTTGTGCTGAGAGCAAGGCAAGGAAATGAACAATATTGCAGTAAATAAAGCAAAGTACACATATCAATGATAGGACAACGAGAGTTATGGTTATAATGAGAGCAGAGTGTGTAAAGATAGTTATGAATAAAAGATATGATGCTTTGGATTGATGATAAGTTATGAAAAAGAGAAAAAGAACAACAATATGCCAAAAAGATGCTTTACTGATAGTATGCTAGCTGAAAATGATGCGATTGATCATAAAACAATTTCTCATGCATAAAGGTTCAAAACAGGGAAAAAAAAAATTAAGGAAATAACTTCTCTGATAAAAAGAAAAAATAAGAAAAGGGTATTATAGTAATAATTGACGATAAGATATAACTTCAATACCATAAGCAGAGCCTCTGCTGCCAGCAGGCGTCCATAGCCTCGGCAGAGTTTCTTTTTAACCCATATGAGCCAGAATCCTCAATTTATAACTAGAGAGTTTCAGTGCTGTTCTACAGAAGAGATCAATGTGCTGGCATGGTAACCAGATAACCACACTGCCATTCACTAGGATGTAGCAAAAGTGATCAGGCCGGCTCGTGATGAGACCTCATGTTCCATGGATAATTTGGCTATCCAATGGATCATAACCCTGGTGTGGTGGCCATAATGGGAATGTCACTTTGTTACAGCCTTATGAACATGGTAGGCTGGCTCATAATGAGACCCCCTATCCTCCATCTGTGAACAAAATTTTGTTATTATTACACATTTTTATGATAAAAAGAGGGAGGCTCAATACTCCTTAAGAGCAGGGATGGTGGAAGAAGTTGAACATGTCAATAGAAAAAAAAATATACCCATAATCTCATTTATTACAGACAGAGAAGATTATAACCAGGAAGGGTGGAACCAGCATGGTATTAAGATGATCAATCAATATCATGTTCAACAGAAAACAATGCAGTAAAGTAGTATATAAATAATTGTGTCCCTTTTGAAAATAGTCTATCATCAAGGAGCTGTCCTGTTAAAGATCATAACGTGAATGATATTAACTCGCTTCAATAGAATCCATAATTCTTGTCCTCATAAAAATAGTGTACTTCATGCCATAAAAGGGAATCAATAAAATGTGGTTGAGATGAACTAAGAATAATTCCACAAGAGGAAGGAAGGGTTGCTCTCGAAAATACTCTCAAAGTGTTGCTCTTTTGAAGGAACAGCAACAACACTCAAAAAGAGTGTTGTCCCTTGTAGGGAACAACAAAGGAAATGCACACAAAAAAACAAAAATACACACAAAAAAGTGTGAAATTCCAAAGGAACAGCAAAAACTAAAAGTGTTGTTCCTTTGGAAAAGGAACAACAAAAACGAAAAGTGCAGAAGTGTTGTTCCATTCGAAAAGAAACAGCAAAACGTGAAAGTGCAGAAGTGCTGTTCCATTAGGAAAGGGACAACAAAACGTGAAAGTGCAGAAGTGCTGTTCCATTCGAAAAGGAACAGCAAAACGTGAAAGTGCAGAAGTGCTGTTCCATTCAGAAAGGAACAGCAAAATGGACAATCATAAAATGCAAACATGCAAAAAAACAAATTAGTTGTTCACGGCATTGATGCTGAGGATGAGTTACACTTTGAATGAAGGAACACCTGAAACACAAAATATAAGAGAAATTAGAAAAGAAACAACATTTTATTTAAAAACAATATGTAAATTAAGTTACAACAGCTATGATATTATGTAAAAAAATGATCTTTTTGAAGAATGTTTTGGCAGCAGTGACAAGACATGAATCTTCAAATCGAAATCAATTCTTCATTTCTTCTATTATGAATCCGTTGGGTAATGACTTAGATGAAATTCCTTTGTTTCGTTAAATTTTTTTCAAGAATCACTCGTCCATAAATTGACCTTCTTTATTTTCCCAGGACCTGCAAAAAAGCGAGTGTCTACCTGCAATAAAACATTAAATCATGGAGAAAGAGATGTGATCGGGCTCCCCTAATCCAAGAATGATGCAAAAAACAACAAGTAGTTACTCTATATAACAAATCCATTGAGAAAATAATAAAGTAAAATTTATTTGTCACCTGCGGGAGAGCAGTGGTCGACCATACTATCCAGCAGTGTTTTAATCACAACTTCTTTGTTTTTCATCGAAATTGAGTGATTCCAAAGCCAAATGAGAGCTAATTCAAAGTTTTATCTCCAGTAGTAACAGGTTTTATAAATTCAATGATATGATATGTCAATTTTAGTTAGAACAACCTGCATAACATAGTCATTTTCAATTACCCAATCTAGACCAACGATTGATATTTCAAGCATAGATTCTTCGTTTGATGTCGGATTCAAATGATGCAAATTGGAAATGAAAGTAGATTCATTTATTTATTTCCAATAGAAACAGGTTTTGAGGACAAGAAGAATTGATAGGTCAAATACTGTAAGGAACAGCCGAAAAGACATAGTTTTAAGGGTGCTGATTTACGATAGACAGTCAGTATTTTGATCATAAATTCACCATACGATATCAAAAATGAGTTATTCCAATTGCATTGTAAACTAGATTCATAGGGGAATCTACCATAGAAACAAGTTTTAAAAATTCATTCATTTAGGCCTCCAAAAACTGACTTTCCCAACTCTGTTCCTGAGCTGCCCGCTAGACATCTGGTCAATGTTTTGGCTCTAACTTCTTCGTTTCAAAACAACATTGAGTGATTCAAATTGGGTTAGAAAGTAGACATCAAGGGCTACCTAGGGTAGAAACAGGTTTTAAAAATATTCACTTTTGGTCCCTCAAAACATGACTGTCCCGATTGTTTTTCCAGAAAGTTCATCAAGCCCGCAAGCCAAAAAATTGATATTCAAGCATTTTTTCAAATTGGTGATAAAAATGAAAATGAGTGTTTGTAGAACTTATTATGTCTATTATGATTCATCTACATACACAAATAAATTGAAATATTTATCACCGATGTTGATTTCGATAGCGTGTTGCAACAAAAAAACAACTATTTTTACAAAAAAACAAAATGCATTTATTTATGTCCTTATTTTATTTTATTTTATTTTCTCCACTATCCTACTCTTCTTTGAGAATCGAATATGTTTATGTATAAGAGTATTTCCAGTGGAACCATTTTAAAAATAATGCTTCTAGTATGCACATACCCAAATTTGAAAAATACATGTTGATAAAAATTAGGGTATGAGAAGCCAACTTCCCTTGAAAAGATGGAGTAAAAAATTGTTGAAGTGTGGAGAAATGTTGCAAACAAGTGATGGAGTGAAACCAATCTTCAATATATCCTTTATTTTCTTGATTTCCCATATCCATCATATCATGAAGTTCTTGAGCTTTTAAAATGGTTTGTTGGTGCAACCTAGAAGAAACCTCATTTGCTTCCATAGCTTCTACAATTTTTGAATTTGAAACATTCTGAATCTCATTGTAAGTTTTCTCTAATGGCACATGTGAGATAGAATGGGTGGGAAGGGTGGGTAAATTTGGCAGTTCAACACTGTAAGTATGTTGTACTGGTTTATTGCGGTGAGGGTGTGGAATTAGTTGAGCAGGAAATTCAAAAGTAAAAATGTTGGACAGTTTCTTACCATCACAAAAGATGTCCTTCATGTGTTCCTTCAAAGCTCCTTCTTCCAATGTTCCTGTCAATTAGTTAGTGAAATGGGTGGTGCTTACATCACCACTTGAATGAAATCATGTGATTTGTTTTTCAAAATTTCTATTTTTTTTTTTTTTAAGTCATTCACACAAAAATTCAAACATCTATTTCTACACAAAAAATTAACAAATCTGCCGGAAAGCGGGCGGGGGAGCAGGGCTGTTACATGCTCCGTACGCAGGTTCTTACCTTCCGTTTTTAATACCCAACTCTTCCCTAGCAGGCACTCATCAGATTCACACTACTCTTTAGAAATGGCTACACTCTCCCCGGCAACGGCGCCAAAATGTGGAGCGATAAAAATGTGTCTTTTTAACTCCTAATTACCTTCACATTAATTATCAACCCAGGGACGACTTTTTGTTTCAAGAGTGTACTCAGTCTGAGGCGGCTATTTACTCAAGAGTAATGTTTTGCAGTATAGTGCTTAAAATCCAAAAGTAAATGAAAGCTGGAAATAAAATCTACTTACAACACAGCATTTTAAGACTTAAATCATGCATTCGGAAAAATAAGCAATGTATCAGTCAAGGGTCCAGTAACAATAACTCATCCCTTTGGAAACTGATGTAACCAAAAGTAATCAAGGAACAGATCATTAATCTGGGGACTAGACAGCAAATGCCAATGCCCACTATAGTTTCAGATCGTTCTTCACACCAAAGCAAAGATAATGCAAATAACAGGAAATGGAACGACATATAAGAAATGGAATAGCAAGAAACAGAAATGTTCTTAAACTAAATCATTCACTCAAACAACCATCAATTGAGGATACAGTAGCAATAACTCATTCTTCTAGAGATTGATGCAATTGAAATCAAACTAGAACAAGACAGTCAATCTGGGAACGAGGAAGCAATAACCAATGTTCTCTACAGTTGACAGTCCTGCTTTAAAGCAAATAAAAGGAAATAGAAATTAAACTGAAGCTGCCATTGAAAGTAAACTAGGAAAACTCCTTAAAAGCAAATTCTTGCAATTAATTAACCAAACTAAACAGCGAAGTAAATGGACAGCAAACTTATAATTAAAAGAATTAAACAACGAATCATATTTAATAAATATGAACAACAAACTCTAATTAGTCGAATCGAATAACCAACAATCTGAAATGGACAGCGAAGCTTTACATTTGAAATGAACAGCATAACAATATAAGTTGAAAAGGATAATAATCTCAGTTATGATGGAAATGAACAGCTACGCGATTCAATCTCAACTTGTGCAATAAAATAATTCCATAAAATATTCTAACAGCACACTATAAAAACATGAAACTGTAAAATAATGCAATTCAAAATAATAGGAAATAAATCAAACCATCACACAGCAGCAATTGTAAAGATATGATACACAGCAGCAATTGTAAAGATATGATACACAACGGCAGCATACTCCACCAGAGGCTGGGCCCTTAGCCGCCAGCGGATGCTGCTGGGCTACTTCAGAATGAAAAGAATGAATGGCAACCAGATTTATATTAAAATATCAAAGCAGAGTTACAGTGGATTACAACAAGAAATCTCTCAATCTCTCAGCCATTATCCATTCTCTCTGCCATCCTCAATTCTGATTCTCTAATTCATCCTCAATTCCATCATTCGAATCCATCCCAAATCATCCCCATCTCTGATCTCTGTTTTCATTTAAATAGAGAAAGATCAGAGAGAAGTCACAATAAAGATAAGTACATCATAATTTCTATTACAAAATTAGATTTTTTTCAACCAATTGATCAACAAGAAGATATATTTCCATCCAGCTTTCAACAAGAGAAAGACGAATTTGGCTTTGCAGCTGAGATTTGGAGGACGGCTGCAACAATAAATCTGAGAAAATCGTGCTCAAAGAACCCTATGTTTCTCTCAGTAAAAGCCGAATTTGGGCAAACCGTTCTTTAATAAAGTTAATTGGGTCCGTTCTGGACAAAACCCATGTTCCGGATTTTCCAGATTCATCTTCATTTGCTCAAAATCTCAACCACAAAACTGTCACTTCTTATTCCAGCGCATTTCTGAGTTAGCACTTTTAATGATCAAATCTTCAATCTGGAAATGATCTTAGAGGCTAAAAATGGTGAATAATGTTATAACCAATTTATTAAACTTTCATTGATAAAATCATGCATAATCATCAATTTATTAGAAATAAAGGAGAATAAATAATATTCATTCATAAGAGCATAAATCATTATAAAATGGATTTAAATAATAAATTATAATAAATGACATGATGAAGAATAGTAGAAATGGGTGGAATAAGTGTTCAAAAGTGATAATAATAATGGCATATTAACGGCCCAACATACCCCCACACTCAATATGTTGCATGTCCTCATGCAACGAAAACCTGAATATATTGCATGTCTTCATGCAACCCAAAGACAAAAACCCATGTGTTAACCAAGCAATAAAAAATATGTTCATCTTAGCTCATGAAATGGATAGAACAAATGAATTCTTCCTTAATTAATGAATATTCACTTTTAGTAATCTTGATGAAGGCATAACAATTTTTATATTGACATCCAACTATATGTATATATGAAGTTGCAACAAAATATGATATAAGTAACAGCAAACTTCATTAACCATTTTCTCAAAAACTACAAACCAGCTTTTGTTGAAATTTGGCAAGTAAATTTATAATATATGAATGTCTCTATGATCCAAAAATCAGACTGTTTTGATGCATGGATCATGAGATATAAACAAAATGATTGTAGCTGAGAGTGCATGATTTCCGAAATTTTATGAACCAATTTATCTTGAAATTGTCTGGGTTTGTATTAATGATACGTCTGTGTTTTCCAAAAATCACAAGAATTGAGTTCATAGTTTTAAAAATATTATGGAAATCAATTTCTACACTCAAATTGTGTGCCTTAAATGAGAAATAAAATAGAAAACATCCATCATGTGTAGAAATTCCTCCCCCTCTCTGAAAAATTAGCATGCCCTCATGCGATGCTAGAAAACAAATAGAGGTGGTTGCTACCAGCTGTTGAATTCTATGCTTGGTGTAAAACAACATGGAATAAGGGAGGTGTTGAGAATGAATAAGAATAGCAATGGATGATAAAGAAGATGAATAACATGGTCATAAGAAAGAAATGAATGAAAGGAACACTCCCCCATACTCGAAAATGATATGCCGCTGAAAAAGGGGAAGTGGTAAAGATGTGGAATGAAGGATGATAAATAATGCTCAAAATGGATTTCAGTAAATTCTCCTAAATTCGTAATAAATCAGAAAATTATGCTATTTTACCTCAAGTTTTACCTCCAAAGATGTGGAATGACATATATGGACTGACATTTGTTGAAGCAGAGTTGGTGCTGAAAGTGATGCAAAAGGTGGAATCCAGGTAAGCACATCATGTCTGAAGAATTGTTCACGTTCGCGAGTTGCTCGAGCCTCTTCTGTTAGTTGCAATACTATAGTCATGCTGTGAATAGAATTCTGCCCATAATTGTTGTTTTTCTGTAAACAAAACACTATTTGGCATACAATGTTCTTGAATCCATAGTGTTAGGTTTGAATAGCAACAGATAAGATACATGCAAAACTTTCAATCAGAAAAACTTTTGTCAAATCAACAAGTTATGGCAGAGTGCAGTAATCATATCGCATGCAATCCCATAATGCATACATTCCCCCCCCCCCCCAATTGGAAAAGGAATGCCATAACCATAAAGCGTATGAGAGGGGTTATGCTGACGGCAAGGCACGGGAATGAACAATATATCAGTAAATGAAGCAGAGTACACATATCAATGATAGGACAACGAGAGTTATGATTATAATGAGAGCAGAGTGTGTAAAGATAGTTATGAATAAGAGATATGACGCTTTGGATTGATGATAGTTTATGCAAAACGAAAAAGGACAACAATATGCTAAAAAGATGCTTGCCTGACAGCATTCTAGCTGAAAATGATGTGATTGATCTGAAAACAATTTCTCATGCGTAAAGGTTCAAAACAGGGAAAAAAATTAAGGAAATAACTTCTCTGATAAAAAGAAAAAATAAGAAAAGGGTATTATAGTAATAATTGACGATAAGATATAACTTCAATACCATAAGCAGAGCCTCTGCTGCCAGCAGGCGTCCATAGCCTCGGCAGGGTTTCTTTTTAACCCATATGAGCCAGAATCCTCAATTTATAACTAGAGAGTTTCAGTGCTATTCTACAGAAGAGATCAATGTGCTGGCATGGTAACCAGATAACCACACTGCCATTCACTGGGATGTAGCAAAAGTGATCAGGCCGGCTCGTGATGAGACCTCCTGTTCCAAGGATAATTGGGCTATCCAATGGATCATAACCCTGGTGTGGTGGCCATAATGGGAATGTCACTTTGTTACAGCCTTATGAACATGGTAGGTTGGCTCGTAATAAGACCCCCTATCCTCCATCTGTGAACAAAATTTTGTTGTTATTACACATTTTTATGATAAAAAGAGGGAGGCTCAATACTCCTTAAGAGCAAGGATGGTGGAAGAAGTTGAACATGTCAATAGAAAAATATACCCATAATCTCATTTATTACAGACAGAGAAGATTATAATCCAGAAGGGTGGAACCAACATGGTATTAAGATGATCAATCAATATCATGTTCAACAGAAAACAATGCAGTAAAGTAATATATAAATAATTGTGTCCCTTTTTGAAAATAATCTATCATCAAGGAGTTGTCCTGTTAAAGATCATAACGTGAATGATATTAACTCGCTTCAATAGAATCCATAATTCTTGTCCTCGTAAAAATAGTGTACTTCATGCCATGAAGGGGAATCAGTAAAATGTGGTTGAGATGAACTAGGAATAATCCCACAAGAGGAAGGAAGGGTTGCTCCCGAAAATAATCCCAAAGTGTTGATTCTTTTGAAGGAACAGCAAAAACACTCAAAAAGTGGTGTTCCTTGTAGGGAACAACAAAGGAAATGCACACAAAAAAGCAAAAATACACACAAAAAAATGTGAAAATGCAAATGTCGTTCCTTTGGAAAAAGGAACAGCAAAAACTAAAAGTGTCGTTCCTTTAGAAAAGGAACAACAAAAACACAAGTGTCGTTCCTTTGGAAAAGGAACAGCAAAAATCAAAAGTGTCGTTCCTTTGGAAAAGGAACAGCAAAAATCAAAAGTGTCGAAGTGTTGTTCCATTCGAAAAGGAACAGCAAAACGTGAAAGTGCAGAAGTGCTGTTCCATTCGGAAAGGAACAGCAAAATGGACAATCATAAAATGAAAACATGCAAAAAAACAAATTCGCTGTTCACAGCATTGATGCTGAGGATGAGTTACACTTTGAATGAAGCAACACCTGAAACACAAAATATAAGAGAAATTAGAAAAGAAACAACATTTTATTTAAAAACAATATGTAAATAACTAAATTAAGTTACAACAACTATGATGTTATGTCAAAAAAATGATCTCTTTGAAAAATGTTTTGGCAGCAGTGATAAGACATGAATCTTCAAATTGAAATCAATTCTTCATTTGTTCTATTATGAATCTGTTGGGTAATGAGTTGGATGAAATTCCTTTGTTTTATTAAAATTTGTTTCAAGAATCACTCGTCCATAAATTGACCTTCTTTTTCTCCTAGGACCTGCAAAAAACGAGTGTCTACCTACAATAAAACATTAAATCATGGAGAAAGAGAGGTGATCGGGCTCCCCTAATCCAAGAATTATGCAAAAAACAACAAGTAGTTACTCTGTATAACAAATCCATTGAGAAAATAACAAAGTAAAATTTATTTGTCACCTGCGGGAGAGCAGTGGTCGACCATACTATCCAGCAGTGTTTTAATCACAACTTCTTTGTTTTTCATCGAAATTGAGTGATTCCAAAGCCAAATGAGAGATAATTCAAAGGTTTATCTCCAGTAGTAACAGGTTTTAGAAATTCAATGATATGATATGTCAATTTTAGTTAGAACAACCTGCATAACATAGTCATTTTCAATTACCCAATCTAGACCAACGATTGATATTTCAAGCATAGATTCTTCGTTTGATGTCGGATTCAAATGATGCAAATTGGAAATGAAATTAGATTCATTTATTTATTTCCAATAGAAACAGGTTTTGAGGACAAGAAGAATTGATAGGTCAAATACTGTAAGGAACAGCCGAAAAGACATAGTTTTAAGGGTGCTGATTTACGATAGACAGTCAGTATTTTGATCATAAATTCCCCATACGATATCAAAACTGAGTGATTCCAATTGCATTGTAAACTAGATTCATAGGGGAATCTACCATAGAAATAGGTTTTACAAATTCATTCATTTAGGCCTCCAAAAACTGACTGTCCCAACTCTGTTCCTGAGCTGCCCGCTAGACATCTGGTCAATGTTTTGGCTCTAACTTTTTCGTTTCAAAACAAAATTGAGTGATTCAAATTGGGTTAGAAATTAGACATCAAGGGCTACCTAGGGTAGAAACAAGTTTTAAAAATATTCACTTTTGGTCCCTCAAAACATGACTGTCCCGATTGTTTTTCCAGAAAGTTCATCAAGCCCGCAAGCCAAAAAAATGATATTCAAGCATTTTTTCAAATTGGTGATAAAAATGAAAATGAGTGTTTGTAGAACTTATTATGTCTATTAGGATTCATCTACATACACAAATTAATTGAAATATTTATCACCGATGTTGATTTCGATAGCGTGTTGCAACAAAAAAACAACTATTTTTACAAAAAAACAAAATGCATTTATTTATGTCCTTATTTTATTTTATTTTATTTTCTCCACTATCCTACTCTTCTTTGAGAATCGAATATGTTTATGTATAAGAGTATTTCCAGTGGAACCATTTTAAAAATAAGGCTTCTAGTATGCACATACCCAAATTTGAAAAATACATGTTGATAAAAATTAGGGTATGAGAAGCCAACTTCCCTTGAAAAGATGGAGTAAAAAATTGTTGAAGTGTGGAGCAATGTTGCAAACAAGTGATGGAGTGAAACCAATCTTCAATATATCCTTTATTTTCTTGATTTCCCATATCCATCATATCATGAAGTTCTTGAGCTTTTAAAATGGTTTGTTGGTGCAACCTACAAGAAACCTCATTTTCTTCCATAGCTTCTACAATTTTTGAATTTGAAACATTCTGAATCTCATTGTAAGTTTTCTCTAATGGCACATGTGAGATAGAATGGGTGGGAAGGGTGAGTAAATTTGGCAGTTCAACATTGTAAGTATGTTGTACTGGTTTATTGCGGTGAGGGTGTGGAATTAGTTGAGCAGGAAATTCAAAAGTAAAAATGTTGGACAGTTTCTTACCATAACAGAAGATGTCCTTCATGTGTTCCTTCAAAGCTCCTTCTTCAAATGTTCCTGTCAATTAGTTAGTGAAATGGGTGGTGCTTACATCACCACTTGAGTGAAACCTTGTGATTCATTTTCCAAAATTTCTATTTTTTTTCTAGTCATTCACACAAAAATTCAAACATCTATTTCTACACAAAAAATTAACAAATCTGCCGGAAAGCGGGCGGGGGAGCAGGGCTGTTACATGCTCCGTACGCAGGTTCTTACCTTCCATTTTTAATACCCAATTCTCTCCTAGCAGGCACTCATCAGATTCACACTACTCTTTAGAAATGGCTACACTCTCCCCGGCAACGGCGCCAAAATGTGGAGCGATAAAAATGTGTCTTTTTAACTCCTAATTACCTTCACATTAATTATCAACCCAGGGACGACTTTTTATTTCAAGAGTGTACTCAGTCTGAGGCGGCTATTTACTCAAGAGTAATGTTTTGCAGTATAGTGCCCAAAATCCAAAAGTAAATGAAAGCTGGAAATAAAATCTACTTACAGCAAAGCACTTTAAGACTTAAATCATGCATTCGGAAAAATAAGCAATGTATCAGTCAAGGGTCCAGTAACAATAACTCATCCCTTTGGAAACTGATGTAACCAAAAGTAATCAAGGAACAGATCATTAATCTGGGGACTAGACAGCAAATGCCAATGCCCACTACAGTTTCACATCGTTCTTCACACCAAAACAAAGATAATGCAAATAACAGGAAATGGAACGACAGATAAGAAATGGAATAGCAAGAAACTGAAATGTTCTTAAACTAAATCATTCACTCAAACAACCATCAATTGAGGATACAGTAGCAATAACTCATTCCTCTAGAGATTGATGCAATTGAAATCAAACTAGAACAAGACAATCAATCCTGGAACGAGGGAAGCAATAACCAATGTTCTCTACAGCTTGACAAATCTCCGCTTTAAAGCAATGGTATGAAATAGAAATTAAACTAAAGCCGCCATTGAAAGTAAACTAGGAAAACTCCTTAAAAGAAAACTCTTGCAATTAATCAACCAAACTAAACAACGAAGTAAATGGACATCAAACTTATAATTAAAGGAATTAAACAACGAATCATATTTAATAAATCTGAACAACAAACTCTAATTAGTGGAATAGAATAACCAAAAATCTGAAATGAACAACGAAGCTTTACATTTGAAATTAACAGCATAACAATATAAGTTGAAAAGGATAATAATCTCTGTTATGATGGAAAAGAACAGCCACACGATTCAATCTCAACTTGTGCAATAAAATAATTCCATAAAATATTCTAACAGCACACTATAAACACATGAAACTGTAAAATAATGCAATTCAAAAGAATAGGAAATAAATCAAACCATCACACAGCAGCAATTGTAAAGATATGATACACAAGCAAAGAATTAAAGATATGATACACAACGCAAAGATACCCACCAGAGGCTGGGCCCTTAGCCGCTAGCGGATGCTGCTGGGCTACTTCAGAATGAAAAGAATGAATGGCAACAAGATTTATATTAAAATATCAAAGCAGAGTTATAATGGATTACAACAAGAAATCGCTCCATCTCTCAGCCATTATCCATTCTCTCTGCCATCCTCAATTCTGAATCTCTAATTCATCCTCAATTCCATCATTCGAATCCATCCCTGAAGTCATCCCCCTCTCTGATCTCTGTTTTCATTTAAATAGAGAAAGATCAGAGAGAAGTCACAATAAAGATAAGTACATCATAATTTCTATTACAAAATTAGATTGTTTTCAACCAATTGATCAACAAGAATATATATTTCCATCCAGCTTTCAACAAGAGCAAGACGAATTTGGCTTTGCAGTTGAGATTTGGAGGACGGCCGCAACAATAAATCTGAGAAAATCGTGCTCAAAGAAACCTGCGTTTCTCTCAGTACAAGCCGAATTTGGGAAAACCATTTTCACGAAAGTTAATTGGGTCTGTTCTGGACAAAACCCATGTTCCGGATTTTCCAGATTCATCTTCATTTGCTCAGAATCTCAACCGCAAAACTGTCACTTCTTATTCCAGCGAATTTCTGAGTTGGCACTTTTAATGATCAAATCTTCAACCTGGAAATTATCTTGGAGGCTAAAAATGGTGAATAATGTTACAACTAATTTATTAAAACTATCATTGATAAAATCATGCATAATCATCAATTTATTAGAAATAAAGGAGAATAAATAATATTCATTCATAAGAGCATAAATCATTATAAAATGGATTTATATAATAAATTATAATAAATGACATGATGAAGAATAGTAGAAATGGGTGGAATAAGTGTTCAAAAGTGATAATAATAATGGCATATTAACGGCCCAACATTGACATGTTAGCCAGCTCAGAGTTGTCTCCCTCAAACAATCTATGCGGGAAGAGCTGATAGTCTTCACCGGACGTTGGGATTTCCTCACCAGAATCACTCATGGTTGATCCTGTCGTTAAATCATGCAGAAGACGGCAAGGACTAGGAGGAAAAACAGCAGCAACAAAAGGCGAACCCGAGGTGAGAGAAAGGAAATCAGCTTCTAGTCTCAATTCAGAAATAGGGTCCGAAAAGGGCCAATTGAACTCAACTGGTCCTCCAAAGGGTTGCTCAGCGAGAACCGATCTCCCATCAGGAAACTCGGAAACAACAGGCTGCTGTGGTTCGACAGAGGATTGAGAAGCCTCTAAAGAATCGTCCGTGTAAGGACTACCAATAGACGAAACCGAAGGTTCCGCCACTGTGGAAAAATACCGAAGAAAAAGAAGCAAACACACACACGGGCTGAAAACGAGTTAAGGGCACACGATCAAATGGTCGACAAGCAATATTTAAGCGGGCGTGTAATCGTGGGTGATTAATTTTTACCACATTGAAAAGTAAGAAAGTCTATCGTTTCATATTTTAAGAGTCGAGAAACAATAGAAAGATGACTCTATCTCTTTCAGATTTGATACAAGCGTGAAAGGACAAGCGCTCGACGGTCTTTTCAAGTTTAGGGAGTCAGAAAAGACCAAATGACTGCTCAGGAAATACTAGGCACAAAGGGTGTACCAAATATCCGTGAACTGCAATATACACCTTGGTTTCAATAATGAAACAGAAATCGACCAAGGACTTTCCGTACGTGTAGGTAGTCTCCCCGAATGCCGTGTTCGGTGTATCACGGGTATAGGGCGGCAGACTCGGCTTCCTGTGGATAAAGGATTGAAAACCTAGAGGGGTCTCCCTTTATATACATGATTTAAGATTTTGGGAGTTAAGTCCGTACTAGCGCTGTATCTGGAAGTTTCTAAGGCGAACGACAATCAAGTAGGGCGAAAGTATCGTTCTAACACATCTCTAGCCTAGACCTCTAAAATGTTTCTGCAAATTCCAATGTCATTTCTTTAGGTTAATTGAATATATTTCAAATTTGATCTTCTGTTAGTTTCAATTTTCGTGCCCCATCGGGTGTAGTGTGTCTCAAAAGACGCCTAAATGCAAAGCTACATGCCACAGTCCAACATTTCGTTCGATGAAAACTAGTTACAGAAGAGTTGAGAGCTTTTACACAAACCAAATGATCGGAAGACAAACAATGAGATCTCTAATGCAACTAATGAAATTGAAAACTTTTCATTCAAATCACTAATCACTAGCAAAATTGAAAAGATTACAATTTACACTAATTAACCAAAAGCACAAGAGATTTTTTTTTTTTAATTTTCAACGTTTGATAGCTAATATGCACTAAACAAACTGAAAACAAACGGAACAACTTGAGAAAAGATATGGAGAGAGCAAAACAAACAAATTTCACTCAACAACACAAGCAATCAGATCCCAAATCGACCAAATTCTCTCAAAACCAAGACAAAGACTCAAAGGTTCTAATGGACCGTGTGATCTAGGCCCACTGCGAGACCAAACAAAATTTGAATGAAGGAATAAGCAATCACCCAAAAATCGCAATAAAACAATGAACAACTACTAAGAGGATGCGGAGAATCAATCAGAAAGTCGACCGGACAAACGAAACACCAAAACTCCCAAGGAGGGCTCGATACACCAAGCCACTAGATGCCTTAGGGCTCAAAATGTGAAATCGATAGATAAAAGAAAACAACCAAAGGACAGAGGTGAATTCCCAGTCAAACAGGACTCCAACACACTCAGGCAGTCGGAAAATCAAGAAGAAAAACACTGACCAAACCTAGAGAGTTCAAAAATGAGGAAACTCAAAAACCTTACACGAGTGGCGCGACTGTAAGGATGAAACTGGCACCAAAAAGCAATTGACGTGGGCCAAACAAACGCAACATGCGCCAATTGGCGCGACTGTCGAGCTAAAAAGTGTGCCAGTCGAGTTTCTTAGCCAAAAACAAAAAAGAACTACTCCAGAAGCAGATCAATGCATACTAAGCAAACCAAGAAGTAAAAAACAGCAAAATAACCCAACCCAAAAGGCTAATCAAGCAAGGAAAATCATAAAACAATCAAAGCGAAACAATGAAATCTAGACGGTCCCCAGTGGAGTCACCAAATTGTTGAGGAGGTAAATCCCCTCTGCAGACAAAGGCGATCCCTACTAGCCCAGCAGGGGTCTAGCAACAATCACGAAATGTTACAACGCAAGTTCCTAGTTACGAATGAAAAGACCAAGGATGGAGGCCTACCTGGAATCCAATGCTATGATCTGAAGAAGAGAGCGTTCCCGTTCTCGCCCTATATCAGTTCTCCCAATGGTCTTTCGTTGGATGAACACCTCTATTGGGCAAAGAACAATGACAAGCATAAAATCCAGCATACGTAACTCAATATCAGTCAGAAAGGATATTAATCATATTAACATCATTGAAAACAGAGTGGAACCATAATCATAATCATTCATTAAAGAGCAATCGAAAGAGATTACAACCAAAGTTCTGACGTCGTGGTCTCCTTCGGATGGGTCTCCAGTCGTTCACGTCTTGCAAAGCTCACCAGGGAAAGGGCAAACCTCTCCAGAGTCTCTCAACGATAGTCTCCTTAGCCTTAAGGGAAAAAGAGGGCTCTTTACAGCACAAAGGCTCTTGGGAATATGGAGATCCAAAGCTTAGGCACTTCAAGACTAGCTTGCTATGGAATTGAGCGGGCTTTTATAGATGGAGAAGGAGGGAGTTGGGACCCCTATTATTGTGGGATTGGCCCTATCAACAAGGAAGGTTCCATGGGAGGTGGCAAACCACTTCCCTTCCATAGAACTCCCGCAGCCAAACCTTCCAACTCAAGATAGGCAATGGTTTCTAAGTTTGTTGAAACACAACTTCCCGCCATCTTTATTTAAAAACACTCCTTAAATTGGCTGGCGTGACTACGACTTTGGGACAGAGCGCAAGTTGGCGCGGCCTATTTGTAGGATTTTCCCCATTGGCGCGAGTGATGAAATGTCTGCCCGCGCCAATGAAAAAGGAGATGTTTTCATGGTTTTTTGAAAGGAGATGTCTTTAGGGCAATTGAAGCTCATGTTTAGAGGAATGCAATGATGATTGTTTCAAGGCATGACATTGCTCACAGGTCACATAATGGGTCCTCCATTGTGCGGGACAGGGAATGGTAGGGATCATGTCAAACTAATGTAACACACACACAGTAAAGGTCCAATGGGGGACCATAAAAACATGAGTACAAGATGGTAGCTCACGACGAACATCAACACGAGCATGGACAAGTATGGAGGCCAAGTGGTACCCCTAGTATGAGTGTTGCAAGTGAAGAAATTCGATTTTGAGGAGGGGTGAAGTGATGCTTCCTGGATAAAATGTGTCATGGTGAAGTATCAAGTCACTAAAAACTAACAGATACCCATTTGAGGGCTCGGTGAGAGCTTTCCAATGGTACAGAAGGTTCATCAAACTGAGATACGGTTTGGCCGCAACAAGCGAAAAATAAAATAAAAAATCAGGGGTTTTCTTTTAATAAGGCATCTTCTCTCCAAATTCACTCATTTGCAAGTGGAGCTATGGTGAATGTAGTGAGGAGAGAAGGCCCTAAATCATGTAGCGATCATAGCATACAAACCGACCGTTGGAAGTGAGATCTGTCAGTTGCAGGTAAGAGGCCTAATCCTACTCTTTCATTTCAATGGATTGAAAGTTTAGTTTAGGTACCCAGAGCTCATGAACAAGCCAGGTCGCACTTTTTGGGGTATGTTCTATGACCTGGGTAGCAGGTACTGGGCAGAAAACTGCGGCCTGTCCCAGGAAATGACCTAAAAAGTGCAACCTGTCAGAGAAAGGGGGTTTCAGTGTTGTTTTTGGCTGAGATCTAGGATTTTTATGGTTGAGGGGTGTAGGTGCCCCCAAGCATGTTGTGGTCATGCCAAAATATATTTAGAAAAATGGGAATCTAAACACATTTTAATGATGTGGTGCACCATTTGTTTTTGGTATGGTTATGCACTGAGAAAGAAAATGGAGGATTACCTAACTTCTTTTAGTACTCCATATATGAATCAAATTAACTTGCTCTCCGGGGTTGGCATACCAGTGTCACTATCCCAAAGAGAGGATTTGGAGATAAGGAACTCGATGTTCTCCCGAAGACCTTATAGTTGGTCATCATCAATGTCTAAGAGATCAAGGTTGATGTAAGATGAAGGAATGATATGGGTATCATCCCTAGAGTGATCTGAAGTGATATGGGACCTCAGAGTTCTTCTAAATGTGGAAGAATAATGGTACTAAAGTCGACATGACCAGATACACTAGGAGAGTTGTGGAGAATTGCTTCTCCTGGTCTCTGAAATATGGGTGCCCCCTTACCCACACATTGGGTTGCAATGTAATGGCCACAAGGTGTATGTGGTTCGAGCGCATGGGTTCGATGTAAGGGGGAATAGATAAAATCAAGGGTGGTGATTTCTTCCATAATGTCGTCATCGTGATAGAAGATGGGGTGATTGGTTGAAGAGAGACCACCTAACGCGGCGAAGCTACCTGACTCATCATCATGAGAAGAGAGGTTCACATGCGCATCGTCACAAGGGGTGACAGAAGAGTAAGCAGATAAAGGATCCACCGATGTTGAGCCCAGGGTGATCGCTGAAGGGAGGTCAAGCAAAACATCAGGGGAAGTCTCCAAGGGGACTTCCACCGAGGGTCTCATGGATGATAATAGGTAGAAAATGGTGGACGAAGGCTCCATCATCTAGACATCGGGAGGGGGAATGTCAATGGGAGCGGGTAAATCCTCAAGCGGACCTGAAGCATACTGCGCAAGAATGGGAGAGGCGGATTGGTTTTGTTCAATCTCATACTCTTGAAAAACCTCTAAAGAGGCACGGTAATGCGTCAGGTGGGGACAATGGTGGGAATAATGGCCATGGACACCACACAGAGCACAGGGTTTGTTGGTGCAAATAGTCTTTGGGTTCTTGGCTATGGTCGATGAAGAAACAGAGGTTTCAGGGACCGTAGACTTAGGGAATGCGACTTTAACCATGGGTTTAATACGGGGCAATTCGGGTGGCATGACCGACGACATCACACAAGGCGCAAGGTTTTGCAAGTGGAGGAGGGGCAGGGTCAGTCGGGGTGGCCTTGTCTTTGGATGCCCCCTTGCGAGCTTTTCCTTTCTTTCCTAGAGCTGGCCCAACAGGAGAAGGGTCCTGTTGAGGTGTTGATGTCACTGTAGCAACGGAAGAATCTAGGGGAACTGGTTGAACCGGTGTCAGAGAAAGGTAGGGTTTGGGGTGACCAGGCGGGGTAGCGGCTGGTGGGTCAAGGTACCAGATGGGTATACCTAGGGTCAAGTTGGGAAGAGAAAGGGTGTCCATGATGGGAACCGAATAGACTCTGGGAGGGGGGGAAAGGGAAGGTATTTGACTAGCGGGGTAATGACCAGGTGGGACGGCTCTAAGATGGTTAAGGCTTGGTGGAACTGACCCAAGAGGATAAAGGGGCTTATGGGTACCAGTTGTAGGAGAAGGGCCAGAAGGAGTAGGTCTAGCTGGTTGAGATGAAGGGCTAGGAGCAGGTTGCGGCGGGCGAGGTTGAGGTTGCTGACTAGCCGAAGCGGGCCTCTTAAGGGTAGCCCGAGACGATTACATCATGCAAACATTCGATAAGCGGGGAGGAGGGAGACAAGGGAAGGTTCCAAGCAAAGAGGAGTCTTTATAGATGCCGGGAGAGACACTAGTCAAAGAATCGATGATTTGCTTATTGGTGATAGAAGATATGGTCAACTCAAGGGAGGTCTGAGATTTTTGCTCATGATACGTCAACTGGTCAATGGTGACTATCTTTCCATTATGAGGGAAAGACATTTTGCGGTATACCATGGAAGGGATAGCAGACAGGGCATAGGTGTAGCTCCGCCCCAAGAGAATGTTGTAATATAGAGGGGCGTCGATAACTTCAATGTCAATGCAAATAGGCTTTCTCGCAAGAGTGATAAGACAATTACAGAATAGGCCAACGGGTTGGGAGGCGTGGCCATCCCATGCTCGAAGGGTGATTGTGGAAGGGGCCAATTCAGAAGATCCAAATTGTTTCCAAACCAAAGCAGACATCACACAGGTGGATGCCCCCTCATCAATGATACACCAAGAAACATGGGCGTTCCAGATTTTGACTGGGATTTGGAAGGCTACAGAAGCAGGAAGAGGCGGATGTTCTGATTGATGGGCATCGAAAAAAATCAATTGGTCATCATCAGGATCTACAGAACCCATGGGGGATAGTAGATCCTTCTTTTGGGAAGGTCACAACTAGAGGAGTTCTAGTGTTGAAATGGCAGCAGGAGACTGCGCCAAATCATCTACTATGTTGTACAAATGAGCAGCTCGACTAGAAGCAGCATTGCGGCATAATGGTCCCTTAGGAATCTTGGTATGAACCTCAATTTTGTTCTGAAGGATATTCAAGGGACCATTGGATGTCGAAAGAGGCTCTGTAGGACCTGAAGAAGGTGACTCGGGGACAGACGGAGCGGGAGGCTTGGGGTACTGACAAGACCGAGTTTGAAGGTTAAGGTCGATGGTCAGAGGTTGATCAGAGTTCATCATGAGAATCTAGAAATCAGAGGAACCAGAAGGTTGAGTGGCTTTATGTCCATCAGGTGGTTGGGTAGCCATGAATCCTTGCTAGGGGAGAGGATTGGTAAACACAGCCGGTTGAGTAGAGGCCACATTGGGGGGATCGGTAGGGGAGGCATGTTGTCCGTGCAATGTGGCTTGAGACTCCCACATCTGCCGCATATGTGGTAAAAGGGGATAATCGTCAGTGTAATGACCGTAAACACTGCAACACGAACAAGGCTTATTTGTACGAATGGGCCTGTCCAGCTTGGGCTAAGTGCCCTGTTGCTGGTTAGCAATGTTAGAGTCAATACCTTGAGGATTAGGTCCATGATTACCAGGGGCAGATTGATTTTGATTGCCTTTCCTCTTCCTTTGAGAGGAAGGAGGATTAGTCGCCCCCTGTTGTGCAAATACTTGCCCCGAAGGGGGTGGTAGTTGTTGTTGCTAGGGTTGAGAAGGCAAGGGAGGCGGAGGTGAAAATGTTGGTGAGGTTGTAGCACCGAGCTATGGATAAGGATAATGGTGAGGTTGGGAAACATTGAGGTAGTCAGGAGGTTGGGCAAAAGGATGAGGCATGCCATATCCTAGATACATGCTACCTGGAGGGGGAAAAGTGTTGGAGGTCCTGGCCCCTCCTGGAGGGAGACCATAGCCCATATGAGGTTGAGTGTACAGATGAGAAAGAGCTCCAACGATACCGTTGGCAGAATGAGATTCCCCCGAGGCATTAGTGCCACCGGGTCTGGGAAGGTCAAGAAGGACGGTATAAACATAACCAGACTAAGCATAGATGAGGTCATATTTCAAGGCTATTTGGAGGGTGGCTTCTTCGGTTTGAGGGAACTGGGATGCGACATCTTTGCCGATGGCCGGTAAGAGAGATCTAAGGAACCAATCCATATAGACACGATCTTCAAAGGTAGGAGCTCGACATAAGCTCTTTCTTCTTCGCCATTCCTGGACATGATCAGAAAGGCGAGTTGCAGACGATTGACAGAAAGAAGTCAAGAGTTCAGTACTAGAGTCATATCGGAGAGGTAGCTAGAAATAAGATAAGAAGGCTCAGGCAATGGTCGCAAAGGTGGTATGGGAAGAGGTGGTCTGATCAACATACCACTTAGAAGCTTCACCTGTAAGCGTCCGTTGGAACAATCTAAGACGGATGGAATCATCAGTTATGGAATTGGATGAACACCACATGTGGAAAGATCGGATATGGTTGGAGGGATCTTCTCCAGCAAGGCTTTCGAACTTGGGAATGTCGAAGGGGAGCTTGGTTGGCATAGCACGCCAACCAAAATCGTGGCAGATAGGGTCATTGATCAACTGATTGAAATCGAAGAGACTGAGGCCTGCCATGTAAGGGATCAAGGGGACAGTCAAGGTAGTTCCTGTGGCGGTTCCGCTAGTGGCATTCCCAGCAGGAGGTCCGGGAATGCCACTAGCGTTAGGCCATGGACCAGACATAGTGAAGGTGACAGGGGGAGAAACAGAAGTAAAAGAAGAACCCAATGAATCTGAAGAGGATTTGGAGTGCAGACTCGGAGGAGGACGAACTTGACGATGGTGGGAAGGAGTAGGTCGACCAACCAGAAACTGAGGATGGAGGCCAAGAAGTCTCTAGGATATACGCCTTGGGGGCGCAATTATGACAACACAAACACAGCATAGAGGGAAGAAAAATGACCAACAAGGGCAGGGAGGTGTAGAATCAAGTGATTAAAATGTCGAAACAAGGGTAGAGAGGTGCAATGTCAATTGATTTTACAATTTTTTAAAGTCTTTGCCTGGCAGTGTTAACCAGGATCTTTTTTGCTTAGGGTGAGTATGTGGCGTGCGTTAATTTTAATTTTTAAACCTAGATGTTTTGAGAGCAAAAGAAAAAGTGTGCTACGTAATTGAAAATAAACTTGTAGAGAACAGCGTATAATACTGAAATAACAGAAAATTAATAGCTAACAATGCATCAATCTAACCCAAGGAGGCGGGTCTCTCAAAAACTAGTCTACCAGAGGGAAAAAATCTAGTCAAAACACACTGAAAATAAGCCAATAGGTCTAAGGTCAGGAAGGACAAGGATCTAAAGGATAAATCTGCTGAAAAGAGGTGCAGAAAATAGCAAAGAGACAGTGGCAAGGTTGTTGTGAAAGAGGAGGCAAACAGCTAAAGGCAATAGGGAAACGAAGGTGACCCTAAAGGCAAACCCAAACAAAACTAAATGAGGTGATTTGGATGGAAAAATAGCTGATCTAGAAGGGATCTGAAAAGGAGGTATCAGATCTGCAAAATAAAAGGCTAAAACTCTGAAAATTTAGACACCTGCAACAGCTAAAACTCTTCCACAAAAAGTGGAGGGTACTGAAGCCCTAGGGGGCTAGATTCCCACTTATTTGAGTAAATCAGAACAAGAACAGATCTAAATGGTCGGAGACAGAGGTTCGAAAACCCTGACAGAAGCTTCAGAAAAACCCAGAAAACTTTCAGAAAATCTGCAGAAAAAAGTGTAGGTCGCAATTTTGAGGTAGAAAAGTACATCCTGCAGTCCAAGACACAGATTCTGGGTCGAAAAGTGAAACCTACAGTTCAGGGTCTCTCGGCGGCAAATTTCAAAAGAAGTTTTCGTCTTAGTTGCGGCTGATGTCTACTACATGTGCAATAGGGCCAGAAACACTCAGAAGTTAGAAATTTTAATGTTTGAGGGTTTTATAGGTGAAAAAGAGCATAAAAATAGGAAAAACAAAAAGCTAAAGAGAAACCCTAGGGTTTGAAGTAGCTAGATATGGAGGAATATGAAAAATGACAGTGGTCGTAATTGAAAACCCGTGTGGAGTTGCCAGTTGTTAGTATGAATCTTTTGTCAAAGTGTACGAAAAAATACCACTTTAGCTACGCATAACTGATAGCCCTAACATCAAATATGGCTGCTAATATCTTCAGATCTGCAGTTAGTTGATCAAGACAAATGCTGGAAAAAATCCAGATCTATGCATAAAAAGACATTAAGCAGTAAAAATAAGGTTTTGCTCCATGCATCCAATAGACAAGACAAGAATAATATGTTTTAAAGAATTTTATATTAAGGGCACCTGAGAGGAAAACAAGAAAGGTGTTTCCAATTCCCCTCAATGGGATGGGTTCTTGAAAGTCCTCAGCACTTCAGATCTAGAATTTCTCTCTCTTGCTGGTGTAGAAAACCCAAACAAACATAGAACTCAAAGGGAGCTCACAAAGCAAATAATGGAAAATATGACAATGATAATGGCTCAAAGTTAGACCAAGAGTTTAGATCCAGAGTGATCTAAGAGGCAACAAAAGGTGAAGAATGGTAGGAAAAACCCTTCTATTTATAACAAAATATTGGATCACTCTAGATCTTGGTGCATGATTAAAATAATATTAACCAAATCTAGATCCACCTTTTATGGAATATTTTATTATATTTGTTGGAGGGGAAAGGAATTTGACTTGGGTCAAATCCCTTTATTTGTAAATAATAAATAAATAAATGATTTATTTATCATTTTAAGGAAGTGGTTGAATGATAATTAAATAAATAATTATTTATAAATGATTTAGTCATATTTAACAATGAATATTATTTAAATAAGATTTAAATAATTATTCCTAGAAAATAATAAGATAAATAAGAATTTATCTAATTAATTTCCTTGTTTTGAGTTAAATATGACCCAGAATAATAATTAAATTATTTTTTAATTAATTATTCCATGAGGAAAATCAAACAAATACATATTTGTTTAATATTTCCTTTTGGGGTTTCTTGTTTAGACCATAAACAACCTAATAAATGTGTTTTATTAAGTTATTTTACATAGTAAAAGCAATTTTACTTAGGGTAAAATTGGTCTTACATGGTGTACCTGGGTCCATCTAATAATAATAGGTTAGATGACCAAAAAATGGTGTAACAAGCTCCACAAATCAAACTCTCTATTGACAATTCTGCAGCATTTCTCTACTCAAATTCTTCCTCCTTGAACACTTAGCTTTGTGTTCAATTTATAGATAAACTGTAGGTAGTTTTTTAATCAATAACATTCCAAAAATATGCAAGACATGTTTCCATTCATGTAGATGTCAAATGGACACTTGGATCTGAAGCATGACACATGTGAACCCTTCTAGAAGACACTGGCCAAGTGGAGATTCCGGAACAATGAGAATTTCACTCCCAATGTGACCAACGCACCTTTGAATGTCAGGAAGTGCTTTGCAGAGCAGGTAAAAATGGAGCTACCTACATATGCAACACACTTAGGCCCCTTAGAGCTTGCGTTGGTGAGCTCCCACATGTTTAATAATAAGCTTCAAACCATGGAATAGCCTTGCTTTGATGAAAATCTTGTTTGATTCATGAATGCTTCCTGTCTTAGGGCATATAGCAACTGAGATGATAGGGAATAATAGACCCTTTGATCATCGGTCCTGAAGATGCTGCCCAGTTAACTAGGTCATTAGGAATGGTGCCCAAATTGACCTATAACAATTTCCCCCTAAAGCATGAGATCCAAATAATAAGAACATTTGATTTAGATGCCTTACACTATGATGATACTGGAAACAAAGCAGAATGGTCGCCTGCATCAATCTTACAATACATTACATCATGATAAATCCTCTATTGATCATAATTACTGGGGGTAGGCATTCCCATAGTCAGCACATAAAATAATCTAATAACATGTACATGATTCAGAAAGTCGTCTACATTGGAATGTTGCCCAGATGCAGACATCACCTACATATATAGGCCCATGTTTGGATGACAATTTGTATGTAAGGTCACTGTACAGATTATGTGTACAAAAATCCTGAAATCGCGGCCTAGATGGCTAAAACTAGATCCCTGGTCTTCTTATCTTGTTCACTCGATCATTCAGGTACAAGTCTAGCCATGCGAATATATTATTTGTCATCAAACATGGAAAGACATTGTTTGATTCCCATCCAATAATGAAAGTTGTTAACAAACGTGAGAGAACCACCATTAATGTCAATGGCTCTCAAGGTACTGCAGTACATTTCGTAAGGCGTGAATAGATGATTTGATGTCGAAAGCCAAACAAAATATTTTAGTCAAAAGTCCGGAAGCGAGGATCTTGTCGATGCTATAACATCCTCACGGTACTAGAATTTGATGTTTCTAAGTGAACTTCCTGGATATTGATTTATAATTGACAGGAAGTCACCTTATTGCAAAACTGGAGTTACTGATTTCGGAGACAGGGGTATGACTTGATATAGCAATTGTTAGGGATGATGGTCATGAAAATGAAGGTTTATGAGTATTGCAGATGGATGAGTTCTAAATCACTGGATGACTTCTCTTGAACATATCAGCAACACTATGATGAGTTGGCAGCATTGACCCAAAACCAAAGTGAAGGTATGATGAACCATAGGTGTGACTGAACCGTCAAGATGATTACCCAACCCAAATAGTCATAGACATGGAGTGAAAGAAATGTCATGTTCAAGAGAGACTTGCTACCAAAATAAACTTTACTTGCTTTTCCCAAATTTTCCCCGGTCATTTGTCGATCAGTACCTCTTTATTTTTTAACAAGCTTGGGGAAGATAACATTTGCTTGATCTATAATTCAACCCTTCAGGCGAATAAAGAATGAAGTATCATTATTTAATAATTTAACGTGTCTAGCGATGAATGAAACTCAATTCTTGCCATGATTGACAAGCCCATCGCTATTTTATGTTTTAATGAGCTTAACGATAGTGACAGCCCAATCCTTTTTCATGTTTAGAGAGTCTAAAAAAGAGGATGAAAGAGGACTCCAAAAGTACTTTTTCGTAAATTTGTCTCTCAAATCCGAAAAAGTGTAAAATGATATTTGAAAGAACCTCTTTGGTCATGTTTAACCAAGGTATTCCTTTTTCGTAAATAATCCATCTCGGTCCGAAAAAGGGTTAAACTTATACTGAGCAGATATCAATTCATTTACTTTAACGAGCTTGAAATGACAAGTGCTCGGGAATATTTTCACATTATCGGAGTCTGAAAATAGCTAAAAGAAGACTCCAAGGGTTCCTTTTTTGTTGTTATCAAAGCTCGAAAAAGAGATAAAAGTGCGCTTCAAATCCTTTTTCATTTTTAACAAAGCTTGAAAAATAAGGATAAAAAGTATGCTTGGTGGTCAAATCATTCTTGAAATAAATTTGCACAACTAATCTTTTTGTCACTTGTAGGACCTGTTCAGAACAACATCAAATGGATAAAAAATATCTATTTCATGATAAAAACATAATAAAACCATAGCCATAGCAAAAAATATTATTTGCAAAAAATTAAATGACTATATAAAAAGAGTTTTACTATTCATTTTTACCATTCCATAGTTACCATTTGTATTTTGGAGCTCTGAACTTGATTTTGCCCCTGAACTTTAGTGGTCGATTGCATGCAATTGGTAAGAATGTTTTGACTACCCCCCGCTAGAGCACATGTTGAATGCCCCCTGCGAGAGAATATTCCCCCCAAGCTTCATTTCTTTCACCTAAATAGAATATTAGTTACTAATAGCTGGATGGAATGAAGGTTCATTACAGGGGAGGATTTGTTTCATTTTTTAATGAGCTTGACACAGGAAAAGAACTATGCTCGTGACCTGTTCCATTTTTTAACGAGGTTGACACAGTAAAATAACTTTCCTCAAAGGCACTTGTTTCATTTCTTAACGAGGTTGACACAAGAAAAAAGAACTATCGTCATAACTCTATTTCATTTCTTAACGAGGTTGACACAGAAAAAAGAACCATCCTCATCACCTATTTCATTTTTTAACAAGGTTGACACAGGAAAAAAGAACCATCCTCATAACTTTGTTTCATTTTTTAACGAGGTTGACACAGAAAAAATAACCATCCTCATTGTGCAGTTGGAGTAGCGATTGGAAAAGACGTAGTCTAACAGAGTCATCATTTAAGGAGTTTGATGAGCACCAGAAATGATAAGTTATAACATACATTGACGGTTCTTCTCCAAGATTTTCATTGAATTTAGGAATGCCTGAGGGTAACATATGTGGTATCACTAGCCACCAAAGAGAGGAACCAGATAAGATTCCAAATGATGACATGGGTGAAATCAATGGACAAAACATCAAAGATAAAGAAACAACAGATGTTGTTGTAGCTAAAATAGATGTTTCAGTCTGGGATGTTATCTCAGCAATGGTAAAATGACCCAATGTATACCCTATAGAGTCTATGGGAACTGAAAGTGAAACAAGATCAACAAAATCAAAGGAAGGTGATTAAGGAAAAGACTTGTATAGGTAAACCTCCTACAGAAAATGAGTTGGAGTTAAAGGTGTCTTGTCTTGTAATATTTCTTCAATCAAAATCAAACCAGGTGGAAGAATTTCTCCGTCAGGCCCAAAGTATATTTCAGGTGGTTTGACTGTGCGATATGGGAGACTCAATGGCTACAATAGATTTTGGAATGACCAATTCAGGAACAAGTTCTGGTTTTTTGACTTTGGGATCAATATTTTCTCCACTTAGGGAATATAGAAACATAAATATAAGGGGATGATAGACCCTATTTCATTGGTCGTGGGGATGATGTCTAGTTTGACCAATAACAGTTGCCCCCTAGAGCACAATGGGATCTGGATCAACTTCCAGTTGAACAACGTTGGGTTCTAGAGGTATGGTCTTAGCGATTGGATGGATCATGACCATGGGTAGATGTGAATACTCTGTCTTGACAATAGTAGACAAACCAGGATTTGTAGAAACAACTTGAGCCAACTCTAGTATATGGGAAGATGAAGCTTCACCAGAGGTACTGATGGTACTGGTTTCGATAGAGCGATGTCTACGCGAACGACGGGGGAAAGGATTTTATTCTTCCACGATGACTGATTTATTTTATCCAAAAACAAATAATAATAAAAAGAGGGTAATGCTAGGCAAAAGGGTTTACCAAGAAACTGTGAACTGGAGAATACCTCTTGGCGAACCAAGAAGTACGGGCAGGTAATCTCCCCGAATGTTGTGTTCGGTGTGTCACAATTTCAAGGCAGCTGACTCGGTTCACTATGGATGGATAGCACCTAAAATTTTTCCTCCCAAATATACCCGAAGGTACATGGAGGCCCAAGTCCGTATTAGTGCTGTGTTAGGGTCTCGTGATTTGGCAGATTGGCAAGCCAAATGATAGGGTAACATCAAACCAAATTTGGAGCCCTAGGACCTAGCCTTCCTAGACTTAGAGAGGGCTCTCTCTATTATGCAAAGGATGTAAATTTATTTTCTTTTTGTATATTTGATTTTAAGCTAGTTGTTAAGTATGTTTTTATTTTGTTTTGGGTTTTTGAGGGGAACTGATCAAAGGATAAATAGATAAAAGTTCGTTAGATCAACTGGGCTATGGGGTCGAAAAGGTCGATAATGTCTCAATGATGGATAAGGTATTATTGCAGGGCTGATTTGGTCAAGGTAAATGGATTCTTCAAGTGAAAGTGAAATGAGATGGACATTAAGTTTGTGAAGGACAAAGAGATTTTAAGCACAGATAGTTTAAACAACAAACATTCATGTGGTAGGGCTAACCATTAATCACTATAAATGAAACTCAAACTGATAGATGCAGAAAATAAACAATCAGGTTATGAAAAGAAGTATAGGACCCTCTAACTTTGGGAAAATCACCTTTAGACTTTTTGGAAAACAAAAAATACAAACAAACAACTCAATCTATGAAGAGGGAACTCTTAAACATCATATTTTGAGCTATCGGGAACTTTGAAATAAGACTGCAGAGCATGAACAAAGGGCAAGATCGAAACAAGACCTCCTTGACTTAACTAAGACAACCAATAGTTCAGAGAGAGATTTCAGAAATGGAGTTTTGATTAGCTATGAGTAAGCAAGGTGTACCGTGAATCATACTAGACAACATACATAATTACCATTAATGAAACTGATAACAAGTTATTAGGGTACAAAAGAGCAATTAAGAATTCTTTGACATAACCAAGAAAGATGAAAACATTTAAGCTGTAATGAATCAGGAAATTTGAGGTGCCTCCATGGGCATATCTCAAACCTATTCTTTACTAAAATACAGCAAGCAAGAAGCATGAAAAAATGTATGATAAACTAAGAAAACATAACAGATAAGAGACACAATACCATTCACCAAGCCATGGAATCCTACATACAATCCTCCTCCACCATCAAGGTCAAGCAAGAGATCATCCACTTCATGAGAGAAAGTCTTTCTTCAAAGCTTGCAATGATATGTATTGCTCTATAGCATCAATTTCAGCCTCTGGTTACAATGAATTCTCTTGGATTATATAGGCCAAAGAGAAAGAAACCCTTCTAGAGCATCTAGAAGGCCATTGGCCTAATACAAATATCTGATTTTGTCCTTGAGGCTTTGCAAAGCCCAAGGCACAAAATATCTTCAAAAATATCTATTTAAGCCAAAAATAGCAAGAAAATTGACTTCTAATCTCTGACATAGGGTTAAAAATAGCTAAACGCACATTTGGATGGCCACCTTCAGAAAACTGCTTTTTTAGCCAAAATGCTACAGGAGCATAGCAACAGAAAGAAACCTATTTTGAAAATAACTTTTGAGAGACTTCTCGATGTCGAAACGAGACTCGTGATAGCTTGTTGGAAATCCCTGGATTTTTCGTTTCTGGAACTACTTTATTTTTCTAAAATTGATCCCTGGAAGTCTGTTAAAAAGTGGACTGAGTGAAAAAACCCAAGAGGGTCTCATTTGCTGATATGTGAGGTAGAAAGGTGAATTTTGACTGATTTTTGCCTCTTTGGGGGACCAAAACACCTTCTTTAGATCTGAAAATTTGTGAGTAGATGCCCCAAAATTTAATACATCCAAAACAATGACTTTCATGAGCTGAGGATGCTCCTAGAAAACATGGCAGTGCCTAGAAAAATGTGCAATTAGGGCCAAAAACCACAAAAAACAAGATCATGTCAAAATTTGCTCCATTTTGGCGAGAAAACCCCTTATGGGTTCTTAAAAGCATGCAAGGAAGCTGAAGCCAAGATTTCAAGCCTAGATATGTCTTTTTCCCCTTTTTTCAGCGGTGCCTCCTTCAGGCAGTTTTGAGCCTTTCTTGAGCAACTTTGAGTTTTCTTCGGGAAAATTGATTCAATTTCTTGTAGTGCTCGGTCATCTTCCTTTGCAAACCCAAGTCTTTGTTTTCTTTATCTAATTTATCCTCCAAATTCGTGTTCACTCTTTCAAGCCATGATTCTTTATCATTTTCTGTCTCTTAGGCAAGCAATTGTGTGAGAGGATAAGATCGAACAAGGGCTGCTTCTTCTTCCCTCTGTTTCTCCAAAGCTTTCCTAAGACCCATAGTCTTAGGCCTTTTTCTTACTGGCTTCTCTTCTTCCTCAATATCATCAAATTCGCCCATATGCTCTTCAAGCTTGACTTGTGATTTGTATGCTTCCCTTTGGTATTTGAATACTTGTGCCTCATAAATTGCCATTTGCCCACTCATTTGTTTATTTTTCATTTGTAGAAAATGTATGAGGTCCTTTGAAATTTCTAGATCAGTTTCTAGGTCATGGATTTGGGCTTCTCTGTTTTGCAAAAGTGATTCAAGAATTATAGCTTCATCATCTCCAACATCACTGTCTATTTGTATGATTTCAAACTCTCTTTCCTGTTCATGACTACTCTCCTGTTGTTCAACTTTTTATTTTCCCTTGCTTTAGATAGACTTCTTTGCTCTTGTTCTCTTTGGAAATTCAACAATACTCTTCTTAGGCAGTTTGCCTCTACTCCTTAGCGCTCTAGTGACATTACTAGTCACTACTGGAGTGATTTTCTTCTTTGCGGATTTGGTCTTTTTAGCCTTTGGTGCTTCTGAGGAATGAATCATGGCCCCTTGCCTAGGAGAGGCAGCAAGCACATGTTCTTGGTTGTGTTGAGGAGAAGATATAGGAGGTTTTATCACTATCACTTGTTCAACTTGATCCTTTACACTGTTGCCTCCATCATCACTTGCTTTGTTGCCCTGTTCACTGTTTTCCTCACTGTTTTGAGTTTGTTTAGGGCTTCCATCTTCACCTTTATCATTGTTTTGAACCTCTTGACATATGTTGCCTTCAACCTCATCAATTCTGTTTAGAGTATGTTTTTTAGGGCTGTTAGCTTCATCATCCTTTTCTGTTGCTTGACTATCTTCACTATCTGTCTATGGACTACCTTGTTTACCCTCCTCACTGTCTTGAATTTGTTGAGGGTTGCCTTCATTATGACTGTCTTCTTTGTCATTGTGCATGCTGCCATCATCTTCACTATTTTCCTTAGACTCTGTGTGTGTGCTGCCACCATGGTCACTACTTTGCTGGGAGGCACTTTTTTCACTATCCCTTTGATTGGTTTCATGACTTTGTTGAGGACTATGGTGTTCCTCATCACTGCTTTGAACATCTTCCCTTTGCTCTTCATCATCACTACCCTGCTACTCCTTAGTTTGTTTTTCATCCTCACTAGATAGCTGCTCTTCAGTTTGTTCTTCGTCATCACTAGCTGTGGGTGGACTGTCCCCAGGCTCATTTTTACTACTTTTCTTAGGGCTACTTTGTTCTTCATCCTCACTACTTTGTTGAGTGCCACTGGCTTCCTTATCCTTTGGTGAGCTTTCTTCACCATCACTAGTACACTAATGGTCACTGTTCTGTGGTTTATCACTTGGTTCATGCTCACTACTTGTCTTAGTATCACTATGTTCCTCATCATCACTAACTTCATGCCTTCTTTCATAAGACTACTCTTTTTCACTATCAATCATAGGATATTCTTGCTTTTGAGGAGTAGTTTGACTTGATGAAGGAGAGACATAATGAGTGGAGGGTGAGGAGGACATATGAGATGGGCCATGAGATGAAGAGGCAGTAGTAAAATCCGAATGAGAAATGAAAGTCTCCCAAGAAACTCCTTTCTTTTCAAGATCGTGAAGGATGATGATTTTGATGAGAGAATGATGGAAAAGACTAGCTTTTTGCTGAGAATGAGGTCTCTTTTGGACAAGGAAGGACATCAAGTCTATGCTTTTGCAAAGGAAGAAAGGGAGATTCAGCAACTGAGTTCTTGTGAAATGCATGAGAAGCCTGATTTGATAGGGATAAATTCAGGAAAATCTCCCTTCACATGTGAAATACTTCATGATAACTTTCATGAGGGGGGCATAGTTTCTTAATAAGTGAGAAAAAGGAAATATAGCTTGGCAAGCATCCTAATGGTCTGGTTTTAGGAAGGGTTTATAGTGATTTAAATCCAGGTATGCTTGGTTGAACCACTTTTCTCCTATATAGGGGATCTTAGTTGCTTTGGAGACAACCCTAGGAGTGAGTTTAAATTCCAGACATGCTAGGTGAACTTGTTTTCCATCTAGTCTTAGGGAAAAAAGCTCAGTCAAGAAAGGGTGGCTAGTGACTTCTTGGAATTTGTTGCAAAAGTCAAGGTAGCCAACCTCTTGAAAGTAAGACAATATTGAAGAGGAGGCAGTGAGCTCTTGAGTAGTGGTAGGTTCAAACCTTTTGTGATGACCTCTCTTCTTAACCCTTTTCTTCTTGGGAGGCATTTTAGTTTTGTGCTTTCTTCTTTACCCACTCAGCAAACAGGTTCTTCAAAATGAAATAGGCCTTTCTCCTTTTAAAACATTTTTTTCTCCCTTTTCAAAAACTATGTTTGGCTTCTTAATCAAAACAGGCCTTTCAACTGATAATAATCCCTTTCTCCTTAAACACTATTTTTCTTTTTATTTAGCAAGCAGGAGACCCTTGAAAACCACTATGTTTCCCGTTTTGAAATCACTGTTTTCTTATTTGAAATCTTGATTTCAAAACATTTTTGTGACCAAAATTGAGATGCAAGGGCACGAAAAATACTTTGAAATATTTCTGTTCTGTTTGAACAACCCAAAATCTGAGCAAAAACTAGTTTTTTCCACCCTTGGAGACCTTTGGAGAGGTGTTACGCTCCTATTCACAGGCACATAGCACCTGAACGCTATTGTGTGTCAGGTCGGGCGCCTCCTGAACGCCGAGCGGGGCAGGTTGGTCGGAGAACATAGGCACGTCATGCTATCCTACAGGCACGTCACGCCATGTGTAAAAGCCTTCGAAGGAATGTTACAGGCACGTCGCTCTATCTTACAAGTGCGTTGTGACCTGGTTTTTTGCACGATGCTGCCCAGGGCTTCAAACCACGAAAAATCCCTCCTTTGCTAAGTACAGAGTGACATGGAAAAATACCCTTTGAGGGTGTCATAGCTTTTTTGAAATGTTTTGAATGGTCGTTTTCCCTCCTTTCTTGACGATTAGACACTCCACATTTTGCCTTGGTGTTTGTAAAGAAAAATGGCTTTCTCTATTTTGTTGAGGGCTTGCTTTTTTACCAATTGCTTTATCCCTTTTTTGAAAGGTGTCTTCTTTGAAAGATTGAACTTTGTGCCATGAGTATACTTCTCACTGAGAGATACAAAACAAACATTACTATTTGTATTTTATCACAGTTTCTTTGAAACAAGTGTTGTGTTTTCCATTTGTTCATCTTTTCAGAGGAGGTATCTTGTCAACAAAATTCTCAAGCTCTCTACTTGTCCTAAAAAAATTTATCCTTCATCCCTGTTATATCATTTGAGGATTGAAAACCTTCTTGAAACGTAAAACTTGTGTCTTGAGTATCTTCAGCACCAAGGATGAAATGCAAGTAGAGATGTGTTAGCAATTTAAGGGAAAATGCCACAAAAATTGTTTTTAGACTTTGTTTTTATCAAATAAACAACTTATAATCACATTGTCTCTGATCTCTATTTATTACTGAAAGCCTTTTGAACAGAATGTTAACACTTGGTGACCTACATTTTGCTCATCTTTCGGAGGAGGTGATTTTTGATAAACTGTAATTTTTTCCCCCTGTGTGATGATTTGAAGGAGGCTTCCTGATAACTAATGTTTTTTGCCTTCTTCTTTTGATTGGAAGAGGCACTGTAAACTGAAGCTTTCTCTCATCTTTGACACATCATTTAGAGATTGTATTTTGACAACTTGTTTGCATGTGATGTGTCTTTTGCTGAAACATTTAGGGGAACATGCCACCAAACTGTTGTTAGCCTTGGTTTATCCTTGAATGAACTCTTAAAACATTGTATCTCTCAAACTTGTCTATTAATGACACCTTTTCTCAAATACAGAGTTAACACTTGATGATTTGACCCTCTGCTTGTTATGAAGGAGGTCTTATGCAACTGTGCTAAGTGGGCCCTCTTCTTATTTTTGAAGGAGGCCCTAAAAATGTGTTTCTGACCCTCTACTCATTTTGAAGGAGGTCCTATTAAACATATAATCTTCATCCATCTCAACACAGTGCCTTGTTCTGTTTGCTTGAAAAATACAAAATAGAAGACAAAAGTGAATCTTTGGCATTTATCTTTGATGAAATCATTTGAATCATAATGCCCTTTGCTTTATGAGGACTTGTCAGTAATGTATATCCCTTTTGCCTAACATCACTATGAATCTTCAGGAGTAAATAATGTGCTTTGTAAATGGTGAGCGCTCACTGCTATGCATCCTTGAAACAACTCTTTTTTCCCTTGACTGTGTTTTCATAAGGTGCAGTGAACTTGACCTTGACTGCCTTTCAGAGCCTAGGTGTATGGTAAGGTATAGGAAGCAGCTTTCCTTTTTACACTTTCACTATGATGCCTAATTTGCTTTAAAGCTCTTTTATGTCAAAGACTGTTGTTTTTACCTACAAAAACTAATTTGCAGGGCTAGTTCACCTTTTGGATTTGACACCGTGTAGACCTTACTTACTGTACTTCATCTGAATTATGATGGAAAACTACTTCAGCATGAGAGACCTGTTTGCATTAGTTCTCTTGCTCTCCTTTGCACACTTTCATATATTGAATACATCCCTGCAGATATGTACTTGGTGGATAATCTTTGATTTTCTGAGAACTTAGCAGTGTGTCATAAAATCAGGCTTGAAATGTCCTTTTTCTTCAATTATGGAACTTCTTTCACTATTTCTTCTTGAATTGAAATTTTGTGAGCTTTTCTTGAGACAAAACAAAGCGACCTCTTTGATGGTGTGTGACCTAGGGATAGACAAGAGTTTTGCTTTGAAAAATGACAAGACATGATGGATAACTGATATTGAAGACAGGGTTTTGACTTTTTGACTAGAGAAAGATTTTCTCAAGGTATGTGCCCTAAACACCACCACTTATACCTAGGCATTTTATTATAATTTCTGAAGAGTTTCTCAGGCATAATCAGGTTATCATATGACAAAATAATCAATGAGAGAGGGACAGGTGTTTTTCCAAATGTTGGACAATGAGATTTATGGAAACGGGGGATTTTGATAGCAGAGGGACAAAACCTATGACAACTTATAGACAGGGAGACTTTTTTGAATGATGATAGGTATGGAAACTGAAGACTATTCTCATCATAGGCTGAAAAGGAGGGGTAGGAAGACAAAATTTCTTTGAGGTGTTTTCTAGATGACAAATTGACCGATTGAGATTAGCTTCTAGAAAAATCAGCCAAGGAATATAGTCATCAAAACATGCAAAAACACTGATGACTAACACGTTGTCTGATGTGAAACCGCACAGTGAGAGCACCCCTTTATACTTATCGTACTGTAACACCGCCCGATATACCCAGAGTACATGGATGAGCTACGATATACTTACGTACGTGGAGTGATGTATCACACTCGGAATGTATCACAGACAAGTTAACGACAGCTACTATGTTTTACGATGCCAGAACATGTCTCTAGCCTAGACCTTCTAAATGTTATCGTTATGGTTCCAATGCGTTGTTAAGTAAATTAAGATTTATTTTATGTTGATCTTTCTTAAAAATTTGCCTTTCAACTTCACCACGATGATGTATATGAAATTCCTAAAATGCAAGCTAAGAATGATAAACAAACTTTCACTTTCAGCTTTTTCAATGAAGAACCTAGCTACTAAGGGAAAAGAACGCTAGTTTTTTGGAAAGAGAGAAAATAATTTGTGAGCAAAAAAATCAATGAACAAAAACAAAATCAGTGAATCACAAACTAAATGCAAATTTCCTAATGTTCCTTTTGCAAAAAACACACACAATCCTACATGCAAATGCAAGTTTTTCTTTTCAGTTTCCATAATGTTATGAATGCATAAACGAAACTAGGTGCACTAGATCAATAATCAAAATGATTTTTACTTTCGAGAAATGAAGAATACAAACAAAAATTTCTCTTTTGAAGGAAAAATGAAGATTTCAACAATAATTTCTCCTATCAAGGAAATGAATACTTTACGACAATTTCCTATTTCGAAAGAAAACGATTCTTAATGCGACCATCAAAATTACTTTGAAATCAACTTGTCAATGATAATGAAAAACTTTTTAAAATAACATTAAACAAATTTTCAGTCAAAGGAGAAGAAATATATAGAGCTACTGGTCAAATAAAGCATTGAACTTTTCAAAACAAGTCAACAAAGAAAACTAAAGCAAAATACAAAGTTAGATTCAAGGGGATTTGTTCCTTTCAGGAGCCAACGCATTCTCCAAAGGGAGACAGTTCTCTACAACGCAGGCTGACAAGGGAGATAGTGCTCTGCAAAGCACTGTTCCCTGAACAAGGGTGCGTTGGGTGTAGTAAACAAAGAAAAGCTACCTTTTGGCTCACTAAATTTACAAATTGAACTCTGAAAATGTCTAATATTTTTATGTGAAATAACTATTGGGTGGATTTAGAAAGCAGATCAGAGACTAAAACACCAAGATTCAAGAGAAATTCTTCCCCAGTGGAGTCACCAATTTTTTGGGCCAGAATTGTAATCTATGGATAAACTACGCTTCCCTAGACTGGTGTCTAGTCTAGGACAACAGGTGAAAGACTGCACTACCCTTTTTCCTAACTCAGAACAGATATACAAAGAGGATTGGATGCTTACTTGTTTCAGTCGCTTCCAAATGGCTCCTTTCCGTCGCTTCCACTACAACCTCAACTTCAAGTGGTTTCAAATAGCTAACTGCTTCCTACAAGAAAGAGCACTGAAATAGAAAAAGATACAATAATATAGATATCTATTCAAGTTAATTATCCAAATTAGTTAAGCATAAACTACATTCATCCACAAAGATTTTACAACATGGAAAATCAAAGTAAACACGGATGCATGTAGGGAAAAATAAGAAGTACTCTTTATTTATGATAGAAGGAGAGGTTACAACCAAGTGACTGATTCATCGTGACCTTCCAGCAAAGTTCCTTAGTCTCATCACAACATAAGTCTCTCCACCAACAGCTCCACAAATCAAACTCTCTATTGACAATTCTGCAGCATTTATCTACTCAAATTTTTCCTCCTTGAACACTTAGCTTTGTGTTGAATTTATAGATAAACTATAGGTAGTTTTGTAATCAATAACATTCCAAAAATAGGCAAGACATGTTTCCATTCATGTAGATGTCAAATGTACACTTGGATCTGAAGCATGACACATGTGAACCCTTCTAGAAGACACTGGCCAAGTGGAGATTCTAGAACAATGATAATTTCGCTCCCAATGTGACCAACGCACCTTTGAATGTCGGGAAGTGCTTTGTAGAGTAGCCCAGAATGGATCTACCTACATATGCAATGCACTTAGGCCCCTTAGAGCCTGTGTTGGTGAGCTCCCACATGTTTAATAATAAGCTTCAAACCATGGAATATCCTTGCTTTGATGAAAACCTTGTTTGATTCATGAATGTTTCCTGTCTTAGAGCATATAGAAACTGAGATGATAGGGAATGATAGACCCTTTGATCATCGATCCTAGAGATGCTTCCCAGTTAACTAGGTCATTGGGAATGGTTCCCAAATTGACCTATAACACCCCTAATTTTTTCAGCAAACGCAAGCCTAAAAGGAGAGCTTCATACTCTGCGATGTTATTTGCACATTTGAAATTCAATCTATAGGAATGACCCTCAGCATGATTTTTTTCAGTGTTATGTAACCATATGCCTGCTCCTGCACCATTTTTAGAGCAAGACCCATCAAAGCACATACTCCAAAGGGGATTGTTTTCTGTTTTGTTATTAATTTTATTGTTGTCCTCACTGTTTTGTTGGCATGATCTGTGACTGTGTTGTTCTTGTGGGTCTGCACTATGTTTATCATCGTTTAGTTCCTTCAGGTTTTCAATGTTTTGAGGGCTTATTATTTGATTCCTAGGGTTGGTACTATGTTCAAGATATTTTTGATACTCAAGACCTGTGACCTGTTTGCTCTGATTCTCTGCATTGGAAATTTTTTTTTTTGTTTTCCCTTTGTTTTCCTCTTCATCTATGATTTCCTATCTTGGTATATGTTTCATTGATCAGCTCTTGCTCATTAGAAATCTCATCATTATAAAGAATGAATGAGTCAAGGTCAGTATGTATAGAATAGAGAGGGAATTTTTCTGGTCTTTCTTGACTACTCACCATGTATTTCATGTGTGTTTCCCTATAAAGTCCTCTAGGTTGATTGAAGACAGGGATGGTGGCATAAGTCATATCCATCTGCATAGTACCTTGTAACTTAGCACCCCATGATCTTGAAAGAAGCTTGCCATATTTGGGGGGCACATAAGCCACTACCACATCCATCACTATGCATTTGGCTAGGATTTGGGTCAAGTTTACACAAATATCTTTGATCACGCCTAAGTATTTTACTTTACTGGAGTCAAAGGAATACAAATCTTTATCTGGTCTAGTTACCTCAAGGCCTAATCTCTCCATGATTACTTTGGGCATGAGGTTGTGAGAAGCCCCTGAATCATGCATAGCATTGTGTAAAATCTTATCATGGATATTCAAACTGACATAGAATGGAGGGGTAGTTCCTTCTTGAAATTTCCCTTCAATTTTGGGACTGAACAGAAGTTCTGGAGTATCATCATTTAAATTAATAGTATCATGCACATCTTCTATGTTCAAATCTTTCAAAACTTTACCTCTATATACATTTTGAGTGATTAACTCAGTAAGTGGGATAGAGATTTTGATTTTGGAAACTTCATTCTCTATGCTAAAGGGAATCTGAGTTTTTAAAATGTTTGATTCAGCCTTGTTAGTCACACCTTCATCAACAAAATCCACTTTCTGATTTCTACTTTTTACAGCAGTCAAAATGGTTTTTTCAGGAGCACTTGCTGAAATGCTAGTGCTGTCAAGGTCACTACACTGTTTTTCATTGATTTGGGTGTTTTTTCCCTTGACAGGATCAGAAATTTCATCCGTTGTCTTATGCTTTTCTGTTGTCCTTTTAGAAGTGTTTACAGGGCTGTTTTTGGTAGAATTATCAGAGGGTTTCTTTTGGGGGGTTTCTGGGTTTTTTTTACTTCTTAGGTCATATTGTTTGGGCTCTCCTATGATGGCATTTTCAGAATTTTGTTCATAGTATTCAGCGGCTAGTATTTTATCATCATAGGGTGTATATAGACCTTGTGTACTTTCCTGGGGGAAATCAGAATCCTCATTGGTTACTCCCAACATGTTTATGTTATCTTCCTCAGATTGTTAATTTTTTTCTTCATCCTCATATACAAAATTCTCTTGAAAAGGGGGTCTGATCTGTTGATCAAGATCTCTTTGTCTGTTCTGAGGTTGATTTCTCCTAAAGTTATGATTTTGATTCCTATTTTGGGGAGCTGTTTGGTTTTATCTAGATTGAGCTTTTTCCAATATTCTCATCCTTTCCATCATAGCTTCCAACATCTTTTCCATCTTGGAAGTAGATGGGACAGGTGCAGTTTCCTCCCTAAAAGATACCTTCTTTTCAGTCCTCATCCTTGCTCTTTTCTCAATCAGATTAGCTTCCACACTAAGAGCTCCCTTTTGCATGTCTTCTAGAGTTAAGGGATCCCTTTCTCTTAGCTGATAAGCCATTTCTGGATCAAATCCTTCAGGGAATTTTCCCAAGGTTGAGCCTTGTGGAGGTTTCAAATCTGGCAGTAGTGCATTATAAACACTATTGAATCTAGTGCAATAGTTTTGAACACTTTCCCCGGGATTTCTTGTTAGGTTGTTGTGATCAGAAAGTATTTGGAGAGGGTTCTTCCTAATTTCCCATCTGTTTATGAATGTCTGATGTAAGGAAGGGATATCATTGATGCTATTAGGAGTTAAACCCTTAAACCATTTCTTGGCTTCTCCTCATAAAATTTGGGCAAGGATTCTCATCTTAATGGTCTCCTCTTCTATCTCCATGTAATCAAAAGCATCATTCAACTTGTCTACATGCTGTTGAGCAGTAGTAGCTTCACTTCCAGTGAAATGGGGAATTTTGGATTGGTAGTCCAGTGGCAGATTTACTAAAGATAAAGGAAGGAATAGGGGAGCATACCATGCTACCATGATAGGAGGTTGTAGAAAAAGTGGGGGGTGTGCAAGTGGAGGATGTAGGATTGGAGGGGAAGGATGGAATGGAGTAGCTTGAACAGTGGGTGTATGGATAACAAAAATACTAGGATCAGCAATAGACTGTGGAGCAGATCTAGGATGAGAGAAACCAAAGTTATGAATGAAATTCAGATCAAGTGGGTTAGTTTCTCTAATATCAGTATGTTCACCACTGTGATGGGGTGAGTGTGAAGGCTAGAAGTCTATCTGATCTATATCACTAAGTGACCTAGTTCTTGATGGGTTCCTTATGAAAGGTAAGTCAACTTGTGTATCCTGGAGAGCTGAGAGATTCTCAAGGATAGAATCAGGTTTATGAATTGGTCTGACAATAGTTGAAGTCTTGGCTTTAGGAGATTTCCTAAGGATACTTTCTGGGTTATCGACTATCTCAGGAGGATTTGGGTCAGGATAGGCTCTACTATGAATTCTTCTAGGAGCCACTATGAGGTGTTTTGAGACCTAAAACATTTCAGCCAAGTATGACAGTGTTTTAGAGGCTAACTATTCTATTTCAATCGTCCTAGTCTTCTTAACTGGGTCTAAATGATGTTGAAGGATAAAATAAATTCCCAGTGGAGACTTAGGAAAACCAGTGGGGCCAGTAGGCCTACTGAATACCACTAGAGTCGCCAGGTGAAGGATTTTTACTTGTTTTCAAGGTTTGGTTTTTGGTCACCATCAAAAATCAATAATAACCAGTCTTAGTGACACTTGTCATCATTTGGAATAGGGTTTCATTGAGTTGTGAAATTATCTATTACTCAATAATGTCCCCAGTATGGTCGCCACTATGTTAGGTCTCCGTAGTTTGTAAGATTGGCAAGAACAAATGTTGCAGAGCCTACATTAGAACCACTTTGGAATCTAAGGAACTATCCATCCTATATTCAAAGAGGGATCTCTCTAAATAAGTGCTTTAAAAAGATATATCTTTAAGGTTTGTGATATTATATTAGGCTAGTTATGAAGTACAAAGGTTTTGTTTGTTTCAGTAGGGTATAATTTTATCAAAATGAGGGAAATCCTTGAAGGGTGAAGCTATGAGCAGGTTGAGAGAATGGTTCAGCTAATAGGATATGTATGAGACAGTATCAATCCATTGGGCTATGGAGTCATAAAGGATTTTAATTGGACAACAAGTTCCAAGAATGGTCTATGGGGCAAGTCATCTATATCAAAGGATCTTCTTAGATTTAATTATGGTATGAGACATCAAGGAGTGCGATGAAAGAAGCAAACATATAAGAAAAAAAAGAGCATCTTAAGATCAGGTAAGAACTTTGAATCTACCCTGCTTGCAACATACTCTCAAGAGAAAACAAAGAATAGCCTAAGATCAAGTGAAGACTTTTAAATGAAACTGCTTTCAGCATATTTTCAAGGGAAAAAATTTAACATAAAACACAGAATAGCTTAAGGTCAAATAAGGACTTTTAACCTAGTGAACATATTCGTAAAAAAACAAATTCAAGATGAACATAAAAAGTAGCCTAAGATCAAGTAAGAACTTTTAATCTAGCCTTCTTTTGGCACTCTCTTAGGGAAACTTTCAAAGACAATATCTCAAATTATACTCAGGAAACATGGGCTCACCAACACTTCACTAGTTATAGTCTATTGAATTATCCTCAAAAACACAATTAGAAGAAAACATAAAGATAAAGATTTATCATTGAGATTTAGGGTACTTTACAGTAAATCCTAATCTATATTTTTTGTTCTTTATCAGAGAATAGTGGACAATATGAAAACATAAGTAAAATGACAATTACAGTAAGAAACACATCACCATTGACATAGACCAGGATCTCATAAATCATCTTGTATATGTGATGTTCAAACAAGTTACAATCTTCAAGTCTGGTGGGTCTTTACAACTACAAACTTCTCTTCTCAACCTATCTTTCTTAAATTACAAATAGAGCTTCAACAACCTCAACAACTATTTACATCAAGGAAGTATTCAAAACCCCACCCCTAATACTGAACTCCTCATATGATATTTATAGGTGAAATTGAGGAGGTGGAGTGAAAGGAGGTCTATTTGTTTAATTAACACAGAGTAAATGCTTCTCGGCCTTTGGGAGCCAAAGGGAGAAGATATCAGATGTTTTAACTCTGTTTTAATTAATTTTACATTAATTTTATCAATTGTAGTAACTTTTGTTGACATTGGAGGCTCTTGGTAGGCTGGTAATTAATTTTGAGCTGTCTTTTGGAAAATATCTCTGACTGTGCATTAATTGTGTATTCTTTTGAGGAAAATTAGTTGGCAGGTGGCATTTTGAGTAGTAATTTCCTTACTAATGTGTCTTTTGGAGGCTTCCTTTGCTGATTTGTCTGTCTTAATACTTTAAAACCCTTATTAGGCCTTGATATTGCTTTTGGGCCTTTATAATCATCTTCAGAGCCTTTAAAATTTTCCTGTTAGCTGCATTTACCTTTAAACTGTGTTTTAACCTTAGAAATATAGGATCAAACTTTTAATCCTTCGATCTTATGAATTAGCCATTTTCACTTAGATTATTTGCTGATTTTCCCCTTAATCCACTGTATTAACCTTTAATTTATTGGTTAAGTCTTTAAATCTTTGATTTCTAACTTTAACCTTTATCTTCAAACTTTATATTCAAACTTTATCTTCATTGTTATTTCTCTTTTGTTATGTACTGGGGGCTTTTAGTGCGTTGGAGGGTTTGATCATATAACCAGCGCTCATGGAGCACTGGTCACACTGTGAAAATAGACCCTGGCAACTCCATTTGCACGATTGTTTCCTATATTTGGAACACGAGGGTCCTCACCTTCTGGCTCTGTCCTTTCATATACTGTAGGCAAGGTTTTTGTATTTACAAAAGTCATTAAACCTCTAAAAAACCAACAAACATGTTAAATAATCCTGCGGGGTTGGAAGAACTACATGCAAAGGCTGGCAGAAGTGGAGGAGCATATGCAGAGGAGTGAAATGCAGGTGGAGGAGGTTTTGTGGAGAAAACACGCGAAAACATATTCAAAAATTGTATTTGGTGCTAAGTTATGGATTGGCAGTTTTGCGAAACCCGCGAATGGTTTTCGCGTTCATAAATGGTGGTAGGTGGTTTAGCCCGGAGGGAACGCGATCCAACCATTCCGCGACACGCGTCCTCCCCAATACTGCTTGTTTCGCACTGTAAATAGTCGATCACCTTTTTGGAGAAATGAGCACAAAACAAATTGTAAGTCGTTGGATGAGGGGGGGTAGATCCAACGATGGGGGAGAGAGTGCGATGGGAAAGGTGGACGGGCGAGGGTCTTAGTGGGAGCTAGTTGTCAAGCATTGATTGGATGGGCGTTTGAATAGTGGTAGGTGGGCCAGTGATGACATGTATAGGACTTGTCAGGAAGTGAAACGTTTGGGAGTGGAATAGTCATTGGATGGTCGGGACGAATGGCTAAGATCCATTGAGGAATAACATAGGTGCAGGGAAAAGAAAAAGGAAGGAGGGCTTAAGGAAAGGGGTTGGGGCACGGTCCCGTGGAGGAATATGTGACCAGGGGCTAAGGGAAAAGGTGTTAACCGCATTGATGAGGAAAAAATTGCAAATGAATTGCAGTTTCATATAAGAAATGTCAATGCGATGGGGGTTTAGGCGCTTGGTCATAGTGTGGTTCTATAGAGAAAAAGGGACCGGGGGCGGGAGAAAAAAGGGGCTAGTGGCAAGGCGCTTGGTCGTAACGCCTTGGTTTTATGGCAGATAAGGGAAAAGGAGCTTGAGCCAATGGGGCATAAGGCCAAAAAGGGGCATAAGAGGTTTTCAAAGGTTTTTTATGCATTTTTGTGGGTTTTCAGTGTTTTGACAAGTAAAATAGGGGTTTTTAAACCAGAAAAAGGCTTTTCATGATTTTAAAAGGGATTTTTTATGAAATGGAGGGTAGAAATGGGTTTAGAAAATGATGGAAATGGGGGTTTTTTAGGAAATGGTTCTTTCTTCGGGAACAGTAGGATTTTGAAGGATTTTTTGAAGGGAACAGCACTAAGGAACATCAGCTTAGGGAATAGCAATGAGGGAACAACACTTATGGAACAGCACTGTTAAGGAACATCACTTTTTAAGGAACAACATGCTTCAAGAAGTCACAAATTTTGCATGATATTTGTTTCTTTAAGACTAAAGACCTGTTTTAGCCATCATTTGCTATGACAAAAATTTACTGATGGCTAACAGGTCCCACCTGTTAGCCACCTATATTTTTCTATCGTATCAGCTGGTGGCTAAATATTTTTGCAGCCTTCAAGAAATAAATTCAGTCCTGAAGTTGTTGGTGCTTGAAGTCTTTTTGGTGAATCCATAATCTACTGGTTAAAATCTTCACAGTTGTTTCCTCTTTCAAACCTCTGATATCCTGCAAAAATCCAAGTCAAATACTGCTCCATTCCCCTTTTTCCCTCCCCTTTCTCCCAACTTACCTCATTCGCTATTTTCCTTTTATTCATAAAAACCCCACAAAAGCATATGTTTTCCCTTTATCCCTTCATAAAATCCATTCCCTAAGGTTAAAAACTCATTTTTTGACCTTATCCGAACCTTGATTTCCCCTGTGAAAACATTGGAAATCCTATAAAATGCGCATTCTATATGATGATGAGGCTTTATCCCCCCTCGGGCTAAAGCCCCCAGCCGTTTTTCTTCATCCTTTTTTCCTTTGAAAACCCGAAAAAACCCATTTTATAAAGGTTTTAACGGGAAGTATTTAAAAATCACGTGTTTGGTTGCCGCGATGAACCTGGGCCGTCAATCTGCTCCCCAGATCTGACGAAGCGGAACACGCCTCACCTGGTGGACCCCCCTTCCCCCGCGCCATTTTCCAGGAAACCGCCGGTTTCTATTCTGCACCACCTTCCACGCCAAGGTGGTTTCCTCCCATCGGCCAGCAATTCCATACGTTGGTCGACGCATGTCCCCGCACTGTTCCGAAACCACCGCGCCACCAAATCATTTTGCGCGTTAATCTTTGTACCATAGCCGCGCAGCGGAATCCACCTCCACCGTCCGATCTGGGCCCTCCCATCCGACGGTTGCCGATCACTTTACCTGCCCAACCTTTAACAAACATGTGCGCCCATTAACTCATCCACCTCGCGGCCAAGATTCAGTTTCTGCCGTCGATCTCTGTAGATCGACGGCTCACGTTCATTTCCTTGATTCCACGTCCCAGTCAACATATCTCCGCCGTTGACTTGTCCGATCACCGCCGACCGTTGATCACAATGTGATCGACGGCTCTGATCGCTCCATTTTCCCGCACGCCCTCCGATGCAGTAAACCCAATACGCAGGATTATATAATGTTTTTTTGTGTTTTTGCAGATTTGAATGTATTCTCCGCCTTGTCCAAAGAAGATTCGGCGACAGAGGGTGACGACCCTCCTTTGTTCGCTTCCTCTGAGGAAGATCATCCGCAGGGGTAAATAACACATTTCATTGATGATTATTAGGCATCGATGCCTTACAGGCCCTACGCAGCCCTGCACAAGCAGAAAAAACCGTGAAAATCAATGCAGAAAAAAAAAAGTATCAGAGATTGAAGACCAGGAATAAACCGGAACAGCAGATTAGTGGACGGATTTGTGGGGATTAAGGCTAAGACAGTTATCAAACGCCTAATCCCCGGATCTAAAATGCAGATTAAGGAAAATCTAAAGTGTTTTTATCAGAAAAACCCTCCACCGCCACAAATGGAGGCGAATTGATTCCTCCCAACGACTACAGCGCCACCTATGCCTCAACGGATTCAATCAAGAACCGAATTTATTGATCAAAGTTAGGTACTTTGCCTCGACACAGACAAAGGAGTTATTTCTGCCAGGAAATTAATGACAAAATGTCAGCAGAGCAACCCTATTCGATACACAGAGCCTCAAAAGTCTAATAAAGCTCCCACGGAGCTAAATTCATAAGGGTAAATCATTTAATACAGAGGGACACCTGTATAGTTCTTCGTTGAGCCCCTCGATGGCCAAGAAGACATTAATATCTGTATTAATTGGTTTTTGAGATCTTTTCATCAGATCTCACCTCCTCATCTTTCTATAAATACTTCAGCAGAAGATGAGTGAGGGGTTGGATTGGTTGGTTGTTAATGTAATTGCTGAAGCATTGTAATTCTGACTGAGTTGAAAACTCTTGATTGTAAATAGGTTTTCACTGGCTCTTGGAGCTTTTCTTGTAACAGATAGGTTAGGTGGTGAAGAAAGATAGATTAAAACACTGGATTTGAAGATTGTAACTGGTTTGAAGCATCAATACAAGCCGATTTATGGGATCCTGGTCTATGCTGATGGTGATGTTATTCTCACTGTAACTTGCATTTATTTCTGTTTTCAATTTGTTTCATTTTCCACTATAAAGAACAGTTCAAACAGGGTTAGGACCTACTGTATATCAGTAACCTTCTCTGGCTGAGAAATCTTTATTCAAATGTTTTCTTTCAACTGTGTTATTTGAAAATGATTGAATTTAGTTTAAGTACAGGGATGCTAGCGTTCCCTCATCTTTTTGTCTTAGCTGAATGTTATTTTTAAATGTTACTTTCAATGTATGTTGTGTGAAGATGAACTGAGGAAATTAAGGTTAGCCCTGAGTCCCTTTCTTATTTGCTCAACTATTTGATTGTGTCCCTAGAATGTGTTAAAAGCTGACTAGTTTCAAAGTACTTATCAGATCTTAGACCATTCTGTGTTATCTTTGTGTTTTCCTTTTGTTTTTTATATGTATTCTATCAAAAGTGTATCAAAGGCTGGATAGTTTCAAAGTACTTACCAGATCCTAGTTTGCTTCTATGTTTTTCTTAAGTGCCTGGTCAAAGGCTGGCTAGTTTCAAAGTACTTACCAGATCCTGGGCTGCTCTTTTTTCTGCATCTGTCATTTTCCTTTCTTATTGTATCACTCCATTCCATAAATCAAACTTTAAAGAGATCCTTAGGCATAGATGACTTGCCCCATAGATCACTCTTGAACCTGAACGTTTCAATTAAATCCTCTTGTGACTCCATAGCCCAATGAACTGAAAATTTGCCATCATCTTTCTTCTTGACTGAAGCTTATTATTTTTGCTTGCAACTTCTCACCTTTGAACCTATTTGCATATAGATCTTTCAGCCTCGGACAACAACTATGTTTCAACCATCCGAAAAACCCAAACAAAACCCTTGGACCTCATAACTAGCCTAATATTATTACCCCAAACTTCAAAGACAAATCCATCTTTGTATATATTGGAGAGATCCCTCTCGGGATTCAGGAGGGCTAGATCCTAGAATCCCAAAGTTGGTTGAAATGATGTTAACTCTGTGATCGGACTTTGCCAATCTTGCTTGTTACAGAGACCTAACATTTCTGGCGACTCTGCTGGGGAGCTGTGTGTTTTTAACACCTGTTAGAGACCTCAGAAAACCTTTTATTCAAGAAAATTTTGACAGTTAAAAGTAGCCTTTTCAAGCACTACCAAGAAATGGTAATCATGATGAAACTTGTTTTGAATCGGTGACAATCTAGGTCAACCCTTGGATTCGATCAAAGTGTTATCTAACCTTGGAAAATCAGCTAGCTTAGCCATAAGAGTAGACTGTCTTTGTCTCATAACCGTAGCTAAGTTTTGAAACAAAGTTAGGACATTCTTAGAAACCACGCAAATAGAAAAGAAATAAGAAAAGCCAAAAACATTTTAGATTGGTAGTAAAAAACTAGTTTTTGATATCTTGCCTATGCCTTTTGATGTGTTTTACCCTTTACTCTTAGACAGAGTCTGGAAAGGGCCAGGTAGCCTCTGGATCTCATCCTCTTTTAGAGGTGACATATCTGGTGAATGCCCTCCCAGTCAATCTCTGGTTAGATTTTGTTGTGTTTTGAGCTATCCTTGAAAAGGGATGTTTCACAAACAATGTGGTGGACGGTGTACTTCTGTGAACACACTCTAAATTTTCCACCTGGCAACTCCACAACCCTGAATAGACCTTAAGACTCCGCTGGGAAGAACCCTCATAATTATAATATATTTTGAACTCATTTAGAGGACTATTGGATTGAAAGTTGCATTAATAGACTAGTTAACCTCTCAAATATTGTCATATCTGGTTGAACTTATCTAATTTATTTGGGTCTAAAAACATAGCATAGTGGCTCCTAGAAAGATTCACACTAGAGCCTACCCTAACCCTGATCCACCTGAGATAGTTGATAACCCAGAAGGTATCCTTAGGAAGTCTCCTAAGATAGAATCATCAACTGTTTTCAGATCACCCCCAAGAGCTAAATCTGTCCCTGAAAATATTTCATCTCTGCAACAATCACAAGCTGATTTAATCAACACATTTAGGACTAGGTCATTTGGTGATTTAGATCAGCTAGATTCTGATTCTTCACATTCATCTCCGGAAACAAGTGAACACCTTGGGAATAGAGAATCAACACCTCCGGATTTACATTTTCTGCATAATCTAGGTGTCTCTCATCCGAGATCAGCTCTGCAAACTACTGTTGTTCTGTCCACTTCTGTTCATCCTTCATCCACTGTTCAAACCACTCCACTTAAACCCACACCTCCTCATATGATAATATCCTCCAAAGATCAAGATGTTGTATCATCAATGCATCTCGAAGTTGCCCCTCCCGAATGTGTAAGCTAGCTTTTGGTGAGCATCCCAAATAGCTATCATCCTCTAACAAAGAAATGTCCATGGAGGAAGCGATGGGCTGTCTAAAGGTCCTCTTAAGGCATGTGGGCTGATATATATTGGGGTTCACCATCCCCATTTGAATCTCCCATCCCCAAGCTATCAACCATACAAAATGAGTCTCCCTCCAGAATGGAAACTCATGAAGAATCTCTTCCACCTTTGGCTTTTGCAATGTAGGTGGACTGAATAACTGAACATGGTATAAAATATGGCCTACCCCATACTGTCTTTCTCTCCACTCATGATGAGTGTAGATTCCATGTTGATCATGGGCTGCAAACAAGTTTCCCTCAAGTGGCAAGAAAAATATTGGATCTTCAAAGATCCCCTCTCCAAATTTATGGATCGTGTTGGCCCAAACCATTCCATTCAAAGTGAATGGCACATCACTACCATATGGCATCCAAATAAAATAATTGCTGAAGGTTATGTGCAAGTGTGGATGATGCAAATGGTCTCTCTAGTGGATACAGCACAATCTTTCCAACTGCTGATTTAGAACATCATGCGGCAAGTTGTTCTCCACTTAACTACCAGTTGTGTATGTTTTCTCATCTACTATAAGGTAGTAAGCAGCAATATATATCATTTGTACATGATCAAAACAATAATACACTTGCCCAAAGTCATGTAGAGATGGGTTATCATCATTACAAAGGTTGGCCCTAAAGTGACCATATAACCCAAAAATAATCTTGCTCCTTTGTGGAGCAATGCACTGTGTATAGATGGTAAAAAGATGCAAATACTCAATGGAACAATAAACAAGTACATAAATGCATTTCTTACCATACATAGTGAGTACGCTGAAAGTGAGGTCCATGAATGAGTCCTCCCATGAGAATCTCCTCATAAAAATCTGCAAAAAGAAGGGATACATACTCTTCTTGGGACACTCCATCAATAAGAACATACTCCCAAGTGATAGCATTGTAGGCCTTGGTGATAAGTCTCTAGTCACTCCATGACTTCTTCCTTTGACATTCCACATGACAAAGCCATCCACCATCGTGCTATGTGAGAAGATCTTCTTCCCATGTGGAAGCTCCTCCTTTTCCTTCAATGTTGAAGGGTAGCTTCTTTGCACTTTGAATGTGCCTTTCCTTCCTCCAGAAATATCATGATAAGCATGGGAAAAGTTTTCCCCATACTCTCCCAAGTGTAACCATAGCAACAAAAACTCTTGCTGCTCCCTCTTCTCTCCCTCATACAATCCATAAGGTAAGATCATGATGGTTATCTTGTATGATGACCCATACAAACGAATCTTCTGTTGCCATATTATATGGGTGCCCTACAATGCCTCCCTCCATAACATACCTTGTGAAAAAAGGTATGCCATATGCTGGCCAAACTCTCTCGAAAGTATCCAACGTAGCTTTGCCTCTTTCTGCCCTGTGTCATAGATCTGCAAGTGGATCACCAACCTCTTTCTCTCCATCCACTCTCATTCATCCAAATGTGGATCTCTCCATTCATGCTTCCTCTTGGTATCTTCACAATGAAGACCACCAATCTCCCAAAGAAGATTTTTTTTCTTGCACCTCATGGGAAGTTGAGATGCAAATCCTTGGAGATATTTTGGAAAATACCTCTTATCAATGATCCTTTTGAATCCATGAGGACCCAAGTGTGCTGAAGGTAAAACATCATCATAAAGTAGCACAATGTTCATCATGCCTTCCAAATTTCCACAACCCAACCCCAAGTGTTGCATGCAACTTAGCAGGGGTGCATTGAGATGATTTTTTACCCCATCATTGATCAAACCCCCGATGTACAGCGTAGTGCAAGATTGCTGCTCTATATCAGCAATTTTTTTTTATCCTTGATCATGTAAAGACAAATTTCCAAGGCTTCCCATAAGATTTTATGAAATTATAGAAAATGGAAATTCATGCATACCTCGGTGTGTCTTGGGAACATCTTGTATGGTCTCAAGAGTTCCCCCCTCCAATGTGTTGGCTGCCCCAACTGCTGATGTAGATGGTTGCTCCTCTATGATTGAGACAACGCTAGTACAAGACTCCTCAAGTGGTGGTGAGGAATCCGCCTTCTTTGATCTTCTACTGTCAAACCTTTTGATCATCCTGTGAGTGAAATCTACAAAAGTAGATACTCTTGCATGATTCACATGGCTGAACCACCAAGTGCTTGCCTTTCCCTCCAAGTGTAGTTTTGAGATCTCCACTGCCTCTCTTTCTACTACTGGATGTAGTAGGAAGTATTCTTCTAGCTTCATCACCCAAGATTTTGCTGAACATAAGGGTGATCCATCGAAGGTAGATAATAGAAACCTATTGCCCCTTATCAGCCTATTTTTGTATGGCCTCCTTTCTTCTTTTAGTTGGATAAACTGAGGAAGATCTAGAGTCTCTCTGAAAGCTCTAGGTTGAGACTTGTACTCTGCCAAATATCCACTCAGGATCTCATGTTCTAAGTGGTCTTCTTGCTCTTCACTCCCTCTATGAGAATAGGAAGTGCATGGGTCTTATTCTTTCTCTTGAAACCTTCTAGAGATCTCACTGTAGCTTTCTCCTTCTTGAAACCCTCTTGGACTTTCATTGCATCTTTCTTCTTCCATCTGTTTAACGTCCTTGGAGAGGCTCTTCTTAGATCTGAAAATTGATGAGAGTAATCTCATCCTCTCCATCATTCTAATATCTGCTTCTTCTCTTATTATATTGATAGCTGAAACTCACCGGTTGAGCCAAGACTATGCTCTGATACCACTGTAATGTCCCAAAAGAGGAAATTGCTACAACAATAAGAACACCTTAAGATGTTCCAAATTTGGAGCTTAAGAAATACATGAACAAAATAATGGATGTTAAATTATGAATAGACTCATATGATGTGTTAAAATCACATCACCATCAATTAAAGCTACAACAAAAACTTATACTTCATTTTATGATCCAAAAGTTGGGGAAAAGCAGCAAAATAAGCCCCAAAAACGTTATTTCCAGATATTTTCATAATAAAAGAGGAAAATAATGGTGGGATCCCTTATATTATGTCATATGGGACTTAAATACCAAATGGGAGCAAAAAAAATCACTCTAGCTAAGTTAAACAGATCTCCCAATCCTGATATGGCTAAAAAAGGCCCAAATCCCATGACTTTTAGCATACAAAATGACTGAAGCAAGGGACAGCGTGATTCAGTGAGGGTTTCTACAAAAAATCATGATACTCAATATATATGGATTTTATATTATGCAAGAGTGAAGAAAAATGGGGATTCAACCTTTTTATACAGCAAAAGACAACCCAGCAAGGGCTTCTTAAAAGTACATGTATAAAATGACAACGTATGCAGATCTGCAGATCTAGATCTGGAAAATGTAGTTTTAATACAGCTCTAAATATAGATAACTGATATGTACCATTTTGGGTAAAGGGTAATTGTCTTTTAGGGAAGCTCTGTTAAGGTTTCTGAAATCAATGCACAGTCTGATTTCTCCTGTATTTTTCCTCACAGCGACAAGGTTAGAAACCCAATCTGAAAACCTTACAGGCACAATGATTCCTGCCTCGTACATTTTCTTAATTTCCTTTTCGACTAGAGGCAGTTGTATTGGGTTGATTCGACGCAGTTTTTCTGCTTAAAAGGTTTTTGTTTTTCTCTCAAAGGGATCTTGTGCTGGATGATTTCTGTATCGTAAGCTTTTAAATCTTCATAGCTCCAGGCAAACACATCGGCAAACTCTTTAAACAATTCAATGTATTTCTTTTTCATGTCAGGTGGCAAGGACATAGCTAATTTAATCATTTTAGGTTTATCATTTGTGCCTATGTTGCATTCTTCAACGTCAGACTCTGTATATTCTACTGCAGGTTTCTTAGCCACGTCATTAAAATCGAACAGGTCTTCTAACGGTGCTAGCCCCCAGGGTATGTTCTTGTCTCTCGGTGTTAATACCTCAATGTCTTCATTTTCTGAGTCTTCATACTCTTCAGCATGAGTTTCAAGTTTTTGAGTTAACATGTTGATATCTGTAGGACTAGATGTTTGTTCTTGTTCAGGGGGTTCTTCGTTTAGACAGTTTTCATCGGATGTAGAATCTGAATTGGATGATTCAAAGCCTGCCTTCTACCAAGCCGGGAAATGACCTATGTCATTTATGTTCTCAAAGACACATATTATTTTTGATTATCGAATTGGCTAGGCTAAATTTTACCGAACGGTCTTTGTCTTCGTTTCATATGGGGCTAAGCATGCGGTCTAGGCGTAAAAGAAAAATTGTATGACGGCAATATTCTATTTTCTTGGGACAAAAATCAATTTTGGATCCTCGAAAATGTTTAACAGATCCAGGACGTCATTTCGGTAGGCTCTAAGTCTGGGATGATTAGCAGTGTATTCCCCATTAACTTGCCTAATGATTAATTCCGAATCGCCATATACGTGGATTCTTTTGGCTCCTAGCTTTTCTAACAGATGTAAGCCCAAAATGAGAGCTTCATACTCGGCAATGTTATTAGAGCATCGAAAATTCAATTTGCACGAAACACTTTCTGTATGGCCGTTTTCGGTGTTTGTTAACCAAACACCGGCGCCAGCACTATTCTTAGTACATGACCCATCGAAGAACATGGTCCATAGAGGATTATTTTTGGTTTCGCCTTGGTTGGTAATCTCGCTAACTATCATGCTATCTGATTGTGGTGGTATGTGAGCACTTAGTCGAATTTGTGTCTCATTTTCAAGTTCCTCTCCATATTGAAGGTTGTTTTCCTGAGTTTCAAGTTTCAAGAGCCATGGGCACATGACTTGTGGGTCAAGACTTTCATTTGTTTCGTTAATATCCTCAAATGCATCAAACTGTTTTGATACTTGTGAGTTAGGTGTTTCTTGAGCTTCATCGGCGATTAATCTTGTTGTAATGACTTGCTCGCCAACTGTTTCAGCGTCATGTTCTGTTTTAAGGTCAACAAGTTGTTGTACTGGGCCTCGTTCCTCAGGACTTTCATGGAGATGAACTCGATGGGGCGTTTTTTGTTGGCCATCTTGGCCATATTCATTTTGGTTTGTCATTTCAATGCATTGTTCGAAAGTTTCCCTTGCGTTTTCATCCATGTTTAGAACTGCATTCATTTCTAGATTTGGGGCCTCTAACAGGTTATCTGCGTTACTGTCTTCTGGTTCTGACTTATTCGAAGGTTCATCATGGTAAAGGATACAAGAGTTCAGGTCAGTATGGACAGAGTAGATGGGATAGTTTTCAGGTTTTTCTGGGCTACTGACCATAAATTTCATGTGTGCCTCTCTGTATAGTCTTCTAGGTTGGTTAAAAATAGGAATAGTGGCATATGTCCCGTCCATCTGCATTGTACCTTGCAGCTTGGCACCCCACGATCTAGACAACAACATGCCATACTTAGGAGGGACATCGGCCACCACTACATCCATAACTAGGCACTTGGCTGGGATTTGAGTCAAATTCACACAGAGGTCCTTAATTAGGCCAAGACATTTGACCCTACTTGAATCAAAGGAATATATTTCCTTGTAAGGTCTGGTTATTTCTAGTCCTAGCCTCTCCATTATCACCTTTGGCATAAGATTATGTGAGGCTCCCGAATCATGCATAGCATTGTGTAGAATTTTGTCATGAACATTCAGACTGACGTAGAATGGAGGTACTATCCCTTCTTGAAATTTCCCTTCAACTTTAGGACCAAAAATGAGCTCTGACTGGTCATCATTATAATTTATTGTGTCATTCTGGTCCTTTATGTTTAAAGCCTTCAGAATTTGGGTCCTATACACATTATGGGAAGCTAACTCAGTAAGGGGAATAGAGATTTTAATCTTTGAAAGTTCTTCTTCTAGGCTGAAAGGAATTTGGTTTTTTGAAGAACTTGCCTCAGCCTTACTAGCTGCTAGTCTTTCAGCAACATCACCTTGCTGATTTGTTCTATTTACATTTGATAACATGGTTTTGACAGGAGTACTAGCTGAGGTGTTAGTACTGCTAAGATCTGCATCCTGTTTTTCAAAATTTGGATTGCCTTTCTCTTTACCTTTACTAGAATCAACAGCCATTGTTTTATCCTTTTGATTGACATTTTTACATTTGGTTGTGGTGCTATTTTGTGAAGATTTATCAGAGGTTTTAGTGTTGGGAGTTTTTTGACTGGCTTTTCTTCTAAGGTCATATTCTCTGTGAGGCTCTACGATGAAATTTTCCATATCTTGATAACAATGTCGATCATCATCCCTGTTGTCATCATAAGGTGTGTATAGACCTCGTTTCTTTTCATAATGAATCTCAAAGCCATCGTTATCTACCCCTAGCATGTTGATATCATTTTCCTCTGCTATCTCACCTGTTTCCTCTGTCTCACTTATATAGTTTTGATGAAAGGGAGGAATGATCTGCTGATCATCTTCTCTAGGTCTATTTGGAAGTTGGTTTCTTCTTATATTTTGATTCTGGTTCTAGTTTCTATTCTGAGAAGCAGTTTGGTTTAGGCTTGCTTGTGTTCTCTTAATTATGCTCATCTCTTTCATCATCTCTTCCATCATTCTTTCCATCTTTGAGTTTGAAGTGGAAGGTGTGGATTCCTCTCTAAAAGATACTCTCTTTTCAGCTTTCATTCTTACTCTCTTCTCTATTAGATTGACTTCGACAGAAAGAGCACCCCTTTGCATATCTTCAAGAGTTGCAAAGTCTCTCTCTCTTAGCGAATAGGTCATGTCAGAGTCAAAACCTTCAGGAAATTTGTTCAAAGCTGAGCCTTGCGGAGGTTTTAGTTCTAGGGGAAGTGCATTATAGATATTGTTAAATCTAGTACAATAAGCCTGTACACTTTCCCCTGGGTTCCTGTGGAGATTGTTGTAGTCAGCCAAGATTTGGAGAGGATTCTTCCTCACTTCCCATTTGTTTAAGAAATATTGATGGAAACCTTGAAGGTCATTAATACTATGAGGGGCTAAGCCTTTGAACCATTTTCTTACTTCTCCTCCCAAAATTTGAGCAAATAATCTCATTTTGACAGAATCATCAACAATCTCATTTCTGTCAAAGCAGTCATTCATCTTATCCACATGTTGTGATGCAGTAGTGGCACCACTATCATCATACAATGGAATTTTGGACAGGTGATCACAGCATGGCCAGATTGACAAAGATGGGAGAACTAAGGGAGTATACCATTAAGCCATGGCAGGAGGGTGGAAGTGGATCAACAAAGTGAAAGTGGGTTGGAGGAGTAGTTGGAGCAGAGTAGATAAGGGTGAGCAGAAATGGATGGACCAGGGATAGATTGCTGAGCGGATCTTGGATGAGAGACACCTAGATTGTGGAGGAAATGTAAATTAGGTGGTGTAGTCTCTCCACTACCAAGATGTGTGCTTGTCTCAGGAGAAGAAGGCAAAGACTCAGAATCTGACTGATCTAAATCACCGGAGCCTTGTTACAAAAGGATTTACTAAAGTCTTGAAATGATTATTTGGCAGTGAGAAATATATTTGCAAGGACGGAAATTAGCTCTCAAGGACAGTGAAAAAGCAGTTATTAATTTAATCCCTGGAGGCACCAAAGATAGCTACGGGTCATCAACTATTTCGGGTGGATTCGGGTCGGGATGGGCTCTGATGTGAATGTGTTTCTAGGAGCCACTGTGGTGTGCTGTGGTTTTTAGACCCAAATAACAAGAAAAGTTCAACCAAGTATGACAATCTTTGAGAGGTTAACTAATCTGTTTTACACAAATTTCAATCCTACAGTCCTCTGACTGAGTTTGAAGGATAGTATAGTAATGAGGGTTCTTCCCAGTGGAGTCTTAAGGTCTGTTCAGGATTGTGGAGTCGCCAAGTGGAAGTTTTTAGCTCCTTTTCAGAGGTAAGAGGTGTTATGGTCCACTACCATGTCTATTAAATACCAATCTGAAATATTTTTGGGTTTTTCTGAGTTATTTTTCAGTTAGAAAGGGATATCTGGTATCTTATGATTGTCTTCTAATCGAAGAAATACTCAGTCCCCAGTGGAGTCGCCATTATGTTATCACACTGTAATTAGCAAGATTGGCAAAGTCCAACTGCAGAGGTAACATCAAACCGCTTTGGGATTCAAGGATCTAGCCCTCCTGAATCCAGAGAGGGATCTCTCTATAAATGAGTTCAAAGATGTGATCTTTAAAGACTGGAATTGTGATATTAGGCTAGTTATGAAGAGCATGGGTTTGTTTTGTTTGTTTTTGGTTGGGCGAAGACATGGTGAAGGTGAAAGTAGTTCAAAATAAAGGGTGAAGAGCCTGCAAATGAAGGAATGTTTCAGCTGATAACAAAAGACAAAGACAACTTTAACCCATTGGGCTATGGAGTCATAGGAGGATTTAATTGGATAGAAAATTCAAGAAGGATCCATGGAGCAAGTAATTTACATCAAAGGATCTCTTAAGGTGATTAATGGAGTGAAACAAATAGGAGTGAAAGACTTAAACAAATGAAAAAACAAAGCACAGTCTAAGATCAAGTAAGTACTTTTAAACTAGCTTGCTTTCAACATGTACTTAAGGAGAAACATAAAAGTATTTATGTTGATCAGGTAAGTGCTTTTAAACTAGCCTGCATTGAAGTACTTTCCATCATAAACATTTAAAAAACAGTTCGAACAACCTAAGATCAGGTAAGTGCTTTTAAACCAGCCTGCTTCAGCATATTCGATAAGGGAACACAGATGATAATCACAAAGAGCAATCTAGATCAGCTAAGTACTTTTAAACTACGCTGCATTGATAAAATCCAAGGATAACAAAGAGAACATTCATCTCAAAGAGCTATCTAGATCAGGGAAGTACTTTTAAACTAACCTGCATTAATAAACTCTTCAAAGAGGACGTTCAAATGAAGAAAACATAGAAGATAAAGCTTTTAGTAAGAGTAGGGTACCGTGGATAGTATATCCTAACTCTATGTTTGCTGCTCTTTATCAGAGAAAGTGAACAGAGTGAAAACATTAAGTAAAACGACAATTGACAGTAAGGAACACATCACCATTGACATAGTTTCAGAATTCCATGAATCAGCAGCTTGTATTGATGTTCAAACCAGTTACAATCAGCAAGCTCGGTGGGTCTCTACGGCTTTGAACTTCTCATATCAGCTTATGTATCTTTCAATTACACAACAGGGCATCAGTGGCTTCAGAATGACTATTACATGTGTTCAGATGTCCCGAGACCAACCTTTTGATCATCTTATACAGAGGTATTTATAGAAGAATGGGGTGGTGGTAAAATATGAAAAAATATGTTTGGATCAATTAATACAGAAGATGACTCTTCGGTACTTTGAGGGCCTCGATCAAGAAATCTACAGGTGTTCACCTGCATTAATTGAGTTACACTTAAGATTAAAATCAGTGGGAAGTGTGCTATCCTTTGAAGCTCAGTGTCATGCTGGAGTGACTTTATTTCTACTTCCCGAGATGAAATGATCTAAATATCTGCTTCTGAACTGTTCTTTAATCTTCTCGAATGGTTCTGCTGACAATTAGAGATAAGATAGCTCAATTAGTATTAATTGTTCGGCGGTCTTTGATTTCAACGAGACTGCAGGTGTCTTTGGAGCTGTAGAGGGTTCAATTAGCCTCTTCTTATAGCGGTGGGGAATTTCTCAGCTCGGCAGATGTCTTCGTCGTTTCCTAAAACACTTTAAGCTACTTGAGATCTATGTTTTTGGGTCTTCAATCTCTGGTTTTGATAAATTTTGTCTTCGGTGCTGATACTTTTTAACTGTTTTTGAATCAAAACAGTGTCTTGTTGATGTGCCGGGGCCGTGCAGGCCTTTATGTGCTATCAATGCTTATGAAATATTGATAAAACTTCGAATCAAAACCTGCAAAATACAAACAATTTGTTATAAAATCCTGCATATTTGGTTTTACTGCTTCAGAGGCGTAGGAAGAGAGCAGGACCGTTGGATGGCATCATCCAATGGTGGAGATTAACTGAGAGGAATTTAAAATGACGCGGGAGGAAGAATAAAACAGAACCGTCGATTGCGCGATGAGCAACGGTGGGGGTGATCTGGGACCGTCCGATCTCGACACGTGGACGGCCCAGATTTAATCGGAGGATCGCAATCGGCAGGTCGCAGTAAAGGGGACGCGATTGGAACGCAACGATGCGATGGAGCGCAGGCCGTCCGATCATCAGGGAGATGGACGGCCCAGATTTAATCGAGGATCGGCAATCGGGAGGGCAGCAACAAAGCATGCGATTGAAACATTGCGATTGTGCGTGGGTCGTTAGATCTGGTCTAGATCAATGGTCCAGATCCTTTAATTCTTTGCACCGGTGGGACCCTTATACTTTGTGAGAAACCCATAAATTTCAATAAAAACCAAGGTTTTGAGTGGATCGGGCGGAATATATATATGATAGGCTGGCGCCCGATTGCGGGGCCACTGGGTGTATGGAGTACCATGGGCCCGGGGCTTTATATAACTAGGGCCAATCGCAATCAGAACATTCGGGCCCGGTCCTTCAATCAACCCATTTGTAACTTCTCCAATGCGATTGCGCATCGGTCTTTTTGATCAACCCATTTTATTTAAACACGTGATTTTTGCATTTTTAAAACAAACTTTGGAAAAATGGGTTTTCAAGTTTTACACAGAAAAATATTGATCAAAAAGGGATTTTTCAATGGTTTAGCGCCCGATTGCGGGCTTATGGGGTAGATGAAATGATAATACGATCTGCAGTTTAGGACAAAGGGGCTGATCGCAATCGGCATTTTGAAATGGCTCACAAACATGCACACTTTGAATCTTTCCGATGCGATTAGCGCTTCATGGGTTTGGCGCTTGGTTTTTATGATGAGGGCGTATTGGGGAAGTGGTTTGGAAACTCAGGCCAAGGGGCTTAAACCTTTAATAAAGAAATGGGTTTTTTACACAGATTTTCAGTGATTTTCAAAGGTTTCTGAGGGTTTCGACAGAGTTTGAAAGAAGTTTGGAACTCTGCAAAGGAAATTTTATATGAAAAAAGGGTGAGGAAAATGGAGAACAAAGGAAAATGATGAAAATATGAAGGTTAGTCTCTGAGAGAAAAAAGGGGAAAAGGAGGAGGATATTGCAGCAGTCTTCTCATGGAATTTTTAGCAGAATTTTGAGTTTCTGAGAAATAACAGTGAAAACCTTGAGACATGAGCATGAGGTCGTCTACAGGCTTCAAGAGATAACATTTTGGCCAAGAAAGTGTTTCTTGAAGGCTGAAAACATGTTTTGGCCACCTTTTGATAGACCAAAATTTACAGGTGGCCAACAGTGGCTCCACTTGGGGATGGTGCCTTCTTGAAGGCATCAAGAACTTCAGAACTGCATTCTCGAGGAGGCTGATCAGTGCCTCGTTCTTTGGGCTGTTGTCTTCGCTAAAATGATCTTATTCTGGCTGAAAAAAGTTAGCAGCATTGAAAAACAATGAATCTTCATCAACACAGGCTTTCTAGCTACCCAATCCTACTGATCTAACATTTTTTCTTCATTTAGAGTGCACTTGGACTGGCAAACTCTTTTTCAACATTTTATTCTTTTGAAAACAGGAAATCTAATCTAATTCTACCCCTTATTTCTCCCTGAACTCAGATTAAACAGTTGAGCTCAGATGTTTCTCTACCTAATCTACTATCTGTTGGGATTAAATTGTCCAACAGATTTCATTCTCTAGATTCTAAGACAGAAATTCAAAAACAGTCAAGTCAAGATTGAACTGTTTGATTTGCTGTGATCTATGGCATAAAAACAAGCTGCACATAGACTATTAAAAATCAAAAATTGAAGGTTTGAAATATGAAAAAAAAATTTGAAGCATCCTTCTTCTTATTTGTGGCTCAAGTTTTGAGCTTGTTAGAGCCACTTGCTTTCCTTGATTTCAGCTCTGGTTCGAATTTGTTTGAGCTGTTATTTCTTTCTTTCTGGTTCAGGTTTTGGGCTTGTTTGAACCTTTCTTTTCTAACCTAATCTATCTACTGATAAGCCAAGTTTAAACAGTTTGGCAAATCCAATTCACTATCCTATCAGCAGAAAAATTTAAAGCTAATTAGTCAAGATTAAACAGTTTGACTAACTAGAAGCGTGTTTTTTGAGGAGTGGCATTTGAGCTTGCACACTTTCAGATTTATTTCTCTTTTTTGGCATGGGGCTTTGCCTTTCTTTTTTTTATTTCTGCCCTCTTTTCTATCTTTTATTGTTTTTGTATTTTCTCTCTTTGTTTTTATGAAACTGACGAAGCAATGATATTTACAATGGAAATGAAACTTGAAAATTGAACTCAGCAGTAGTAATGCTTAAGGACCCTTCCATTGATAGGACCCCCAAACAGATCTGTGCCATCTAACTCTTGCAGAAAAAAGGCATTTGGACCAATGGTGGACTGAATGATATAAGGGCCTTGCCAAAAACTGTCAAATTTGCCATGTTTACCTTTTTCCTCTCTTCTAGAATCCCATTTGAGTACCTTATCTCCAATGTTGAAATCACAAGCCTTAGCTCTCTTGTCAAACAACTTCTTGATGTTTTCTTGCACTTTTTGAGCTCTGTTGTAAACTTCTTCCCTCGTCTGCTGGAGATGTATTGTCTCATTAATCCTTCTTATCATACTCTCTTCTTCTGACTGAATTTCTTGGACTAATTTTATTACTGGTACACCCAGGCTGGTAGAAAACACTACATCTGCTCCATAAACAAGTTGGTAGGGGGAGGTTCCAATGGATTTCTTTGTGGTCAACCTATCTGCCCACAATGCATGCACCAGCTTGTTATGCCATGACTTTTTATTCTGTTCAAGTAGCTTCTTGATGATGGTCACCAAGCTTTTATTTGATGATTCAGCTAGCCCATTACCTTGAGGGTAATAAGCACTAGAATGACCCAATGTAATCTGATACTTGTGACAAAAATCAATCATCTTTTTGGAACCAAAAGCAGCAGCATTATCAGTAATGATTTTCCTAGGGCATCCAAATCTAGAAAGGATATGGTCTTCAAGAAATTTTCTAATGACAGAATCTGTGGCATTCCTGGTAGGGATGGCCTCTATCCACTTTGTGAAGTAGTCAGTGGCTGTAAGAATCCATTTATGTTGGGCAGATGAAGCAGGATGGATTTCTCCTTTGAAATCTAGGCCCCATTGTTGAAAAGGAGCTTCAACAATGATAGGTTTTAATGATAAGGGAAGGAGTTTTCTTTTGCCCTAAAAAATTTGGCACTTGTGACAGGCAACTATCATTTTATGGACATCTTGGAAGAGGGTGGGCCAATAATAGCCAGCTCTAAGGATTTTGTTGGCTGTGGTTTTCCAGTAGAGATGACCTCCACACTCTCCTTCATGGAATTCATGCTTGATCTTCTCTGCATCAACTTCAGGCAAACATTTTAGTAATAAACCATTAGCATTTTTCCAGTATAAACATTCATTCAAAATGGAATAATTCTTAGCTTTCAACTTTAAAAACCTTGCCTTAGTTTTTGATAAATCAGGAGGAGCATTAAGATTTGTAAGTACATACAAGATGTTGGCATACCAAGGTGAGTTTTGGAACTGCTCTTCCATAGTGGGAGGGGGTAATTCTTCCTTCTCATCCAAGGCATCTATCATGTTAATGTCTAGGGCTTGTAGATTAGATTCAGCCATTAATTGAGCCAAGCCCTGACCTTTGATAAGTTTGGTGGGTTTGATCTCAAAATCATATTCTAATATTACAGCTATCCATTTGCCTCTCTTTCCATCAGGGTCTTGTGACAAGATGACTTTTACCACAATGCTGGGTACATAGGCAATGGTGTGGGAATGAAGAATATACACCCTGAAATCCTTTAAGGCCTTTACTAAAGCATAGGCTTGTTTTTCCATTATGTTATATTTCAAGGGTGCATCCCTTAAAGCCATACTGAAAAATGCAATAGGTTGTTCCTGTCCTTCTGAGTTTTTCTACAACAGAACTGCAGCTATTGTATGTTCTGAGGCAAAGGAAAAAATAAGAAAATCTTTTGAAAAGTCCGGGCTGATCAAGACTGGTGCTTGGGTGAGTGCATGTTTTACTAATTCAAAGGATTTTCTGGCCTCTACAGTACATTTCACTCCTACTTCCTTTTTGAGCATATTATTCATGTTTCTAAGGAGCTCTGCTAAGTTGGGAATAAACCTCCTTAAGAAATTAATCTTTCCAATAAAGGATTGCAGTTCTTTTATGTTCCTAAGGTGGCTAATCTGTAGTATTCCCTCAACTCTTTTTGGATCTATTTTAATCCCCTTTTCTGATATAATGTGGCCAAGGAGCTTACCCTCTTGCAAGCCAAACACTGTCTTTTTGGGATTTAAAGATAGCCCAAATCTCCTGCATTTCTCAAAGACCTTTCTTAGATGTTTGAGGTGCTCTTCATCGGTTTTGGAATAAACTGTTATATCATCAAGGTAAATTACAATGAAGTGTCCTATTTCCTGTGAAAATGCAATGTCCATGGTCCTTTGAAAAGTGGCCCCAGCATTCATTAGTCCAAAAGGCATTTTCACATACATGAAGGTGCCCCAAGGAGTGGTAAAGGCTGTCTTGAGTTGATCTTCTGGGAGTACTAAAAGTTGGTTATATCCTGAGAAACCATCTAACAAAGAAATCCTCTTTTAACCAACTACCTTTTGTAGGATGTGCTCCATTTTGGGTAAAGGGTAATTGTCTTTTAGGGAAGCTCTGTTAAGGTTTCTGAAATCAATGCACAGTCTGATTTCTCATGTCTTTTTCCTCACAGCTACAAGGTTAGAAACCCAATCTGAAAACCTTACAGGCACAATG